>VXAK01008504.1:0-103439 GCA_013399435.1 Arenaria interpres
TTCTATGATGCATCTGTGCCATCTCTGGGGTTCAGATGTCCTGTTTCTTTATGACTTTGTCTTCCTGGTGACCATTGACATGGGCCTTGCCCATCTCACCCAACAGCTCTCAGCTGCATTAGGTATTTGTCCTTACACTTGTATCCATGAAAAAAAGAAAAAGCACAGTGTGGCAATGATTTACAAAGACTGAGAAAACACTGAAGCAATATTTCACACACCTCTCAGAGCACAAAAGAGAACTGAATTTCTGGAGGGAACAGTAGCCATCTAACTAATTGCTTTAAGCAAAAAATTCACTGTCAAGGTCAGTCGAAAACACAGTGAGGCAGAGTATATTTTATTACATGGAACCTCTCAGTGTTTTAATTTGATTATGTTATTAGTTCCATGTAAGTATATTAACTGAAAAGGCACGATTAGCTGAATAAATTTCAGAAGCGATGTGAAGGCTGGTGTCAGCAGTTAGAATCAAGACAGCAGTTTTTGCCTATGAAGGCAAGAAATCAAAATTTAAGGTGGAACTTCCCAGTAAAGACACCTGAAAAATCTATAATGGGAAAGGAACACTTATGAGATTTCTGCTTGTCCAGACAGAGGAAAAGCCTCCTTGGTCAAACGACAGGAAAAGGGACAGTTAACAGAGTATTTTGAAGGTCAGTTCAACCTTGGAAAATTAATCTGGAGAACATATCTCTGAACAAAATTTCCAGTAGCAGAGAGCACCACTGTCACAAGGCCCTGTCCGAAAAATCTCTGTACTGAGAAACAGAAACATCTGACAAATGATTTTGAGAAGTTAAAAAAATATCTAACCCCAAACAAAACAACATTTATTTTGATACTTTAAATATAAATAAAGTTGACTCTGCTTCAGAGTGCATTTGAGGACTTCAAAGGTAAGACTGGAATTCTCTTAGACCACTATTATATGCTTTTTAACACTTTAAAGACAAACACTTCTTCAACAAATAAAAGTATGCTGCTGTGGACCCAGATACTGTTTCTTTCTTTTTTTCTCTCCCTCTCCTTGCGTCTTTGGACATTCAGCTGCTCTTTATGTTGATCTTAGAATTTTAGCTAATCTTCTGATTTTTAAATGTCGTCGCTGCAGAAAGAAGAAGCTGAGAACGTTAGGAATTAGAGAAACTACATCTGTTTGGACACCAAAATGCAAGTACTGCTTGGGCACGATGTTGGAGAAAGTAAAAATTTTTTCAGTGATGCAAAGGAAGAAAAGCTGGACTTATTCAGGAATTATATATAACTATATGTGTAACTAATCTTATCTATGTTTGTGCTCTTCTAGGGTGAGAAAGTTCTCCTGATGTGAACAAGACCTTGATGTTGTCTTTGACTTCCTATTTGCAAGGTATCAGGACTGCTCAACCTTGGTGCTGCTCGCAGAGGCCATCTTCATCTCCCAAGCAGAGCTTGCAGAAGGGAAGGCAAGGCAGAATGGGGTGATGTGGTAAGAAAATACCCTTCCTGAACATAGGAGAGGTATCCAAGGGGAGAAGGTAAACATACAGGATGAGAAGCTTGGGGGAGAAAGCAGTGTCCCTGGGCAAGGAAAGGTGGGAGCAGTTTTGTCCCTCCAGCCCAGCAGGCTGTTTCTAGCCAGGTTGTGAGCAAATCAAGCCCTCAATACTTCCTAATAGCCAGGATTCAATGTAAGACTTTGCTGCAAAAGGCTCTGTTCCCACTTTCCTGAGAGGTGAGAGGACATGCCAGGAGAGATTCTTTGCGTCTTTGAGTTTAACATGAGGTGCTATAAGTGAATCAGACACTTCAGAATCTCTTCATGATGGCACAAATCACATGTATCTGCCCCCTGATCTTCTCTTCCTCTCCTGTGTCTTCTAGATGAGTCGATTTGGTCATATCAATGCAGAAAGGATGAAATCCATGCCTCCTGTTTTAGTACCCTGATTTTTTCCCATTTGGTCTTGGATTTTCATTCCAATTGTCCTGTTTGCAGAAAAAAAATAAATACAAGCAATAGAGTCCTTAGGACAAGTCACTTCTCCTATCAATTTTAGAGTTATATTAATATAAGAAATTATCAATTGGACCATGATTATTTCATAAGCAAGGTTGGGACAAACACCTTTAAAGGAAGAATTTGTTTCATTTGCTTTGAGCTTGATTGCTTTTATCCAGGAGCAAGTGTTTTTGGGAGATAATGATCCTGTGTCTGTTTTGCATTCATCACCTATGTAACTTTGACACTTAGGTTTACCTGTCTGAAAGCTACAAAGGGCTGGCACTATATTACAAAAACACAGGTGAATGAAAAGCAAAGCAAAGATGTAGAAACAGAACAACATGTACCAATCATACACCCGTGTTACTGCCCAAAGGACGAGTATGTGCATACATCAAACTATGCATTTAAAAAAGGTTGTAAAAGTAGCTTACACCATCATGCTTTTGCCTCTGGGGAGGCACAGAAAATTGCTTGGATCTCCTGGTCAGTAAGGCTATGAAATATTTCATGGGAAGGCACCGGTCATCGCCAGACTGAAGTCAGGGGTTTACCCCTAAAAGATGGTTCTGCAAGCTCTCAGTGTTTCAGGAAATCCTGGTAAAATCATTGTGATTGCTACCATGAGTCCTTATTTTACAGAACTGGACACTCTGCTACAGCACAAGAAATTCTTTATAGTTTCTGTGTTTATTGAAACTGCTATGCTGTATATAAATTGAACTAAAAGCACACCAGTGACTGTTATGAATAGAACAGATCAAACTATTCATTATGAATCACATTTATTATAAACCTCACTTTTGTACTGAATAACAAAATACAAAGTCCCAGGAGTGAAACAATTTAATGCCCCTTCCTCACCCAGTGATCCTTTCTATCACTCATTTTAAGGTTAGTTGTTAAACTCTAAGCAAACACTTGACTGCTATTTTTAGAATATGAGAGAGCAGGCTGTAAGGAGTTATAGCTTTGAGCAAAGGTTCTCTGAACTAGCCTCTAACTGTTTTTCAAGCTTACAAAGACATACACCAGTTGGCACATTGTCAAATGTCCTGTCAAACTCAGCTGGAAGTTAGAATGAGACTTTGACAGTTTCAAAACAGAGCATCATTGCATAAGGGAAGGAAGGTAAGGTGCTGCTCCATGGCTCTGTTCCAAGGTCAAGTCCTACACCTGTGTTGTTTTATGAAAGGCTTTTCCAAACAGGCAGAGATAGCAGCCAACAATGAAAGAAACTGAAGTATTTTGGTCAAATATTTGCCACTAATTATTATAGAAGAAATGGGCTAAAACTTTTTCTGGGGAATTCATTCCAAAAAATTAACAGCTTTGGAGAGTTTAATTGCCTAGAAATAAAAGTAAAAATGGATGTACCAACTCTAACATAACTTTTCACTGCATTGGAGTAATTTTGAAAGCTAAAGTAACAGCGTGCAGAGTCTTACATGATTAAAAATTAATAGTAATATTTGAAGAATTAAGAGAACTGATACAAAATCTTAAGCTAATGGAAATCAATAAATACATTAATAACTAAAGCTGCAAAACCCACCAGTCTTGTAGGAAGGTGTAGTCTTCTATAATACGTTCACATGCAGCATTGCCTACAACTGATTAGCTAATTAAGTCCGGCCATTTTGAACACTGTAATATAGTAAGATTTACTTGAAGAAAAGGCACAGTTAATTTAATATCACTGGCAGCTTTCCGCTGCAAGAAAATCTGTTTTTCTGCCTAAGGACTGTAGCTGATATGCCAAAGACTTTGTATTTTGTAGAATACTTCTTTGAGCACGTGTATTAATGCTCTGATGCATTCTTGTAAAAATTCAGGAGTCGATCATAAAAGTTTAAATGAAATACTTTTCCTTTGGAAATGCAAGTCACTCCAGTAGAAAAACTGTCTACGGTAAAATGTCAATTTCCATTGAATTTACTGTGGGCAAAAATCCAACTAATTGGTCTCAGAAAGTAAAAATACATTAACAATTATGATATGACATTTTTTTCAAATCTATAGTGAAGAATAATATAAAAAGGAATTCATAGAGTATTATAAGTTTATATACTGCTTTGGCTGTGAGAGCATGTTGAAGAAAGCCTTTCATGCAGAATCAAGTACAGTTTATTTAAGATACAAAGTTCATTTGCCCCTGAATAATTATAAAATCCCAGGTTGTGTGAAATATATTTCTGCCTTCTGGCAAATTCTAATCTGAGTGTCAGGTTGGAGCCCTAAATCACGTCCCGTGCACACTCTAAAGCCTGATAACCCAAATCTGTTTGCCTGCCAGCCACCCCAAAATTCACAAGCTGAAGGGAGGGCTGCTTCATACTGATGGACAGTGCAATCGTGGTTGGGAAAGACACCTCCAAGCAGGGCCCTTCCAGGTACCTTCTTCCCACCTCATTGCAGGCTTCTTTTCAGTTTCTTCTCATTGGCAGTTGCTGTCACAGGGTTTTTCTGCTGGAGTAATACACTGCTCCCACCACACAAATTGAGTAATGACTCCTCAGGCAATAAAAAGAGATACGATCTCCTTAAAATTTGTTACTATTTATTGCTATCAGGTATCTTAAAAATAGCAAGCTCATGACTATGCAGAACAAAAGAAGACTTAAAATTTACTGGTGACTAAAGGGAAGTGAACAGCCTCAAACAGGGAGTTACCAGTAATCATGAGAAAGGCCATGTGATATGGTGAGGCAGTACCAAATTCTCGTGATTCTAGTTCCCTGTTCCCTATCCTTTGCTAACAAAGGATGGTGCCTCTTGCTTATCCATTGATAGCTGCCTCGGCTTCCACTGACTTTTTGAATGTAGTCTTCTATTAACATCCAGCACAGCAGACATGGCAAACACAAAATCGCATTGGTGCATATCACTAATGGTATGGCCTTCATGTAGTGCTGCCCAGTCATAGGATAAAAAGGTCTTTCTGTTGGGTGATGCTTAACACCCTAAGGTGTATAGGATGAAGTTATACAAGGTGGCTGGACCAAGTTGTGTTAAGGTACTGAGAAACTGATGTAAAGACCTCTCATTTAGACAAATTACTCTGTGCCTCGCTTTATTCAGTCCTGTTTGTCACTGCTCTGTCTGGCAATGGCCATCAGCATGATACAGATAGGTCTAGATGCAGTAGTACATAGTCTTCTACTGATAAGTTGAAATAAAGCTTCTGCAATTACATAAGCTGTACTCATAAATATGACTGTTGCGTGTGTGATTTCTGAGATGCAAATATCATGTATTCTTCCCCAGCTGAACAGATTACTTCCAGTTTCTTAAACAGCTTCCATCTGGAGCACAAGAAAACAGTCAGGAAACTTTGTTTTGCTGCAATAGTATCGGTGTTATTTGTGTTTTGATGTTTGTATGGGAATTTTATTAGGAGGCTTATATTTTCATCTTAATTTTGAGTTTAAAAAGTTTTATTGTATTTCCACTGGTATCCTAAGGAGGAACTTGGCCTGATGTTTTTAACCTCGAGGTTAATTCACATACTTTGGTTTCAGCTGGGAAACGTAAGATTCTTGATTACTTCAAGGCTTCTTGAGATTGCCCAGTCTATGAAGACATTAGACCTTCAGCCTTTACTTGCACTGAATAACACTTGGGGGATGACTAGTATTGCTGAAACCTATGACCCAGATGTTTAGGCATTTGCTTCCTGTTGACTGCAGAGCTGCAAAGCAGCTATGAACCTTTTAGCCATCTGGGCTAAGTGAAGCCACATTCCACAGCATTTCTGAGGGATGTAGGATCAGAGCCAAACTGGAAACAAAAGGATACTAGCGTCATTAATGAATGGCTTAAAGCATTGATTAGTAATAACAGCTTTTATATATTAGAAATTGTGAAATATCACTGAGGGGGGAACATGTTTGAAAACATTAGAAACTATTTAGAAGAAATATAATAGTTGCTTACGCTAAGGACCTTGTTTTGTCTTGTTACGTTTGACGTGATGGGGTTGTGGTAATTATGATGGGACTGCAGTAACTCCTAGAGGTCCCATTTTGCTACCTCTTATGGAAGTTCTTGAAAAGAGGAGCCCTTGAATAATAATCTTGTTAATGAAACACTCCAAAGGAGAACAGCTGCCAAGAATGTTGTCTATATACACGATGTTTCAGAAAAGAGTGAAACTAAATAAACAATTGGTCAGTTGTACAACCCCTGAGTTTCACACGACTTGGTGAATTGGGCTTATCAGAACGGTGTGGTTTAATACAGTTAAATGTAAGGTCATACATGTAGGAACAAATAATGCAGGCAAGAAACTGGGTTCTTAAGATGGATTCATCTCACCTAACTTCAGATGCCTTAAATATGTCTGTTAGCATCTCAGCGGATCATGTTGGATCCCCTTTATAGTCAGTAGACAAAAATAGCCACCTCTAGAGTACAATTCACCAAGCCTCAACTAGTTGTCTGAATTATACCAATTACTCCAAAAAGTGCTTATTGCCTTTCACTGATTATAAAGGGAGGCCAGATGCCTAGAATTAGCCTGCCACTGGCAGATTCTCCCTACGTATACTTCAGGAAATCAATGTTCTCTTTGCTGTTGGTCACTGTAGTCTGGCATATAAGACCACAGGCAAGAGTGGGCTCACAGCAGCTTTAATTATCGGTATTTTATAGGTGCTGTGAGATTCCAGTCCCTTTGGTCATTATTTATTATTAGTAGCAGTATTAATATTGGTATAATTTGTTTTAAGCCTAGCGAGGAAGCTCCTAAAATAGGAACACAGTTTTTTCTGTCTTTTTGCAGGGTCACTAAGTTAGGCTTTCGAGTCATGTGCAGTTTAGGAGAATGTTTGGGATTTATTGATATGGAAGGAAATATGAATCTCCAACACTGGGAAGCAGCAGGTAGATATGATGAGGTAGTTATAAATGGGATCTCAGCTGAATGTTCATCCTGTTCTTATTCTGCAACAGCTAGGAATGTGGGAAGCAATAGTCATTGTCCCCTTATAAAGTACTGCTGGAAGTCTCTTCCTCTTAGGCCTTGGAAAGGTGTGCATCTCAGACACCTAAGGTTTTGATGTGAAGTTTGTGAGTCAGCAACAGTAATCACTCTGCACTACAGAGTACCCTAGTGAATTTAGAAATGCCATGCTCGTTTATATAAGCTTTACCATAGGAAGAACATCAGTAACATGCTGTTGAAACCATGAAAAAGAAATAATTTTGGCTGCCTAATCAAATCCTGACAACTTGAAGAACCTTTTTAGTCCTGATATTGTGCCTAGGACTTTTCAGGGTAGGTTTCTTTTAGCAGGTAGCACAGCAGGAGCATCTCAGAAAATTGCTAAGCCACTTTCCATTATATTTGAGAAGTTGTGGCAGTCTGGTGAGGTTCCCATTGACTGGAAAAAGGAAAACATAACCCCCATTTTCAAAAAGGGAAGAAAAAGGAGACCCAGGGGACTACAGGCCAATCTGTCTCACTTCTGTGCCCAGAAAGATCATGGAGTAGATCCTCCTGGAATCTCTGCTAAGACACATGGAAAATAAGGAGGTGATTGCTGAGAGCCAACATGGTTTCACCAAGGGCAAGTAATGTCTGACAAATTTGGTGGCCTTTTACAATATTGCCACAGCATTGCTAGATAAGGGGAGAGTAATGGATGTCATCTACCTGGACTTATGTAAAGCATTTGACACTGTCCCACATGACATCTTGGTCTCAAAGTTGGAAATTTATGGATTTTATGGATGGAACACTTGGTGGATAAGGAACTGGCTACATGGCCACACTCAAAGGGTTGCGATCAATGGCTCAATGTCCTAGTGGTGGCCAGTGATGAATGGTGGTCCTCAGGGGTCCATCCTGGGACCAGTGCTGTTGGCAACACGGGCAGTGGGATTGAATGCACCCTCAGCAAGTTTGAGCATGACACCAAGCTGTGTGGCATGGTCGACACGCTGGAGGGAAGGGATGCCATCCAGAGGGACACGGATAGACAGGAGAGGTGGACCCATGCAAACCCCATGAAGTTCAACCAGGCCAAGTGCAACGTCCTGCACCTGGGTCATGGAAATCCCAGGCACAAATACAGGTTGGGCAGAGAATGGCTAGAGAGCAGCCCTGAGGAGAAGGTTTTGGGAGTGCTTGTGGATGAGAGGCTCAACATGAGCCAGCAGTGCATGCTGGCAGGCCAGAAAGCCAACTGCATCCTAAGCTGCATCAAAAGAAGTATGACCAGCAGGTCATGGGAGGTGATTTTGCCCCACTACTCTGCTCTTGTGAGACCCCACCTGGAGTACTGTGTCCGGCTTTGGAGTCCTCTACACAGGAAGGACACGGACCTGTTGGAACCAGTCCAGTGGAGGGCGACAAAGATGATCAGAGGGTTGGAGCACTTCTCCTGTGAAGACAGGCTGAGAGAATTGGGATTATTCATCTTGGAGAAGAGAAGGCTCTGGGGAGACCTTATAACAGCCTTCCAGCACCTGAAGGGGACCTACAGGAGGGATGGGGAGGGACTCTTTATTAGAGAGTGTAGTGATAGACGAGGTGAAACAGTTTTAAACTGAAAGAGGGTAGATTTAGATGAGATACTGGGAAGAAATTATTTACAGTGAGGGTGGTGAGACACTGGAACAGGTTGCCCAGGGAAGTTGTGGATGCCTCATCCCTGGAAGTGTTCAAGACCAGACTGGATGGGGCTTTGAGCAACCTGGTTTAGTAGGAGGTGTCCCTGCCCATGGCAGAGGGGGATGGAACTCAATGACCTTTAAGGACCCTTCCTACCCAAACCATTCTCTGATTCTATGAAAATATCCTGTGCAACAGTGTGTGTATTGAGGAAGTAAATGGCTCAATCAAGTGGCTTCCCTGTTGTTTTCTTGCTCATGGCTTTTCTGGCTCAACTGAAAATGCAAATGTTATTGATACTGTTTCTGCATTACCATTCCTGCACAGGCTATTTGCTCTAATTTTTCAAGATTTTGTAGCAGTTAATCTAACAGTTTCTACTTGGCAGAATTTCCATTAAGATGTATGTGTGTGGTATCTAAATAATGATTAAATGATTGGGCATGCATATGAGAAAGCTGATGAGTTGCTACTTGTGCCAATGACACCTGCTGTTCTTTTATCCCCAACCACACAGTATTACATGCTGCCTTTATAAAACAGTCTTGTCCTTTGTCAAGCATGAGATAATCTGGAACCTCTTTTTCAACCATATGTTTTTTGCTGAAGCCTTGTGAGGTGCCCCAGTGTCCTTGTTCTGGCTGTCCTTCTGGTTCTGAGTTCCTCTCACATCCTTAGGCTTCAAAAAGAAGCACATGGGGCTACATAGCGTACATCAGCAAGTTTGCAGACGACACCAAGCTGTGTGGTGTTGTTGATACACTTGAGGGACAGAATGCCATCCAGAGGGACCTGGACAGGCTGGAGAGGTGAGATCAGGTAAGCCTCATGAGGTTCAACACGAGCAAGTGCAGGGTTATGCACCTGGGCCGGAATAATCATCGCCATCAATACAGACTGGGGGATGAGGTATTAGAAAGCAGCCCTGAGGAAAGGGACCTGGGGTGCTGATGGATGAGAAGCTGGACATGAGCAGGCAGTGTGCAGTTGCAGCCCAGAAGGCCAATCGCATCCTGGCTGCATCAATAGAAGTGTTGCCAGCAGGTCCAGAGAGGTGATTCTGCCACTTTGCTCTAGTGAGACCTCACCTGGAGTATTGTGTGCAGGTCTGGAGCCCTCAATATAAGAAGGATATGGACCTGATGGAGTGGGTCCAGAGGAGGACCACAAAGATGATCAGGGGTTGGAGCACCTCTGCTACGAGGACAGGCTGAGGGAGGTGGGGTTGTTCAGCCTGGAGGAGGCTCCGGGGAGACCTGATAGCAGCCTTCCAGTACCTGAAGGGGGCCTACAGGAAGGCTGGGGAGAGCCTGTTTACAAAGGCTGTCAATGACAGAACAAGGTGTAATGGTTTAAACTGGAGAAAAGCAGATTTAGATTAGACGTTAGGAATAAGTTTTTTACTGTGATGGTGGTGGAGCACTGGAAGAGGTTGCCCAGGGAGGTGGTTGAGGCCCCGTCCCTGGAGATATTCAAGGTGAGGCTCGACAAGGCCCTGGGCAACCTGGTCTAGTTGGGGGTGTCCCTGCTGACTGCAGGGGGGTCAGACTAGATGACCTTGAAGGTCCCTTCTGACCCAGATGATTCTATGATTCTATGATTTGTCTGTCAGATGCAGCCCTATTTCTTTGGTGTTCTTCCTGCTAATGCCTCAGATGTTTCCATTTGCTTTCCTGCAATATAAGGTTTATGAACTGCAAGAACATTTAGTCCATACACATACTCACTACACAACAGATTTACAGGACTGTTTCTTCTGGGAATAATTAGATCCTCTACACATTGGAGAAGCTTACAGATCCTGGTAATCAGAAGTAGATCAATTCAATTAATGCCCAAAGCAAATTGCTGAGATGTCTTCTGTGTTACCACATGGAAGGCTAAAAAGAAGTTCTCACTGCTATAATACCTTGCTGTGTTAATATGGGTGGCAGGAAATGTTTTTTCCCATTGCTTAATTGAATTCCAGCACTGTTAAGAACTGATAGCAGCTGCTGCCAGAAGAAGCCCTTTGTAGAGCACAATAACAAGTTTTATCGAGCCTGCAAAATCGGAAGCTATGCTATGTAGCAAGACTCTTAAAAAAGTGTATCAACATTGATACAAAAAAACATACTAGCATTGTGGCAGGTAGGAGGCCAGTCTGATGGACAGTGGCTGTAGGAAGTGGTGTAGCACTGGTCCAGTTGAAAAATGCGAACTTTATGAGAACTTGGTCCTTCAGCTGTGTAGCAGCATCTAAGCTTTGCACCCCCGCAAAGCCTGAGTGTTAGTAATATGGAAAATCTGACTCATGACTGTCTTAGGTCCCAAAGCAAGGTTTGGAATGAAACCTGTATTTATTTAAATATATGTTTCTTGGCAGCATTAGAGGGACATTACCACAAATTCTCTGCTTTCAAGCTAATTTCTACAGTAACAATAAAAAGTTTTAGGTCAGATATCATGCAGAACTTTTTTAAGGAAAAGCAAATTAAATTCCACTTGAAAATTAATACCTATTAAATATTCACAGACTTATAACTTCTAGAAGAAGATATAAAAGCCCTTGCTAGGAAACTTTTATTAGTTTAGAAAACTTGTAACAATTTAGTGCTAAATCACATCTGCAAGCAGCACAGAATGTACTTGGAGTATGGGAGACTGTGCTGTGCAAAGCAGCAGCCTGGAAAAAGACTTTAGCTGATTAAGGAGCCGTCAGTGTGATGTTATGGCTGAGGGAGTTAACATGCACAGGGAAGGTACAACTGAACAGGAGTACAGGTCTGCCATTGTGCTCTGTAGGGAAGCAATGAGGCTTCAGGGTCTGTTTTGTGGCCAAGAGCTCCAAGGAGAGGCACTTGGCCAAGGGCTCCATGAATGACCCAGAGAGTGATTTCAATGAGGCTTTCTTTTCAGTGACAATCATAAGAAACCTGCCATATTTAGCCTTTTCACGGATTCATGGATTTGACAGAGTTGGATCTGAGAGAAATTTAAAGGACAACTTGATAACAGACTTAAAACATTCCCATTGGGGTGAAGATTATTCAATCCATTCTTAACTGTGAGGATAAGAGAATATTGGAAATTAAAGAGGTAATGCAAGAGTATCTTTGGAAAATCCTGAGATCTGTATTCTTGCAGGACTGTGTGAAAAAAAAGCCTTTTCTGGCCTTACAATATGGAAATATAGTCCTCCTCCTGCCCCCATTTGAATCAACAGACTTGCTCTTTCTCTTTCTAAAGAAAAATTCTTTGGGTTCCATTTTTCAAATCCAGTATCACTGAGCTGAAATTGAGTCATCATTAAATTTAGACACCAGCACTTTCAGCCTTTTACATACTGGGAACTTCATCTTGTTTTCATGAAAGGCTTACCAACATAAAGGTACTTCAGAATAAAACCTCTATGTAACGTCTTCCATGCTGAATAAACATGTTTGCTCATATGGTAACTCATGAGTTAATTGCTCTCCATAGCTCTATCTGCAGACACATCTAGAGAAGTTTTTACTTGTGAAGTTGCCTGTAAATTTAGACTTTAGCTATATATTCATATTCTTTGAAGGGTCTTTCTGTCAGTGTAGAAAAGCCATAATTTAAAAGTGTAGTGCAGTCCATCTCCTCCTGATCCTTCTGGGCATCCTCAGTCTATATTAGGTTCCATAATGCCAGTGAAAATGTTAGGATCAAAGTGGAACAGTACTGGGTAATCAGTACCACGTGGATCTGGGTCTGACCTGCTACTTGAGATAGTACCTAGTTGTACTTTCATAAACCAGGTGAGATGTGGGTGAGCATTGAGCTGTAGCAGAGTTTTGATTTCTAGAAATTGGAAAATAAGTTAAAACGTGAGAAGTTAATTCAAATGCTTTTCTTAGAGCCATCTGACAGAAGAGTGTTGTTCATAAGCAGTTTTGCCCAAAACATCTTTGAATTGTCTTAGAAATCACAAAGCTTATAAGGAAAAGTTTGGGGTTTTTTTTCTTATTTACAACTTACATGTTAAGTCTTTGGAACTAATTGTATTTGCAACCATGAACATTAGAATATGTTCTTAATAAAGTAAAGCGTAAAGGAATGGGGCATTTAAGAAAAACTTCGACACTGATAATAAAAATCCTTAGTGTCATCAATACTGAAATAAGGTGAAATCAAAACTCTCCTCTTTATTTTCCAGTGAATCAGTACTTTCCATTGTTTGTCTTATTAAGTCCTACACCATCCATCCACTTCACCATCTTATTGTAACGTGTATAATCACTTAAATATGAACAGGGATGATGTTTTGATTCCAGTGGCATTATACAAGCAAATTTGGAGGAGTATGTGGTATTCACAAACACAGGATTTCCCTTCAAGGTTTTTATGTGAAAAGCTAATACGGCCCCTTCCATCCCAGAGGATGCCTTCCTCATTAATCAGCCTTCTCTTCAGTTTAATAACACTTAGCAGTTACATAATGCTTTGCATCCTCCAAGCACTGTACCAAAATTAAGGATCCTGTTTAGTAGCTAGGCATGTAACTACCTGCTAAGGGAGTGTTGATAGTAATCAAAAGTACAAGTGTTTTCAAGTTAAAAAGAAAAAAAGGAGGAAAAAAAGAAAGGAAAAGAAAAACTAGATGCTTAAAGTAGTGCCCACAATTTTACAGGACTTTTATTTTTTCCTCTTTTACGGTGATTAGATATCATGTTGATAAATGCCTTGGTATCCCTGAAGAAAAATAGACCATCAGTATGTGGTAATTTTGCCTGAGATCCTAGGAATATCACGTCTGGAAAAGCAACAGGGGAATAGTTTTTATGTAGTAATTTCTCTTATGCTTGTCTGGGTCATTTGGTGCCTTTTGCTATGCCTATATTATTAAATAATGTGGAAAAATAAGATCTATAGAAGTAACAGTTGATGGTTAGGGCCTGACATCCACAATATGCACATTTCAGAGGTTTTATATTAGAACTAAACTGGTCCCATGACCCGAGTGCCCTTTCAGCTGGAGTGCATTAAGTACACTCCCAGGAGCACATCTTCCAGTTTAGTTTCATCCAGAAGGAATCCAGGTCACGCACTCTGAGACCACTCTGTGGTGCAAATCAAAGAACAGCAAATAGAGATAATAGGAAATTTGCTTCAAAATCTCACTCTTCCTCTAAACTGAAACACTTATGTAGGCACCCCTCTGGGACTCGGATGGAATGTACTGCCTCTAACTCAACAGCAGATCCTGTATTGGCACACACTGAGGAGCCCATATATCATTTTGAAGCACTGGCTGGCTTGTTTTCAGGGGAAAGGAATATTCATCTTTTATTACAGTTTGTAAGCAGCAGCTAGAAATAGAGGTGGGAGAGCTGGAATGAAAGACATTGATTTAATAAAGTGTTTAGTCATATACAGTTCCTAGAGCTCACGTTATTTAGTTCTTTGCCGAATCTGAGCCCCTGAAAGTTCATGCTTGAAAAGACTGGGCTACCTACAATATTTTCCTGTGGTAGTCCTCAAATATCAATTCCTACTGTGAATTTGGCCATATGTTGCCATATGGATACCAGCATAGAGCCTGTTAGGCCAGTATGCTGTCTGCAGCAGCGTTAAGCTTTCCCCAGAGTACGGCAGAGGCACTCACGGCAGTAGATGGCTGTGTAACAGTCTGCCCCCAGCATGAGGTCTCCAGCCCTAATTTAAGCAAGAGGGAGATCAGATTTTGAACTAAAGCGTGATTAACACTTATTCCGGAGTGGTAACAACAGCAGTTCTAACTTTGGGTGCAAGCCAGATTTAAATGCATGTTTAAGGCCCATCTGGAGCAGAAGTCACCAGGGGTCATTAAACTCTGTAGGCATCCATCTAGACAAGAGTTTTCAGTCAGTGACCATCACATCATGAGAATTGTCCAAACATAGCCAGAAATGCGCATATGAGGGACTACCTGCAAAAAGAATGTATAATTATTGACAATAAATATAGGCAGCCACCAAAAAGAGAGAAGAGTAATTTATTGTTACTATATGATAAAGTTGCCTTGAGTTATAGGATGCTGGAAATCTCACAAGCTGTTCCTAAAGAAGAAGCTTCTTTCTCATTGTTCTGTTTAAAAGCTGGTAAATATCGTGAGGCAGGGGGCTTCCATCCTTTCCAAATTTTTAGATTTGTTCACAGTTTATAAGCCTGTAACTTTGCATGGTCTCATCCTTGCAAATGTTCTATCCCTTTTTGAGTCATGCTGAGTTCCTGGCTGTGTTGCTGCCTTATGAGAAGATGTTCTATAGGCCAAGCAAGAATAACACATTTCCTTTTACTGGTTTTACATCTGCTGCCTTTCTGTTTTCCCAGATGTCCCCCTGTTACGACAAAGTAATGGAGAAAGTACACAGGAGTGTTCAATTTACCACCTGGCTGCTCCTCATTAGTTTGCATGTCTCTATTTTGCACTTTCTTATTTATCTTCTCTTTATCTTACAGTGAAATAAACAGTCACATTTATTTTTCATTTTTTCTCAGTTCCTGAAAGTTATTTTCTCTGGAACCACCTTTTCTCTGTTGTGTTATGTTTGCTGCAGGACAACAAAAACTCAGCACATGACTTCAGGTAAGGGACTTGCCTCCACAGAGTCTATCGTCCTTACGGGCCACCGTGATGTAACAGAAGCTCTTAATCCAGCGTAGGTCTGCCGGCTCAAGCAACATTCATCTTCCTCTCAGGGTTCTGTCAGTGCTATCAATGACCTTAGTATCTTCTTCCCTTCATAAAGCCCCAACCCTATAATTGTCTTCCTCCACCATACCCTCTTCATCTGGTCCCTTGTTTCTCCTGCGGCTTTAATTAGCCTCCTTGGTTCTGTCTGGCCATTTGCCCATGTATTTTATCAGAAAGGGTGAACTGCCAGTGATTTCAGCCCTATCTCCCCATTACCACACATATATTCTATTACCTTCATCAGCTGCTAGCAGTAGCATCACTCCACTGGTTTTAGTCCCTGTTTGCATAGCAAATATTTACTCTTGCTCTCTGTCAGCCCAATTTCCTCCCCTCTAACTCCTAATAGTAGTTTCTTTCCTACCCAAGTCCAAGTCACTGTTTCTCTTCACACTTGAATATCCTCCTTCTTGTTTCCTTTTTCCTCGTCTCACTTCTGCTGTTCTGTATAAAAAAAACCCCTGCTTCTCCCCCTGTATAACCCAGATGCCTGAAAGACAGTGACAGAGAGGACCAGGTACCACTCAAGGTCAGTGCTCAACCCTGTCTGGTACTGAATATGCTCGGCTGCTCTGTTGTTATGGCACTGACATCCCTTTTGCCCAACAGCTGATGAGAGAAATGAACTTTGCTGTGTGGGGAGAGGGTATAGGATTCAGACAGCATCAGGAGCTGAAATAGATTCAAGAATATGTCTTTTAGTGAGTGTGAAACAATTTTCAAAAGTTCTTTTTTTTTAAATTTTCATCAGGTTTTAAGCTCTTGCCCTGAAGAGCAGCTTTACTGCTACTCAAAGAAAATGTCACTATGATTTTTTAACATGGATCAAATCATGTATTATTTCCCCCAGTTTCAGCCTTAATGCAGGATGAACTGTTTATGAAAGAGGGAACAGGTCAAGATCCATTATTAATAATAAAAAGAGAGACTTACAGTGAAAGATGTCAGCCAACCTGGATAGAGGAAAATGTAAAGCGCAGACAAAGTATGAAGACTATAATTCAGAAGCTGAAGTGGAACAAAATTTACAAACCCAAGTAAGATGCTTCTACATTCTCAGAGCAACATTTATTGAATGCAATTACTCCAATTCAATGAAATTATTCAGTTACTCTCCATGAAGCACTTTAATATCACTTGAATTAAACTGAGAGATTTAAAGACTGCCTTTTGATGCTTGTTTGTTAAAATCAATATGCTCCTGAGGCAAGTTTAGGTTCTGTAGGAGTTGACTCTTCCAGTGAAAAAAAAATAATTCATTAAAACCAGAACAAAATGACAACCACCTCATCTACTCCTTATTTTGTCTTAAGATAAAAGCTGACAATGACAGCAACTGCTTGTTCTAAACTTTGCCATACTGTCCTAGTTGGTCATAAGCCTTTATGCAAGGATAGGCTGTTTAAAAAGCTCTGGAGCTTTTACATAATGAACAATGTGCATAGTTCCCCTGTGGTTATATCATTAATATATTTGAGGAAACAGCAAACTTGAGTATGCAGAATGGATTATGCGAACGAACAGACTGTCTTCAGTGCAGTCCTGTTCCTCAGAGACAGTGTACTTCTGCTGTAACATAAAAGGTTGATGTTTTTCAGGTGAAAGGATGAATAATAAAAATCTGTGTAGTAAGACACAGCTTGTATTCTTAGGATTGCCTGGCACTTTCCATATACAATGTTTTGGTAATGTTTTCTATTCAGGGCTCACATTGCTCTGCATAGAATGGTGCAGTAAATACCCATTGAGTATTTTTGAGTAGGAGGTTGGAAAGGAGGTTGCTCATGTTGAATGTTGATATCAATTTCACCTAATTTTAGATATCCATACTCTAGAGGTTTGTATGTGAGATAATCCTCCTAGGACACCTTTGTAATGAGCAGTTGGACTATTTTAGTAGCCTGCCTTGGAAGTGCCTGTCTGTTTCTCTCTGCAGTACTTTCGTTGCTCAGTGACTGAAAGATCAGATAAAGACATTCATATGTAGTCAGAAAAATGCTCCCTTGGTGCTCTTCCTCTTTAGAGGCTCTAGTGTCCCATAATTTCATACATAGACTTGAAATTTGGATTGGAGGGGGTCTGGACTGCAAACCAGATGTGCCGTTTGTCAGTTTTGAAAACCTGCCCAGTTACAAGCCTTTTGGGAAAAAAATGCAATTTACACACACTGAGACTTGCTATAGCTTCACAATTAAGTCTTTTGAAAATTCCTGTCCTGTGTAGAGTCTCATACTGAGTGTTATTCAGGCAGGACTCCTTACTTTAGTTACAGTTTTTGTTGTTAGAGACCCAGTCCTGCCTGAGTCCCTCTGAGGAGAGTCTCTGGCAAGCAATAAAGAAGGGAATCCTGGGTCTTGCACTTGGGTCACAACAACCCCCTGCAGCGCTACAGGCTGGGGGCAGAGTGGCTGGAGAGCTGCCTGGCAGAAAAGGACCTGGGGGTGTTGGTCGACTTTCGGCTGAACATGAGCCAGCAGTGTGCCCAGGTGGCCAAGAAGGCCAATGGTATCCTGGCCTGTATCAGGAACAGTGTGGTGAGTAGGACCCGAGAGGTGATTGTCCCCCTGTACTCGGCACTGGTGAGGCCTCACCTCAAGTACTGTGTCCAGTTTTGGGCCCCTTACCACAAAAAAGACATTGAGGTGCTGGAGCGGGTCCAGAGAAGGGCAACGAAGCTGGTGAGGGGTCTGGAGAGTAAGTCTTATGAGGAGAGGCTGAGGGAGCTGGGGTTGTTCAGTCTGGAGAAGAGGAGGCTGAGGGGAGACCTTATCGCGCTCTATAACTACCTGAAGGGGGGGTGTAGAGAAGCGGGGGTCGATCTCTTCTCCCAAGTCACAGGAGACAGGACAAGGGGAAATGGCCTCAAGTTGCGCCAGGGGAGGTTTAGACTGGATATTAGGAAAAATTTCTTCACGGAAAGGGTTATCCAGCATTGGAATGGGCTGCCCAGGGAAGTGGTTGAGGCGCCATCCCTGGAGGTGTTCAAAAGGCGGGTTGCTATGGTCCTCAGGAATATGGTTTAGTGACTTTTTTATTGCTTATTTCTTATCTATTTTTTTTGTCAGATTTAGGTTGATGGTTGGCCTAGATGATCTTTGAGTCCCTTCCAACCTAGACGATTCTATGATTCTATGAATGAGATGTTATTAGGAAGTTCATATCAGCACAAGAAGTCTGTAGGTTGGCAGAGGAATGAAGAAAGAAAGGAAAGTCTGGACTGCCAAAGTAAAGCCATCGAGCGGAAGGTGGTAGGCTGGGAAAAGACTTTTTCCAAGGGGCCATCATATGGTGGGAGAATTAGGGTCAACGAAGCAGGAGCAGGGATCAGGACAGGAAGTGCGGGAACGGGAGAAGGATGGAAAGGGGGTTTCAGTTCTGGTTGCTCCAGGGCAAGGGTTAAGGGCAGAGATAGGCCTGGGACAAAGCAGAGAGGGACCAAGCTGTGGGCTGATCCCTTCCCGGCAGGGAGAGCACCAATGCCCAGGAGCAGCATCGAGCCCCAAAACCTCCTCTGTTGGCATCCAGCATTTGCGAAGCTCCTCGGCAAAGAGCGTTCGCCGTTGCCCTCCAGCAGTTCGCAGCTGGAGCGACAGTCCGCTGTCGCCCCCAGCTCCCCACTTGAGGACCTTCCCCAGGTCCTCAAGTGGGGAAGGCTGCTGCAGCAGCAGCACTGCAGTCCTGCTGGCCCCTGGCAGGACAGATGGGACATGCCTCCCGAGTCCGATTGCTTCCCATTATAGTGTTTTCCGAGGAATACAGGCTTTTCTTTTCCCCTCCCTTTTTAAGAAATGAAAATCAGTTGCACAAAAGTAAGAAAATGACATCATTAACTTGTATCAGTAAACATACGTCCTTTAAACTTATGATCACAGTATATTTTTCCTATTTCATTAATTCTCTCATATGTATTTATACCATTATTATTGACTATCTGGATTATTACAGCCTAGTGCGTTATTGCTTCAAAGCACAGAGTTAATACTACTGTCCCTAGTAGTTCTTTACTGACAAATATCATAAAAAATTGAATAAAGATGATTATATTTGTCACACAGAGAGGCATGGAGCTAAATCTTTGCCTTTGGATCTTCCAAAGTTTCTTGGGAAGATTATTTCATTATTTTTCATAATTTTAACAAGTTATCCAGTTGAAGGTGGAGATCTGCAAATTTGGAAAGAATTGCAACAGGTGGTATGTCTGACAGGCTCTTACGTTGCACCAAGAGTGCTGCTGAATTTGCCAAAATGCTGAGTGCCTTAAGGCTGGGCTGCAGTCCTGACCGTGTCTCTGTACGTAGATGGGCTTCTTGGAGAATTTGGGACTCTGTGGATCTCTGAAGGCAGTGGGCTGCACCTCTACACCCATTTCTCCTAACATGTGAGAGAGGCTTTTGGAATTTTAAATTGAAAGAGGATTAGATATTAGGAAGAAAATCTTTACTCTGCAAGTGGTGAGACACTGGAACAGGCTGCCCAGAGAAGCTGCGGATGCACCATTGCTGGAAGTTTGAACAGGTTGGATGGGGCTTTGAGCAACCTGGTTTAGTGGAAGAGGGTTTTGGAATTATGGGATCACATTAAGGTCCCTTCCAACCCAAAATGCCATGCATTCCTAGTGCCACAATGTTTGGGCTTTGTTTTTTCTTTTTCCTGTATGCTCTTTGTTCAAGGGTGGGGATGAGGTGGGGTGGGCGTGGGGAAACAAACAACCCAAAATGCAAAAAGGGCTAGAACAATGCAAAGCCCCTGAAGTAACCAGGGCCCATCAAAGGCATCAGCCTGATAAAAGCCTCAAGGACTCTGCTTTGCATTCTGCTCTCATCCCGGGTATCCTAAGGAGGCTGGCTGTGAAGGATCCTGGGAAGATGCACCCTGTTTGTGAATGAATAGCAGCTCTTTCCATTTACAGCCGCTTCGGTTCATTTCCCTACATAAGCACAAAAATAACCACTTTGGATCTTTAGTGAAGGGAGGGAAAGGAAAAAAATCTCCCAGAATTAACTCATGGAAAGAAAGCCAGGTGCCATCTTTGCATTATATCCAAATGAGATGCAGCTGTTTAAATGTAAATATTAAACAAGAGAGAAGAATGCCTTAATTAGCCCTCAAAAGGAGACAGGAAAGCTGTAAGAATGCACCTGACACTAAGCAGTATGAGATAAACTCATTCCAGCTGTCATTGAACTGACTGTTTGAAGGCAGAGCAATGCTTTTTTGTGCAAACAATGTAAAATGCTTAGGGAACTGCAATTAGCATCAACATGCATAGTGTAAGTGAATGCAGCCTGCTGGTGTTTACTTGGCTTTGAATTGCTAGGGTTTGGAGTAAAAAAAATAAAATTAGCTATGCATTACACACTGGAGATTTTATTCCAGGGTTTTATGCATTACTGAGAAAAAGGCACAGGAGGGTGAAAAGAAGAGAAGCCATCAATCTGCCTTTAAGAGAAGATATGATACTCAAAGGTCATTCTGAGTTTTCTCCTTCCTACTTGAGCAATAAAATGTACAGATTGGGTCTATGAGAGAAATTTTCATACAAGATGTCCATCACATAAATAAACCTGAAATGTCCCATGCATAACACATCTTGCCAGGTAGAAAAAGTATAGGTCTGATTTTTTCTTTTTTTTAAAAACATGCACAAAGAGCAGAATCAAGGTTATTTAATAGAATCAGAATCTCTAGTTTACTTTATGTCTTTATATATAAAGTAATAGTTACAAATTAGGAGTATATAAATTACTGATTGTATGCCGGTGCATACAAGAAACTGAGATGTAGAGAAATATTGCTGTACTCAATATATTCTTGATATAGGACATTGTCTCCTCTCAGTAACCTTGACTGTAAGCCAAAATTTTGTATGTTTTCTACACTCATGGGAGTTCACCTCAACACTCAAGGTTTTCTGGTCTAATCTTTCACCAGACTTGCTTTATTAAAACTGACATTTCATGCAATGAGATGAAGCTGTAAATAAAAGGCCTTTTTAAATTTTTGCCAAATCTTTTGTAAATAACTATCACTTATGGAAAAGCAAAGCCTTGGAGGGATTGAGTCTACAAGTTAGAGATTTACCTAGTCATAAAAAAAAAAATAATCTAAATCTAAAAACATTTTGGAAGGAGAAAAAACCAAGCATGTAAATGGCATTTTTCTCATACAGTTTAAATCATTCATATTTGATTCAAAGCAGGTAAGTGCCTGATGTTTTGATCCATTAGGCGAGACTGAAGCAAATCTTTTGAAGTTAGAGTCTTATGGCTGCAGAAGAGGAACTAATAAACCTGAGACATCAGTATTGGCAGGATTAGCTCATTTTTGCTTGCTTTGGATAACAGGGATACAGTGCAGGGTGGGTCTCTGTGAGCAATTGGGGGTGACTCTGGGTTGATCCAGCAGGCACAGAGCGACACTGATCAGGAATAATGACTAAATTATACTGGTCTCCTGGCCTGTCATTCCAGCTATCTGGTTTACCCTACCTGCTCATGAGACAGGCTGTTAGAGCTTGCAGCAAGTGCTACAGCTGTATTTTTTTTGCTTTGAGATTTGACAAGCTCTCTCATATATATCGAGATAACAAGCCCAGGATACAAAAAGTCATAGCAGCTATTGTTCGTTATTGGATGTGTGCACATGATGAGAATGACAAGGCCAGAACTTTCACTGTGGCACCCACAATTTGGTGCCACATCTACAGGAAACATCCATTTGTAAACACAGCAGCAGAGAGTATGGTCCCAAATACAGTACATAGAGACATGAATACTCCCATTGCTGCTTGATTTACAGACTTCCCAGACAGACAAGTACTGCAAAGCACCTCCTCTGCTGTGGAACAGGATGGATCACTTGAAGGGAATGAGCAGTTACATTTATGAGACCAAATTATTCACGTATTTGTATGCAAAATGAGTCCTCAGCCAGCGAACTCCTGATTTTGTGTGCATTATGTAAAAAAACTTTCTATTAACTATTCATAATATTAACAGATCCCCACATGAGGGAGCAATTGATAAGAAATAGATAACGTCAATAGGCATATACAACTCAAATTCTTATAAAACAAATTACATATAGAAAACTGGGGGATTTGAATGTGTACAATGTCTCTTGATTGGCATGGAAAAAGGATGCTGAGAGCAGGCAACCTTTAACCCAATTTCAAACCTTATTATGTTAGTTGTGTGTAAAATACTTGCAAATACTAGAGAAAGAAAAACCACTATCTCCATCATTGTAAACTGTCCATTAAAGACTGAACGTAGGAGGGAATTTAAGATCTGGTGTTTTGTGTCATATAGCTGATTATTGGCAAAAGTAGGAATGGAAATGAGGTCTTCTGACTTCCTGCCAATATACTATACACTGCTGTCTTAGACAGCATGGACTTCAGCACAGGCAGATGTTCCAGTGGAGAAAAAATGGCTTTGAACTAGAGCAAAAGGCACCATTAACAAGAGAAAAATGAAGGAATAACCAAATGGGTAGTTAGGTGAAATAACCAGTAATACCTTTGGAGAACCGCCACGGTGAAAGATATAATATTTTCCATTCAGGCTGATAAACCTCAAAACACCTCTTTTCCTGATGATGCGGCAAAAAGCAAGAAACTTCCTCCTTCTCAAATTAAAGCTAAGAAAGTTTGCTTTTGATTGAGAATAGCAGCAATTAAGATAGATTGTCTGAAAAGTATATTATTCTTTTCCTTATTACCAGAGATGAGTCACAATGCAATGACTGCATTGTCTTTCCATGTATTCTGTCTCCATAAGCTGAGATCTATGCTTACCTATTTTTAGTCATTAAAAATGGTACTGTAGTCCTTCATTAGTTCTCTGCAATACCACCTTCAAAAGGAAAGCATTCACATTATTTTTTAGGAACAATCTCAAATCTGCCAACTGCTCATGCTGGTTAGCCACAGGAGTACCCTCCAAACTTCTGTTTGGATACTCAGCTGTCATGTTCACCCGCAGTGTGCTTGGCCTGGCTTTCTGACAAGGAGCTCCCAGACAGATGCTTGTGGATTTTGCAGTCCACCTAACCAGGACGTGATGCCAAATTGTATGTTGTGCCTCTTCAGAAGCTTCAGGTTTTGTACCATTCATGTACAGTCATATGCTGACTCTCAGCATCCAGGAAAGATGCCAGCTGTGTCACTGAAGACCTGATCACTCTGGAAGGATGACATATTGGTTGTAGCCTGCACATCCGTGACTGTAAAAATGATTTGCACCTTGATGAGCCTACAAGATTACAGTCACACTGTTTAAAAGTGCTGAAATACCCCTTCAGGCCAGCCAACCCTAATTGGACACTCATTTTCTGGAGACTCTCTATGGGAAGACTACAGTTAAGTCAATAACTATATGTGACCTCTTCTTACCAGGAGGCCAAGCCATGCACTGTCAGGGTACTACTGACTGTGAAGGATGGGTGGGTCAGACAGAAGCACAGATGACCTAGACCAGGCAATGGATGCTCTTTGAGGAGATTGAAGTGGTTCCTCTGTCCTAGGCTGAAATAAAGGAAGGCTGAAAGACCTCTTTTTCCCAGGCTCAGCTATCAGACCTCGGTCCTTGCCAGTAGACAAGGTGCACAGGACAGCATATCTCTGTGTACATATGACACCAAGAGGACAGTTAGCTCTAAACTCTGCTGGCGTCCATAAGCCATATATAAGTGCTCAGAGTGTTCTGGCCAGGAAGGCTGTGTCTGGACAGACACACAAACACTTGCTGTTTCCCTGGCAGACCTATAGACTCTCTCCAAAATACATTCTGATCCAGCACCATGCCAAAAAATTGTGAAGAAAATGTGAGTGACCATGCTTGTGTAGCTGTTCATCTTGCACTGCATGGACTGCTCTGCCAGGGACACAGTGACACCCCAGATAGGAAAATGCCCAGCCAGTTTAAGGTGAGTTAACGAAGGTGCCAAGGTAAAGTGTTTGCGATGTCAAAGAAGAGTTGCCACCAGTGACAGTAGCCAGGGATATGCAGGGACAGCCAGCTGGCCAAAGAACCCAAGTTGCCACCTAGCATAGAGGTGACTGCAGCTTCAGGCTATTGTTGCATGGGGAGAAGGGCCTGAAGGGAAGGACGAGATAAAACCAGTGAGAGGGGAAGGCAAAGGCAGATGGGGGAACATCCAATGGTAATGTCATGTTATCTAAAAGTGTAGCATGGCTAATTTCTGAGGGACACTGTCCACTCTCTGCTTTGAGTGACAGTCTTGCTCCAGAGAAAGGATTTCCTCCTGTATGGCATTTCTACTGCACTTCAAGGATCCAAAGCTGGTTTGAGCAACCTGGACCAGTCCAGTGTGAGTGTTGTCATGCCGTGTTACATGGGATGCCAAAAGATGCCCTTTTCTGTGGATCTGGATCAAAGGATGTGATAGTTATCAGAGACTCTGTGACAGATACAGTTCCTGTGCAGGAAAATGGTAGCAGACAGAATCTTGCAGAAGACCTGACATCCCCAAGGACATTTCATTTGGAGTGCATGTGCGAAGCAGAAATGTGTGAAGAGCATCAGCCAGGCCTTGGGGGACAGCTCTTGAGGGTGCCCTAGAGAGGAGTGTAGATGTAGCTACTGATAACAGCAGGCTCTCTTCCAGAATATTCAGTGGGGTCATTTCCAAAATTACTACAGCTTTCCAGAACATGATGCAGTCACCATTAGATTACAGCCTGACAGCTGGGTTTATAAATCAGTTTTCCTCGGCTGCTGTATAATACACTTAGTGGCAATTACTCCTGGCTCCATGGAGTAGTTCATGCTATTATTAAGTAACACTGGACAGATTAATTGTTATTATTTACTTCCTTCTTTGATGAAGTTGAGTCCTGTGCTGGCTGATGAATGATGCAGGGGATTATTATAAATGCAACATAAAATGAAAAACATTATATTCACAATTTCTAATCTTATAAAGAAAAAACATTGATTGGTATTTAATAACAAGACGAACACCGAAATATTCCTACCCATCCTCTGATTCCCAAAAAAGCAATGTTGTCCTAAAGAGAGGTCCCAAATTTGACTCCATTCTTTGCTCATTGAAGGAACTCATTGTGTTTCCAGCATTTTGTATGCCACAGTGGAAAAGAAGAAAGGGCCAAAATTAGTCTTTTGCATTTCATGGAATCATGGAATGGTTTGAGTTGGAAGGGACCTTTAAAGGTCATCTAGTCCAACCCCCCTGCAATGATCAGGGACATCTTCAACTAGATCAGGTTGCTCAGAGCCCTATCCAACCTGACCTGGAATGTTTCCAGGGATGGCACATCTTCTACCTCTCTGGGCAACCTGTTGTAGTGTTTTACCACCCTCATTATGAAAAATTTCTTCCTTATATCTAGTCTGAATCTACCCTCTTTTAGTTTAAAGCCGTTACCCCTTGTCCTATCACAACAGGCCTTGCTAAAATTTTGTCCTCATCTTTCCTGAAGGCCCCTTTAAGCACTGAAAGGCTGAAATAAGTTCTCCCTGGAGCCTTCTCTTGTCCAGGCTGAACAACCTCAACACTCTCAGCCTGTCTTCACAGGAGAGGTGTTCCATCTCTCTGCTCATTTTTGGCCCTCCTCTTGAACAGCTCCAACGGGCCCATGCCTTTCCTGTGTCATTTCAGATTGAATGAAGGAATTCTTATCCCAGTTGACAGTCACAGGGTAAGCACCATTGGCATCTCTTTCTAAACAAATTCTCCTACAACACACATTTGACTTAATACAAAAAGAACAGTCAGAAATGCCCTGGGGATAACTGTTGCTTTTCCTTTCAGATAGAAAGTGCTTGTAGGTGTTACCTATGGTGACAGACAGCAAGGTAAAGCTGTGAGTACATTTTCATGCTGTAGACATGTAGTAGGCTTTTGGCTTTCCTAACTAATCCTTTCTTAAGGAGTAAAAATTCTATTTTTGTCATGTTTCTGCAGGAGAATGGGTTTGGGAAATAATGAGGATGTTTGGATTGTGAAGAAGAATTTGTGCTAGTGTTGAGTGAGTCGATACATCCACATGTATCAGGTAATGTGGGAATATTAGTCTCTGAAGGTCGTATAACTGGTATTGACAAGCTTTTGTACAAATGTAATGAAAAATACTTTTTATTTCATGTAACCAGAGGACATAGTTTTGGGATTTAATGGTATTACTTTCTTTACCCTCAGCAATGAATCTGAAGTTTCTTTTGCATTTTTTTTTGGTTTGTTCTTCAAATGGCTTATTTGAAGAGTACGAAAGCTCTGACATTTTTTGCCAATAGGCAAACCCTCCCCATTTGTCCTTTCATTGACTTCCTTCATATTGGATAAACCAATATTGGATTCTTTCTGAGATGCATTTAGTATTTTTCACAAATTATAGGCAGTATAATGAATCACCACTATTCCCTAAAGCTTTAATTTTAATTGTTATTTAAATTAAAAACATGAAGGGGGGGGCAAGGGGCGGGGTGTGAGTTTGCCACCTTTCTGTCCCTTCTGGTGGTCTGTCATCACCACCTACGCACACAACTCTTCTGGTTCCATTTCCAGTGCTCTCTTATGCAGGCAGAGGAGTGAAAGAGAATGAATACATCATCCATTATTATATACTTTTTGGCATGCCATTTCAAGCAGTCTGTTTGTCAAAGCAATTCATTTGTTTAGATTTTAGAGGGATAAATGTTTATCCCATAATGCCTCAATCATACAACCTAGACAACCTGAAGTGCCCATTTGACTTGAAATTGTGCACACAGGCAATGGAGAGTCTTGTCTTGAAAAGATAGGAAATTCTGATAGATGAGGAAGAGAAAATTACAACATTTCAGGTTGTAAGTGAAGTTTTCACTAGAACATTTGACTACTGAAGATTTTTTGAATGACTGAGACTTGGCTTTGGTAAACCAGATAGGAGGACTGGCTACACTTTAATAAGTAGATGAGCTAGACTAAGACTTCTCTTTTTTTTTTTTTTTTTTTGTGGCAAAACTTCAATATAAACTCTTTTTTCTGTACTGCACTTCGAGATTTTTAAAAAGATGAGAAACAAATTAATCTTCTGTGACATTCCCCTTATTCAAATACAGTTGTGATGTGTAGGAAAAGCTGCTAATGATGAGTGTAGATCTTGCATAGAGCTCTTCTGTTCTCAAAAAGTTCTACAAGTGAAGCCAGTATTATTATTCTCTTCATACAGAGTAAAGGAAATAGAGGCAAAAAGCAGAGCATTATTGTACTCTGGATTAGCCAATAAGCCATTAGACAAATCAGGATTGGAAATAGGTCCTTCTTGAGTTCAAGAAAAAATAGAGTCAACATAAATGTTAATGAAAACTATTACTATGGGGTATTTTAAAGGAATGCTCAGAGATACCTTTGAAGATGCTATGCATAGCACAGCTTTCATTGAAGAATATATATGATTCATTATATGTGCACACATACACACACATGTGTGTATATTAGTATATTTTGATGTGTTTTAGTTGGATTGAATAGCTGTCCATGTGGTACAGAATGTATTTATAGGCACTTCAAAGGAAAGATGTAACACTATTCAACTTTTATCTTAATGAGCCAGATAATCACCTAGTATAAATAAGCACAAATCTACTGAATTAAATATCTCAGCCCCCTTCTCTGGTCTGACTGGAAGAGTAGTCAAAGCCTAAAATGGCTAAACTCATGTTAATTTGTCTTTATCTAGCATAGCTTTCTCCTACTGTCTTTTTGGTCAGTGTGGAAATCATTAAGCTGCCTGTCACCTGGACTCACAGCTGAGGTACTGTCACAAGCTGACTTACCTGCAGATCTTTGGTGTTCACGCTCAGTTATTTCCTGAAGTTTTTTTCTGGATAAAGTCTCATCTTCACAGCTAAAATTCATCAAAACTAACATGATTTTATGGGTCAGTTCTTGCAATATACTTTTCTCTTGTCATGAATAAATGAAGCTTCTCCTCCTGCCATCCATGCAGAATGCTGTTGCAATGATAGCCTGATATTTGCCTATATAGTCCTTCCAAAGGCTTACGCCTACTGAATTAAACATAAGTAACTTATCCTTACATTCACAGTCTTTCACAGACTGTACTTTTGCTAATCCTACAGGTGCTGAGGGGTCAAATTCTCATTGCCAGTCAGTTTGTGCTACCAGCCTCCCTTGCCCTCTGGATACTTTTCCAAGCAAGCTAAGTTATCTTTTCCTCCATTTTGCCTTTCGTGCTTGTAAGTAGCTCCCTTTAAACAAATCTGCCTCATTATCTTTCTTCCAGTCCCTCCTACAAATCCTGTAGAGATGCTTAGAAAAAGACCATCTTTGACTAGATAGCAACCATGTTATGACTGCTCCCCGCCATGCACACCCACACTGTTCCACTGTTACTCTGTACTCCTTTCTTCCTTCGTGCCTTCCAGCTGTCTTCTGCGCAGATGTTTAAACGCGTATAAGCAGAGTCCTCTAGCTCTGGTTTTCCATTGCAGTGAGATCCTAGTGTATAAGCACAGCTGGGGCACTGCACGGTTATCTTGGCTTTGTCAATTCTAAGAAGCAAGCAGGATCCTAGCACGGGTGGTATATCTAGCTGCTGTGTTGCCCCCTCCCCTCCAAAACTTATTCATGGAGGAAAAAAAACCTTTGGTAAGGTTTAGTCCTCACATATATGTGAATGATGTTAAGGACTCATCTATGTTCGAGTTACTTGCAGATGCCGAAGCAATACCAAGACAATTTGAACTGTGCAGACTTTTAGTGGATATTTTGTGGGTGCAAAGAATGCAAGACTGGACCCTTGCCAAAATCAAGTTAATATGTAAAGTGCTAGAAAGAGCAACGTAAAGGTTTGGCCATACTTAACTAGTCTCATTAAGGTTGCTTCCTAGAAAGGTATTTGGTTTATTTTGCTAACCAAACTCCATACCTTGTTCTTGCCTGTATTAGTATCACCATGACTGTGTTGCCAGAATAAGAGACTGAAAACAAAGGCTCACTTTTGTCTATACATTTTGCAAGCACCCTCCAGCAGATGTGACTTCTGTTATCTGCTTTAGGCTATTGTATGTACTTTTCCAAACAAGCACAAGTATAGAACTCCCATTAATTTATAGATAACTGTCAGGGCTGGGAACTCTTCCAACAGACCTTATTATAGATGTGTTTTATCAGTGGAGTTTAAATTAAAACAGCTGTAAAAGCACTAGGATTATTCTCTCTCTCTCTCACGAAGATACAAGCATGTTCTGAACCGAGATCAATAAAGAACCTGACTCAGAGGATGTGCTGCAATTTACATTAATGTACATTATGGGAAAATGATAGTCCTGCTTCTGCCTGGTTTGATAGCCAAGAATTAGCTCTGTGCATCCTTTCAAGGATGAAAAATGCTACAAAAGTGCAACATTTGTTTGGCAGTTCATATCACAGACTCTTTCACAGTACTTTTTCATCAGATTAAATTGCAAGAGTTGGTAACTGAGTAATGTGAATTCTGTTGAAATAGTCTAGGTTGTTTTGCCTGCACTGAAATTTCAACAGCTAACAAGAAAAAGTATTGTCATGCAAAATCTCTCTCATAACAATTTAATCCAAAAAGTCATTGAAATCAGGAATGCCAGTGCTTTGCTTCAAAGCAGGGGAAAAAAATAAAAAAGAAAAAAAGAAAAAAAGAAAAAGAAGAAAGAAAATGGAAAGGGACAAAGGGTTTATTGTAAAACGTTTCTTGAACAAAATTTGTGAATTCAATCCTCTTGCCAGCAAACAAAGATTAAAAGCTTCTGGAAGCTTCCTAAGCTCTCAGTCAAGTTCACGATACTGTTTTGTGCCCTGAAGAAAATTGTAGCCATTTGTTTAAGCAATGAAGTTTCCATCTGTTCTATCTTGGTTTAAAGAAGCAGTATATTTTCAAAAACCTCAAGGCAATGTTTACTGAAAGCATAAAATGTCCCTGAAGTGACATCACAGCAGCAAAATATAGATGGCAGAATTTTAAAGCTCACAGTCACAGGAAAATGCAGTTGCAGTTTGACATCCACACACATAAGCATAATTATATCTGTATATATAAATAAAGAATAAACAGGGACAGAAGGAGCACTGGATTTACTTTAAAAATAAATAACCAATTTCAGCTGACTTACCTGGTTAACAGAAAATCTCTCTAAATAAAATAAATGCATTTTTAGCTTGTGTGACAAGCAGAAACTAAATTAGACATCACCTTACATGTACTTTGTGAAATACTTAAATTATGTATTGCACTACATCTTTACTTAGCATATATGCAATGCGTATTCAGGCAATTTTGGAACAATATGGAAAGTCTCAAGGTAAATTCTAAAGAGGGTCAATTGGTGCTAAATTTATTTATACTGTATGCCACTGACAGAAATGTTAGTAAAAAGAAACTAAATGCAGCCTGTCAGTGCAAGGCTTCAAATAGCAGATAAAAAAATACCTGGGTAGTCTCCTGAGTTTTTAGAACTATTTGAGTGAAGTCCATCTTTCCAACTAACTTTACTTTCATTATACTAAGAATGATGTATTCTAACACTCTGTGGCAACAGAAATATGAAAACATTCAGCATCTTCCAAAGTCCCAAGCATTTGGGGGTCCATTAGGAGCTGTAGTTGAGTTACGCATTTAGGGATTTTTCTCAACCTACTGAGGGGCTGTGTATCATGCTACCTCATTTACCAGTAGAAAACAATGGCCCTCTGTATTCTGTATGCAGAGACAGACTTTCTACTTGTTGACAGATGTATAATTTCACTAACTCCAGGCATATTTCAACCTATCATATTATTATTGGGATACCTGAACAGTGAGCCTCTGATTCCCTTCCTGCATAATATGCTGAGGACTACCAGTATTTAACCATGACTATGATGACTGAGTCATAAATAACAGTCCTGATGTAAAATACAACGTCAATAAAAATCACTAAGACAGCAAATCAGATTAAGTGGAACATTGCACAGGAGCAAGAGGAAAAGCTGAAGAGACTGAATATGAAACTTAAACTTGCACAGCTTTTGAAGAAGGTGTTCAGCTACCTTGATAACAATCACAGGTAAGAGATCTATTTCCGACAGCTCCTAGTGGGAGTATCTATTTACTGCTCTAGGGAGAAAACTGGGGGGAGAGAAGGGTAGAGATGAGGAGGCTGGGTGTATATTTGAAGTATCTTAACTCAGTGTTTAAAGTAGCCTGAAAAATGTGAGTAAGGATCCATCACCATCACTGCATTTACTTATCTTATCAGCACACAACTGCATCTTTCCTGATGCCTCAACTCAATCTGCTGCCTTCACTCAGTCCTTCAGCCCCTGCATTAGTTGTGGTCTCAGCTGCTCCTCCTGCTTCCTTCTCTGGGGTCCCCATCCTTTGCTGGGTGCTGCTATGAAGCTATTTTGCTAGATGTTTTCTGTTTCCTCTCTCCCTTCTTTTCTCTTTAAGAGTAGGCTCATGGGAGCAGAGGTTGGAGCTCTCTCCACCTTTTGCAATAGCCCTCTGGGCTCTTTCCCTCCTGGGCTGGCAGTGGCAGGGCAGCCAGCCAGGCGGATGGAAATCCTCTAGGGGGAGAGCTGCAAACATGCAGTGACCCACTTGCTGTTTCCAAGCTGTGTTGCCCAATTCTCTGATCTGCCAAAATCTAGACCATTTTAAATACTACTAAGTACAGTTAGCATATACTGTGTACACACTAGAGGGTATATCCAGCACGGTTATAGCACTGGCATGCAGCTTTAAGCTTAGTCACTGTGCCAGCAAGACTGAAAAATTATGCTTGTTCCCTATACCTTACATCTATTTTTTGCCGATTTTATGTATCCTATTGATCTATGTATCCTGATATAAGCCTAAGTCCCCAGGCTTATGTATTTATATGCTTTGTGAGCGTGCCATGCTGTATACCATTACCTGGTTTCTGAATAACTTCCATTAGATTTTTACTGTACAGCAAAAATAGCAGATAAAGGCTAAAGAAACAGTACTTGATTCAATATTTTTCGACAAATTACTTTTTAAATCAAGACATTGCAGTTTCAGGTCTTTGAGTCCCAATAACATTGAAATAGTTTGTAGAAAAATGGTAACAATGGAATTATATTCACATTTAAACTTACTAGCCACTAGCAACTGTTCTGTTTCTGCAGTACCTTTGTATTACACATTTTCTGCCATAAAAGTTGTATGTTATCCTATTTGGTGCTGGTTTGTGTGTGTGAGGCCTGGGTATGATTTGTTAAGTGGCAGTAATGTTACAAAGAGTATTGATTTTGAAATGTTTCCCACGCAATGTTTGCAACATTTTTTTCAGATGAACCATTTGATTTTACTAGTACAGAAGTCATAGTTCATGTTGTGTTACAGCATCAGAAATGAAAGGCTTCAGTGAAGTTGCATTAGATTTAACCCGTAGTAATCAAGAATCATCTTTACATCTTTGTCTGCTCAGACAATTAAAAATACTTCAGATATTTCCTGCTTTAGCAGGGGAATCGGACTAGCTGATCTCTAGAGGTCCCTTCCAACTCTGACAATTCTGTGATTCCATGATTTAGGAGCTGAGGAAGTTTGAAATAATTTGCAACCTATTCACAGTACCAGTCCTTGTGTTTTGTGAGGTCTTTCTGGTACTAACAGCACCGAGATCAAAGATGAAGCCATAGCAACTTGAGATAACCTGTCAATCACATACAAAGAATTAATGGTAAATAGGATACTGAATATTTTTTCTGTAAGAGGAGAAGGTTAAGACTTAGCACATACAACACTATTACTAATCCTAGGACTGGTGAAAAATAAACCATATAAAGAATAAAGTTAGATATTCTTAACAGCAGTTATTGAAATCAACAGTCAAAGGTGTAGTGCATAAATAAAGAATTTTTGCATGCAAAATAGACCTAGCTTTCAAGCCTCAAACTGATTCGTCTCCAAAGAGCTGTAGCTTCTTTCTGCTCATCTCACAGTTTCAGAAACAGTTTGGTTGATCAGCTTTGTAACGTTCCCCAAGAAATGAAGAAAACTCTATCTCAGAGTCAGAAGTCATGAAGCTTGTAAATACTCCTTCAGGGATGGAGATGCCACCACCTCCCTGGGAAACCAGTTCTAGTGTCTGACCACTCTCACAGCAAAAATGTTTTTTCTTATATTTAAATGGAATTTGTTGTGTTTAATTTTGTGCCTATTTCTCTTGTTCTGTCACTGGGCACCACTGAGAAGACTCCATCTCCATCTTCTTTACTGCCACCACCAGGTATTTATAAACATCAGTAACACCCCCCTGAGCATTCTTTTCTCCAGGCTGAACTTTCCCACCTCTCTCAGCCTCGCCCTGTATGACACATGCTCCAAACCCTTTATAATCTGAGTGGACTTTCACTAGACTTGATCCAGTATGTCCATGTCTCTCTTGTACTTCAGGTGTATCTCACCAGTGCTGAGCAGAGGAGAAGGATCATCTCCTTGACCTGACAATGCTCTGTCTGATTCAGCCTTGGAAGCCGTTAGTCTTTGCTATGAGGGTGCATTTTTGGCTCATGGCCACGTTGGTGTCCATCAGGACACAACAGTCCTTACCTATGGAGCTACTTGCCAGTCTGTTGCCCGTAGCCTGTTCTCATGCCTGGGGCTTGATATTTCTGTTTGTTGAACTTTATGACGCTCTTGTCAGCTCATTTCTTCAGCCTCTTGAGATTACTCTGATTGTCATTATGCCTATCTGGTATATCAGTCACTTCTCCCAGTTTTGTATAATCTACAAACTGAGGGTGCACTCTACCCCATCATTCAGGTCATTGACAAAGATGTTAAACCGTACTGGCCCCAGTCTCGACCTCTGGGACACACCACTAATGTATCCCAACTGGACTTTTTGCTGCTGATCACAACTATTTGAGCTCAGCAGTTACAGAATCACAGAATCGTAGGATGATATGGGGTTGGAAGGGACCTCTGGAGATCATCTAGTCCGACCCCCCGGCCAAAGCAGGTCCACCTAGAGCAGGTTGCACAGGAACATGTCTAGGTGGGTTTTGAATGCCTCCAGAGTCAGACACTCCACCACCTCCCTGGGCAGCCTGTTCCAGCGCTCTGCCACCCTCAAAGTGAAGAAGTTCCTCCTCATGTTTAGATGGAATTTCCCAGTCTAATAATAATTACTTTCCGGGGTAAAGTCTTGGTAAAAATTACTGCAAAATTTTACCTGTCTGTGAGGTGTTTTTAGTGTTAACAAATATATTAAGAGAATGGAGTCACAGATGACATTTCTTTTCTTCTTAAAGTAATACTGAAGTTTTCAGCTTCTTTTTTGCTGTTTTTACTTCAGTGACTTCAGCAGGAATTCTGAATATTTAAAACTAATTGCATTTGTCTGCATTTCAAAGCAAGTAATTCTTAGTCAGGCACATGGTGGATTGTTCAGTGCAAGTCTATCCTGCATGATAAAAAATAGTGCGGAGGCAACTCACTTAGGTAGCTAAATACATTCAGGTAACTGAATAGCTCTCCAAATGGGTGAGAAAAAAATCCACAACTAAAAAATGTACCATGCAAGCTGCTGTCCCTGAATGGTACTGTGATGACTGAACACTCATCTGGAGTTAGGTTGGGTATCTTTAATAAAGAACTTATAGCAAAGCACATGTAGAGAGCTGGCTGTTTCATCCAAGGTGTTATTTCACATCTAGGCAATGGGTAAATCTTACAGTTTTTCTTTGTCTAGTATCTCAAGTGTCTAGACTTTTTCTTTCTAAACACTTCAACATCTCATGCAACTCTGTTTCACCCTCTTGACTTGACTATTTCACATTGTCTTCTTGTTCTGAACTTGCCTTACTTTGTTGCTGAAAAGACTATTTTCTTTGTCTGCCACCCCAAAAAAATCCAACCCGCCAAGCAGTAAGTCCCTCTTTACATATGCTTCCCACTGTTAAATAAAAGCTGTTTAGCATTAAAGGCTTCTGTGGCTTGTTGCTGCTCCAGCTATTGTGTTTTATAGCTGCTGTTGAATCATTGTGCTCATCCTTCCTGCATCTGTGATGCTACTTCTCATTGGTCTGTAATTCAATGTACAGTTATCAGTGGTTAATTTTCCTGGGATTTCCTGGTGTCTTCAGGAACAATCTGTACTAGGACAGTCCCATTTCCCATTCAGTACTTCAAGAAGTTACTTATTCAGTGATTTGCACAATATGTGTATGACACCAGCCTGAAAGGTTTGTAAACTTTTGAAGGGCGGTGTCAGAATTCAAGTAATATAAACTGAAGAGTGTATAAAGATCAACAAAATTATATTTGCTAAGGGCAAATAGAAAGCACTGGCCTTAAGATAGAGAAGAGTCAAATATATCACCTTAATGTGGGGAATGGCTGCTTCTGTAAGAGTTCAAGGAGTGTAGGAATATGAGTCATCAGCATCATGTGTCACTGTGTATTGTGCAAATGTCACCAGGGCTGTATTAACAGAACTGTTTTATTTAACATGTCGTCTCCGGTAGGTGTTCACTTGTTCACTCAGCTGATGTTCTCATCTCATATACTGCATAAATGGCCCAGAAAACATCTCTGGACTGAGTACTGAAGCTTTTAGCCATTGCAACAGCAGAAGAAGCGGCATAGATGGATGCAGAGTATGTAGCTCACTGTCTTTTCGTCCCAGGGTCCCATACAAAATGTGTTGTGACACCTCACTTCCAGAAGACCTTATGTTTCAGGGCTAATCTTTTTAAGGAGTCTTTACAACAGTCTGCTGTTTGGTATCACTGTCAGTGGTATTAAGAAACATCCACACTGTGAAACACAAGAGTAATTCTCAGCTCCCAGCTCTGTCTGTGTGCTATGGCTGTGTCCCAAGAGCAGACCGAGACAGGACTGGCTGTTGACGAGGTTCTGCCAGCATCTTGGCTTCCTTGCAAAGGACCTGTGGGGTACACAGTGGGGAGGAGCCAGGGCACACTGCGACATGGGTCCAGGGTTGTGGTGCATGCCATATGTGATATCCAGTTCAGTCTGATTCTTTTTCCTCAATATGTCTCCTGGATGGGGCTTCAATAAAATACAGGACTGGGATGAAGTACAAGTATGTGGGAACAGCTGTAAGATGTCAGGCTTGAGGTCTAGACTAATATCCTGTCCCTGAGAGTAGCCAATACTGGTTGCCTAGGGAGAGTAAGAAAAAAAGGGCTCGGAAAACAATTACAACCCAATAACAAATTTCAACGCATACCCCCTAAAAGCAGGAAAACCAGAAAAATTAGGATTTTTCAGTAATAAGAGGAACTTCAGCAAACACAAACAAAGAAAGAGGAACTCTTCTTTGAAGATCTCACCTGTTAGATTTTATGGTACCTGTTTCTGTTCATTATTAGACTAAAACTGGTTCTGCAGCAGTTTCACATATTTATCTTCCACAGGCTTTAATAGGTCTCTTCACACTACTGAAAAAGTATATTTGAAGATATTTGAAGTTCTGAGATTTTGGCTGTTAGCCATAATGTACGGGCCAGGTCATAGGTTAATCACAAATACCAAAATATTTTAAAAACTTAATCTATTTCCTTCCTCATCACCTAAAAAGTAAGAGGTCAAGTCCATTCCTGGTGTAACTTCTCTGAAGGATGCGCTAGTTGTAGTACGGCAGGAGATAACATAGTGCTTTCCTGTAATGCAGAGAAGTCAGCAAGGCCAGCACAAATATGCCAGAACTCCTGTACAGTCTCCGTCGCATGCAGCCAAGAAAGCACTTGGTATTTAATTAACATGTAGTGCATGACTACATCTCAAAACACAGCAATTCTTTAGCATATTAAGATAGTGCTGCAGAGGCAGGAGGGAGGCCTCAGCACAGTGATAAGAGGGCAGCAGGGACTTTGCATACGGTGACAGCCTGCCTTCCCGTTTCAACTGTCCCACCCGGACTGACCAATGAAAGGAGCCTCTTTGACCCTCATATTCCTTTGTGCTCTCTCCAGGGAGGTCACAATGACTGACCCTCTGTCCAAGACCATATCTGCTATCCAAGAGCACAAAGAGGAGGTTTGTTTGGTGTCATGCCAGCTAGAGCAAATGCTGCCTCAGTCTTTCTGAACGAGGAAGTGGATATTATTAGAGCTTACACATTGAAATAAATGGTCAATAAAATTTCATTGAAAGAGTGTTTTTACTAACTGTCTACAATGTAAAATGCCTTGTGTTAAATCATACAGTAAAATAAAGCTTGCACAGAGTTCCCATTTATTATGGCAAATTTTGTGACAGATGGAAAAATGTTACTTCATCAGAGAATGAATTAATGCAATGTGTATTTTTTCAGTGACACTTTGCTTGTACGCTAACTTGATGGATGGAAGACATTATTTACAGATGATGCATAACTACCAAACTATCTGCATATCTAACTGCCTTTAACATGTCAAAATACAATTGTATTTTTTCATATATATTTCCACTGTGGTACAAGCAGAACTTTCCACAGACCAGGTAAAAAGCTTGTAACAAACACATAGCCCCTCATTTTACTTACAAACACTAATTCCCCCAGACCCTCAGGGATCTTTTTCAAAGTCTGAGGCTTTGTCAGACCAGATGCTCCTGTAGTGGTCTGGAGAAAGATCTGCTTCACTCCAGGTGGAAAGAGATTTCCCCTGCCCAGGAAATAACCCACAGGCAGTTCCCAGTCTCTAAAGTCAGCTACCCACCTCAGGCCAAAGACACCGCTTTGCTGTGATAATGCAAATAAATAAATAGTGGCCTTAAAAGCAAGGAAGTAGCACTGTCAATGCCTTCACCAATCACCTGTCGTAGCTGCTATCCATAGTAGAGGTAATAACTAAAATCAATGATCCTCATGTCATTTTGGGCCTCAGAGTTCATAGTCAGGGAGCCAGACTGTACCTAGAAGAAGGAGCTTTGTCCGCTGAGTACCCAGTACCCGTCCGCATAGTAATGGTGAGGAACGCCACAGAATTGCTATGTCACTCCCACCTGGCCAGTGGGCGCTTCTGAGCAGCTTTGAGGGTCACTGTAGATAAAAAATATTGTACTGGCTTAATGTAATATAGATTCAGTCGGTGCGATTCTTGCCTTGACCTGGTAATTGTTTCATGACATTTAAGGAAAAAAGGTTCTTGGCAGGAAACAGGAAAATGTTCTCCTAATCAATTACGCTGTGTGTTCATCAAAAACTCCAGGAGACTCAGCCATATCCTTGGGGAGGGAATTCAAGCACCAATTTTTAGGTGACATTTTTAAATGGCAGGTATAACAACTCACAAATTCTGTACTCTCTTATTTACATAAATAATTGGTGTTTAATTAATAACTTGCTGAGAACACTGATCGTGCCTGCATGCAGTCACATGTATGCAACCAATATTTTTAAGCTGTTGGAAAACAAGCAGAAGCTCTGCTTCCGGCTGAAATATTTGAGCTATTTCTGTCTGAGGCCTGAGTTATCAAAGGTGTCAGCATGAACTGTGGTGAATCTGTGGACGGTGCAGCCTGTTCCATTCCTCTTTCCTGGGCTTGTGTTGTCCGGCAGGGGACATGAAAGGAAAACTGAGGAGGCAGGTGAGCATCTGACTGCAGAGAGGGTGGCATGAGGCAGCTGGGAAGCAAAATCAGGTGTGGGTGCACATCTGTGAAAGAGGCTTGATTTACATTCAGTTTTCGCACATCTATCCACACGCGTCAGCTGCTGTGTCCACCCGCATCAGCTGTCAGAGCAGATGACCGGGGTCACTTCAGCTGATGACTCTGATTTTTGAAATTCAGATCACTACTCCCTCTTCCTTTTGACCAACAGAAAGATGGATTTAACTCAAGGTGGATGCCCTTTGGAAACTTTATTGATGTCTTCTCTCTTATTGCGTGAGTACAAGATTTTCTTAAGCTATCAGCTAAAAAAAAATATGCTAATGCATATAGAAAAAAAGACATAGAAATCACTGATCACAGAATCACCATGGTTGGAAGGAACCTCTGAGATCCAACCTCAAAAAAAACCCACAAAAAACCAAAAAACCCCAGAAAAACAAAACAAAACCAACAACGAAACAAAAACAATAAAACAAAAACCACAACACCCCACCACATCACAGCCACCCACAAACCAATAATCTCGGGCAGTAGAGCATGCCCTGAAGAGCCATGTCTACATGTTTCTTAAATACTTCCAGGGATGGTGACTCCACCACCTCCCTGGGCAGGCTGTTCCAGTGCCTGACCACTCTCAGTAAAGTAATTCTTCCTAATATCTAATCTAAACCTCCCCTGCTGCAACTTTAGACCATTTCCTCTGGTCCTGTCATTATTCACTTGGGAGAAGAGGCCAACACCCACCTCTCTACAACCTCCTTTAGGGTAGTTGTAGAGGGCAATGAGGTCTCCCCTCAGCCTCCTCTTCTCCAGACTAAACATGCCCAGATCCCTTAGCCTCTCCTCATATGAATTGTTCTCTAGACCCCTCACCAGCTTGGTGGCTCTCCTCTGGACACACTCCAGCACTTCAATGTCCTTCCTGTAGTGAGGGGCCCAGAACTGAACACAGTACTCAAGTAAAGCCTCACCAGTGCCGAGTACAGAGGCACGATGACTTCCCTACTCCTACTGGCCACACTATTCTGGATACAGGCCAGGATGTCGTTGGCCTTCTTGTCCACGTGGGCACACTGCTGGCTCATGTTAAGCCGGCTGTCCACCAACACTCCTAGGTCTTTTTCTGCTGGGCATCTTTCCAGCCACTCTTCCCCGAGCCTGTAACGTTGCCTGGGGTTGTTGTGACCAAAATGCAGGACCCAGAACTTGATGAGACAAATTGAAACACCTACACCCACAACATCTCCTTAGCTTTTTGGGAGTATTCTCTGGTGTCCAGGTTTCCATGTTTGCTGCTGTTTCACTTACACATCAGAAGCCTCAAGGTTTCTTCTACTCCATAAAGAGACAGAGATTACAACATAACTCCCAAGAGGGAATTCTATCAATATAGTTTGCCTTCCTTAGATTTCTACCTTTATTCTTCACACCAAGCGTTTGCTCTGTTATCAGAGTTTCCAGATTGTTCTCATCTACCTCATCCCTTGAGTCATCTCACAGCTAAGTCATACATACTTACTGCTTTTAATCTTTTATTTGGTTTTCATTTTCTTGGTGCTCGGTGAGAGTTAACTGTTAAGACAAGTCGGTTAGAAGACATTTTTCAAAATGCATATCACGCTGCGCTCTGGCTTTGTTGTCTTTTGGTTTTAGTGTTGAGGGGAGGGGATTACTTAATGCAGACTGGATTGGCTTCTGAAGGGTCTGCCCTTACCTAGTTAAAAACGTATTTTTTGCACTTTTTCTGGATGTTCCATTCAGCTTTGTTAGAAGATGAAGCAAATAAACTGAACCTTTGCAAGATATTGTTATCCTGGAGAAGGTAGGTATCTACAAGCAGGCTTGTTATTGAGCCCAAAACAGGGTTTGAAGGAAGCTGTTTTTCTCTGATGAGAACTAACAGAAGTAGTTAAGACAGCTAAACAATCAAATTAGCTCAATGATATACAAAGTCTTTTAGGAGATGACCAGTGTAAGGAAAGGCGGTAACTGCAGGCACATGACAGACGCAGAGGAAGATTAAAAAAACAAACAGAAAATGGAGTGATAATTTGCTGTGACATATTTAAGAAATAGAAATCTCCTTACTCCTATGTCTGGAAGAAGCAGCTTAGGACTGTGAGAAGGGAGGCTGTTTCTTCAGCGTACCCGGAGAAATGGTCAGCTTGTATATGCAAATAAACAAAATTACATCAAAAAAGTTCAATATTTTATCATCAGTTTATTCTAATGGAGAAAAAGTACCCCAAAGTCTGACTGAGCCAAACAGAAAGCACAATATATATTTCAGAAAAGTAATATAAGAAGAACAAATCAACAAACATGGCAAGTTACCCCCAGACTTTCCTATGGTTTTTGTCCACTGGTAGCCCTTGCTTCAGCTGCCCTTCACTGCTCTGCCAGCTTGACAGAGGCCCTGCTTTGACCCATTACAAAACACGCATATGCTGGTTGGCTACCAGAACACATATATTGATTAGCTCACTTCTCCCAGGAAGGTGCGATCAAATTTAATTGCACATAAGCATATTAGAGGGGGCACTAATTTGGGTGTCTCTCTTCTGCCCTCCTGCTGATTTTACCAAAATATCTAAGAATTTATTTATTTATTTATTAATTGCTAAAAGGTACAGACAGGCATAAGCCCTCTAACGTTTCTGTAATAGTGGACTTTGAGGAAAGGGGTTCGTGTGCTCTCCCTAAACTGCCTCTCCCACTGCTGCTGACCGAGGCAGAATCCCAGTGGGTAGATGCACCAGCGCTGTGAGCTGGGAGGGTATTTTTTATGTTCTTAAATGCAAGGCATCTGTATCTGTCAAATGTGATTGAAATTGGCTGACAGCTTTAGAAGTTATGGGGACTGTGGGAGAATTAATAGGAAGAGAGACTGTATAAGCTTCATTTCCTTAGAAACCAGGCAAAAATATTCCAACCCATTATCTCTTTATGAATTATTTCTATAAAGATTGCCCTTACATGCTTTGAATATCTAAGCTAAACTAGTAGAAAATTCACAGTATATAGGCTATTCATAAATGTTTTGAGGTAATGTCTTTATTAGCTTGAAAAATACAAGAAAGCAAGAAGACACAGATAGATATAGCAACTTTTTTTTTTTAACCTAGTCTAAACAATGCATTTCTGTATTTAGTATACCAACTCCTGCCTTGAAGGTAGAGCACAAGTCACAGCTTCTCTGCTCTGATATCAGACCAGATCGCTGCGTATTCACAAGAAGCGTGGGATTGAAAGGGGTCACCTGTGGGTCTGCATCCTCCAGTAGACCTTTTATACATGACATCACTTGTGGCTAGAAATTGTTAGAGTCCTTGCAGCACATTAAGTCTGTAGTGTATACATTCTTCCTGTGCAGCAGTTCCAGAGCATTTATTGCTTTAATTCTGAAAGGAATATCACTACTGCAAAGAGACCATAGGAAGTAATTGGCTTTCAACCAGCCAGCATGTGCAGCCTCCTTCTGCAGTTTGTCGTGTCTCTGTGGAGGAATGCTCTGCTTCCAATTAAACCTCAGGATTCCTTTTTTTTTTTTTNCCCGGGTTTTCTTTTTTTTTTTTTTTTTTTTTTGTCTGCTAGGACATGAACAAGCTTTGTGGTTTATAGCAGGGACTCGAATTTCCATACTATGCTCTTCTAGATGCTTGTGAGCCTTAGCTTAGGTTGATCAGGGAGTCTATCAAATACATTGAGGTTAACACTGATAAATGTCAACCCTTATTAATTTTATACAATTAGCTTTAGTAGAATTTCTTCTTTTTATTCTTATTACTTTAGGACTTCATTTGAAATACAGCAGTGGAAATATAGCCAAACCTGAACTCTATTAACCTAGTTATAAATCTGTATCCTCTTGCTTCTTTTAAAAATTTCTAAACATATTCAATATTATAATAATGTTTGGAGCTCGGGCAACTCTGTATATTAGAACGTAGCAGGTAGGTAATACCAATTTTAAAAAAGAAAATAGATGTATAAGATTCAGCGGTGAAAGAGAGACCCTGGGAAAAGCTGGAAAATCAGCATCCAAAAGTGATTAGAGTTTGCTGAAAATTTATAATTATTAGCCCTGTATATTTACAGTCCAGAATTATCACTGGCCTTAGAAACAGCTTTTTGAAATATGTGTTTCAGAAGCATTCAGAGTTGGTGTAATATCCAGCCCTCAGAGCAGAGGGAGCATGGCCACAAGCTCAACCTAATAATTAATGCTGGTTGCAACTCTTATGGGCTGAGCAGCTCAGCTTCTTTGGTGCTACCCTATGATTTCTCACTACATGCAAATACTACTTCATTAACAGCAGAGATTTATCCTGCAGAGGTTTATCCTTGGCCAATGAAACTCATGTTTTGCCTTTCAGGAATATTTGTGTTAACAAAGTCTGTAGTACAAACCACAGAAATAAAGACACTTCATGGTGAGGATAATCAGGGACAGTCCTTTGCTCTTCAATGTCTATAGATTAAAATTAGATCTCTGTTTTATTAGATATGCTGTCTTCCAAATTGAATTTAAAGGTCTGAGGGAAATATCAGTGGCTGAGGTTCCTTAGCATGAACTTTTTACCTGGGCAAACTAGTGGTTCCTGATAATCTTTACATTTCTGGACTGATGCAAAGTCCTTTTTGAATTTGAACAAATGACCACCAATGCATATGTTTTGTTTCAGCAGAATGTATGTGTACAGTAGGCAGTTTGACTGAGGTAGTGGTGTTTCAAATAACTCTCTGAAAATTTTCTCTTCTTAATATTTGTGTTTAAATGTACAGCATGCCACTGCATAATTAGCATGAAATTTTGATATTTTAAATTCCAATATCCCCCACTAATCTGGCCATTGAACTGGTTTAACAATCACAAAAAGAATTTTAGGCATTAAGAATTAAATATATAACATAAATATTAAATCTTTATGACTTCTGTCAAAATGTTAAACTGGTCTTAAAGCTAGGAGGCTATTTATTTATTTATTTAAAATAGGCTTTTAAAATGGTGTAAGAATCACAGGAGGAACACTAATATTTAATATTTAAAGAAAATTGTTAATATTTAAATGCTGAAATATATTTCCTGTTTTAAGGCAAAAATTAGAGCTGTATTCAAATATAGTAAAATTAAAATGAGTAACAGATCAATGAATAACCCTATTCTAATAACCCCTCATTGCTAAATATTTGTTTAAGACTAAAAACATTAAAAATATGTTATATACAAATTAACTTGTGTTTAATTATGAAATTCTTATTAATAGTTGCTGGACACTAATTATTTTGTAACTCAGTCATGTATTGGCTGTGGTTACAGCTTCTCCTCAGACCAGAAACTTCCAAAAACATCTCACTTGGAAAGCAAATTATTTGGCAGTGGTAGTAACACAGAGAAATGCTTTCTTAAAGTTCTCATTTTATTTTGATTCTTGAAAAAAGTCATGTTTCAGATCTTTGGATCTGGCTAAGCAGTACAAAAGAGGAAAAGTTGGCTTTCTAGCACATATATTTTGAATTGATCCCTTTTTCTGGGTTTGTTTCTGTTCCTAGTTGTCAGGAGAGTCAAAATGTTTTTGATCTGCAGAACTTGAGCTGGAAAATATGAGTAGAAGATTTACTATGAGAAAGCCAGCATATCATTCTTTTGTTCTTTCCCTCATTGGCAGATATTTTCTGAAGCATAAGACCGTCTTTTTCATGTCTTCTCGCTGATGAGCAGACCAGCCAGAACACACAGGACAGAAAAATCTAATTAATATCTTTTTTAATAAAAAAATATTGTTCATGCATGTGAATAAACTCCTCATATTCTGGAAGTTTTTTGTTGACTTCAAGCAGATTTGTCAAACCCTGCTGGTGGCTGTGTATGAATACCCAAAGATCTTTAATCCACTTTTTTTACACAGTTTGCCCTCTTAAGTTGTCAAATTCCTTGAAATGCTTCAGTGCAATTACATGTTTCAGTGCACAGCACAATGCACACAGGTAGGGTATTCATAAATATTCCTTTACTCTTACTGTGGCACCAAAGCTTGAAATCATTCCTACTGAAATTCGCGGAAACTCCCCATAGCTGGAGACTGCACAGAGAGTGGCTTCTTGCCACAAAAGCAAGAGTCTTGCTTTTGGCATCATCAGTCAGCTCTGCTGGACCACAGCAGGATATCCTAGGCTCTGGCAGACGCAGGTGTTGGTGGAGGTGGTTGGAGCCAGTTCATGACTGCAGAGCCCTCTCTCCTCTAGAGGCACTGACTCTCATAGCAGCCCCCAGCCTGACCACTATGGCAGGAGCTCTTGGCTGGAAGAGGAGTGCATAGGAGACAGCTCTCCTCTGATGGACCAAGCATGCAAAGCTGCTGGAAATGTAGGGCGTGGAGTCTCTTTCTCATCACCTTCAGGCTAATGGATCCCACAAGAATTGCTATGTGTACAAATGATGTCCCCTAGATTATACTGTAAATGCATCTCTTCTCTCGTGTAACAGGGTATAGTTTCTCATTGCTTTCTGACCAGGAGAAGCATGCAGTGTATTCAGCTAAGACTGATGTGAACTGATATTTTCTTCAAATGGTCACCCAGAAAGAAGAGGATGGGAAAAGAAACATATTTATCTCACAAGGAGAGGGAAAGCTGTAGAAATATAATGACAGGATAAAAAGAAAATAACAACACGTATATAGTAAATAAGCATAATAAATTTAACATACAGTGAGAGAAAATATATGTAACCCTTTGATCTTTTAATAGATAGACTTTGTATTCAGTGAAATTTAAATATTTAAAAGATAATATTTCCTAATTAGCTCTTTGTGCAGCCCTTGGTAAGAATATCTAAGATTCTCATGCTGGGAAATATAGTCCTGTGAGATTCAGGTGGTTGATAGACCTTGCAGTGCTACTGAGTGCCTTCTGCCCCGGCGTCACGCTGCAGTGAAGTCTCTGCATTCTACCCCCACCTGGAAATGAAATCTAGCAGATGCCAGAGAAAGCTCTCCATGGTGTTTTATAAGCAGGTATTTTGCCTCAGCAAGCAATGAACGAAAGAGATTTAAGACAAAGGCTGGCAAGTGGAAATCCTACTGCTGGTGACAGCAGAACAGCCATGCATGTGCTGAGCAGGGAAGGTGCCACGTCCCTCCACTCGGCCTGAGGTGTCCTAACAGAAGTGGTCTGCAGAGACAGAAAAGGACCCAGGGACTGTGAGGAAGAGTTTTTTAAAACATTTTCCTCCTATCATTTCTTCCCCTAAGACAAACAAACTGCTGCTTTATGGTAGTTATGAAAACATATGAAAAATGGCAGCATATATTACTGAGTGGAGGTTTTTCTGCCACCATTTTCTTTAAAAAGTAGATGTTGTTTTCACATTCACTTATATATAGGAAGGAAATCAGTGTTATTAACTGAAAAATGCTTTGGAAAGCAATACTTTATAGGATCCTTTACTGCAGGTACAACATCTGAGCTAGATGCTCAGGCTACTTCTGTGATCAAGAGCAGTAGACCTTTCCAAAAAGAAATTTCTTTCCATCCCACCCCCAACCAGAGAAGCTCTGGGGGGCTCAGCCTGCCAGCTTAGACCAGATGCTGAACTTCTAGGCAGTTAAAATGAAGCGACATAGTCCTACAGATAGTGGGTGGAATAAAAACGTCTGTGATAGAGATACTGAAGTTTTACAAGGAGATAGAAGCAGGCAGAGTGGGCTTGTGTAGGCAAGTATATCGTTTATTCCAGATGGTGTTTTGCTTCAGTAAAAGCTGCAGATTCTCTTAAAGGCACTTCTGTGCCCCTCAATGTAGCATTTGAACAATTTGCAACTGATGTATTCATAAAATTTATAAAAGATATTACTAACAGAAGAATATATGGTGGATGTAATGAAGCACTGGTCTTGGCAGGACAGATGATGAAGGAGGAGAAATTGGTGTAGCTACATCAATACCGAGAGGACTTGGGAACACATGGAAAGCTGCAGCTGGGACCCCCTGAAGGAAGCAGTTAAATATACTCACTGGCCACAAATGCAGCTGCTTCTGGGACCAGTCGACATTCAAGAAAAGCCTCTAGTGAACACACAGGACATTCTGGAGAAAATTCCCAGTGTTTTGAGCACAGATTTCTGTAGAAATTATTCTGTCAACGCCTACAATAATTCCTGTCTCAAAAGTGTTTTGTAGAAAGTGCCTGGGGAGCATTTTAATTTGTTTTCCTATTTAAACAAAATTCCTCACCCAGAACCATACACAAGGAGTTTAAGAACTCAAATAACAGAACATTCACACACATGGATACACATATACACTCACAACACACACTCAAAAAACATTTGGCCAGCTAACACGTGATGTTCCTTTTAAGTATTTTGTTCCCAGAAAATCTAACGTCTTGAACACCTTGCATTCAACTTCAGTCCTGGGTTTCAACTGTGAGCAAGAGAATGTGGGAAATTCCAAATTACATCCTTCTCCTCTTATTTCTTTTAAACAGTCCATAATTTATTAGTGCTTTCCAACTACTTGCATGTAAAGGAAACATAGTGAAGAGAACTCCAAGACAGACATGGCAATCCTTCTATATTTCCATCCAAATTAGAGAAGAAAATTAAAATGGGAATTCTCCTTCCTGCTTGAAAATCCTAGGTAACCATATTTAAAAATATTAGTTATAGAATTAAGAACCCACATTACAATGTGCATTCCCAGACAAAAAAAAAAAAAAAACAAACAAAAAAACCCAAAAAACTTGTAGAGTTAAATGTGAGATTTTCTCTTAATAACACCAAGGAGCCTGATCACAAAAATGCTGTAATTATACACAGAAATTATGAGTAAAGATTAAACATGTTAAATGAAGAATAGCTGTGATTTGAATTGGAATTCCAAATACAGCAAGGGGTAGGCATGCATAATCATGGTTCCAAAACACAGTGTGCAGGAAAACCAGCTAGTTTGGAGGTCAGCTCAAATACTGTTTTGACTGTATGGCCTTGACAGCCTTAGCTGTTACAATAGATTGCCAGGCTGTGGTACAATATGAGTATTTCTGCTGAAATCAGAGGTGCTCGTTGACCTTTGTGTTATGAGTCACTTCACCACTTTTGCTTCCGTTTTTCTGCTCATTCTTTGTCTTTTCTATTTCTTTGTCTATTACAATATTCTTTGTCTATTACTCCAGAATAACGTTGGATTAGACTTTGTCTTTGTCATTGGTACTAGTATTGGTGTAATAAAGGATATAAAGAATAAACCAACACAGTTTATACACAAAATTACATTGTTTCGGACCAACATGATCTGCATGTTCTTTAGATTGTTTATTATTAAAATCTGAATAAAACTTTAGTTATCATGTTATGACAGTTCCTTTTTTAAAAGAATCAACATTAGAGTTTCTTTCTGTTATTTCTGGCAGATAAGGAACAAGTATGACTTGACTCCCTTACCCACAAAAGCACAACATGAAGAATACGCTTTGCAGCGTAGTGTTCTTAATGAGCTACACGTCTTTGGCTGCCTCTACCATGAAAAACACTGGGTTATGTCCTTTCCCTGGCTCATCCAAAAGAAAACAAAACAGAACATTAAAGGTCCATGGTGCTGTAGTATGGTTTTATTTGTCCTAGGAAGTGTATATCATGTACTGTTGTGAAGAGATACTGCTCTGTTCTCTTAAGAGACAAAAAAAGCAGAGATGACTCCGCTGTATGACTAATAGCAGAGTTCTGAGGAGATCCTTCAAACTCAATTTATAAAAGGTTTGCAGCTCAAAAGGTGACATGAAAGTTGAAAGGGATAAAAGAACCAGTATTTTAAACGGAAATAAAAGAAGAAGTGTCTTTGATACAAGTAAGATAATACCAGGAACTTCTGAATCACAGTAATTCTATCCAAGGAAAGATATTTTAATGGTTATGGGTAATAGCACGTAGTTTGCAACCACAGAGTCAGTCAGGTACATATTAAATCACTCAAAATAAACCTCTAATAGTCACCTCTGTGTGTGACAATGAGAAATAAATAGAATTAAAGTAGGGATAGAGATTCAAATAAGGTTAAGGGAAAAGAGAAGGAGGAAGAGCATTCATAATGAAGTAAAATAATAAAAGCTAAATAAGCTGAGAAGAAGGGTTGTCTTGGTCCTCAGTTTAGATATTGCTGTCTTTTGTGAGTAATAAAAAAAAAAAAGAAATAGTACAATAATAACATTTGCTATACCTACCTCACAGGCAAGTTTTAGAGATTCATTAAGCAATATTCTTGTGGTAGTTTGAGGGTTGAAAGCACTATGTAAGCATCAATTTTATACCACTAATGGAGTGGGTCAAAGCAAACCTTTATAACCAGACAGAAAATCCGCACAGCATTGCAGAAAATGGATAGATGATATTTAAGACAAGAGAAAAAGCTAGAGAAAAAGCAAAACAGATGACAAGAAGTGGGGGAAAAAAAAAAAAAGAACTTTAAGTAGAAGATAAAGAAAAAATTCTCTCACAGAGAAAATATAACAGAGGAAAAGAATGAGCGATACTGATGTCGCAGTCTGCTTACTGCTGAGATTTATTCACCGAACTGAGGTGCCCCAGTCAGGTTCTTAAACTGAGAACCAGCCAGTGGAGCCGGCAGCCTTAAATTATCAGTTTACCCACCAAAACTGTCCTTCTGAAATAAACGCCTGAGCTGTCTGACTGTAAGCAGGCAGGAGTGAGTTCCTCTTCCAGAGGAAGAGCCAATCTGCCAGGGTTCATTTAAAATTTCAGTTGAAGCTTCGTGCTTGTGGTGGGGGGCTGCTTTCCTTTGTCATTTCCTAATTTAGCATATCAATTAAGCGTCTGCAGCCTGAAGGCCCCAAGTCTGCAGCCTGAAATTAAATAACGTGGTTACTCTCCTCTTAAATGATTGAATTAACAAGCTGTGAAGGTGGTGTGTGTAAAAAAGGCATCACAGTTTTCCTCAGCGTCGGCGCCCTGTTTCAGACACAGATATCAGACCTTTGAGTTAGGGCTGGATGGAAAGTTGGATTTTCCATCTCTTAGTGCTCGTGTTGGTAGTTCAACAGCAAAGACACAATGCGGGGAGGCCAAGGTTCAAGTCCATGCTGGAAATCCCTGGCTCATGAAATAGACTTGAAATTGTCTTCTCTGTGTCTTCAGGGAGTCCTTCACCCTGCATGCAAGTCCATGGGTTACTCTGAAGACATACACACGCTTTCTCCTCTGTTATGTGTTAAACCAAAACTAACTAAAAGATCCTATTTTAGTTCTAATATAAGGTATAAACAATTTCGACAATTTTAATCTTAGAGCTTAATTATTTTCAAGGGACTTGCCTCTTCCTAAATATATCAGTTTTTTTCTCATTTTTCTTAAATCCAGGAAAATGAAATCAGCAATGTGGGTGGGTGAGTGGTTTTGTTGCCACTGCATGAAGGCCAAAAGAAGAAATAATAACATTAAAATGTTATGAAAGTATTTTGGTTCTAGTCCTTATGGTCCAGACTGAAACAATGCAGAACAGAAAATATAGTAGGTAGAAAAATACAGCATCTGCATTTCTATATTCATACAGAAGTGAAAGCAGAGGGAGAAATTTGCTGTCTGTTATTAATTTGAATTGATATACTGAAGTGTGCATCACTGAAGGAGGGACATCTCTGTGTAGAAAAGGAAAATCTGTATGAACTTAGACTTGTTAGTGAGAGGATGTGGAGAATAACTGTGTGAACCAGCACAGCATGGTCTGCCACTCTCCAGAACGAAACACAGAGGATATATGAGGAAGGCACTTATACTTCAAGCAAAATAGAGCACAAATGATTGAGCCTTCATGGGTTTCCTCATTTCCAACTAATTACTTCTTTTCTTAAATTGATTTATCTTGGTATGGACTCACGTTGGCAGCGCTTTATTAAATCCCTGTGTGCATTAGCTAAATCTCCACAGACAACGGAACTGCTTATGTTTGACTGTTTCTGCAGCATGTTCCCATAAAAAGAATGCATGAGATTGTTAATGTGACAGTCCTTCAAGGCAAAGTCTATTTCATCAGTCTAGAAGAAATCTTTGTGGAATACTACCAGAGGAGATGAATGTATTTTAATTTTACGAGACTTTCATTATGAAAGGAATTTGAATAATTTAATTTGAAAGCATGTTCTCAAGTGATTTTTTAAATAGTTTTAAATTTTATTTTTGCTTTTTGTTGTTGATTGTGCCTTATAAGAAGTCTGAAAATAATTTTCCCCTACAGACTTTTTTCTCTTTTTCCCACATGACAAATTTTATTTCTTTTCCTCCTGTTGTTTCAAGGCAGTCAAAGTGATTATGATGACTTTTATTTAAACACAATATCTCAAACCTATGTGCATAACACCTTCTGTTGCCAAATACTTTTGCTCTGGGAGCAGCCAAAATAAAAGCATCATTTTAGTGCTAGCTGGTTGCTATGACTCCTACAGGAGAATCACAAAAACAGTGATGTCTCAACTGTTTACACGAATCTAGTGCCCACTATTTGTATTGCTTTAGGCCAAAGCAGATGAGGAAGAGAGGGGCTTGTCTCCCTTGCAGCCTCTGGGCAACACTATGTTTGATTTCTTTGGTTTAATGCAACAGCAGTAGCAGGATTTCTGGCTGTATATCACCAACACATATTCAGTGAGGAACAGATAATGTGACTTTATCATGCTGTTCTTGACACTTGAGCTCCAGGTTTAGTCAGGATCATTCAGAGGCTGATAGTCTGCAGTGAAGAATGCTGAAAAAAATTGAGATTATACATCCCAAATTTGTTTCCAAGAAATCTGTGTAACACTTTCAGAAATTCCAGTTTGACACTGTTACATGTTCAGCAACAACATTTGACCTTCCCTTCCCTTCCCTTCCCTTCCCTTCCCTTCCCTTCCCTTCCCTAAAGGGTTTGTATTTCCCATTGGCTATGTGCTTTGATCTGCTCTGTGGTGTAGGTCAAAACATGAACCCTTGCGAGGGTGTGAGACTGAAGTGCTGGAATAAGAGACTGGATTATGACGGGACTTTCTTATGCCTGAAATACTACTGAAACTCTGTTTTTAGAGAAATTCTTAACTGTAGACTCAGTTCTGCAGGTGGTCTTGAGCTGCTGAGAAATTTACATATTTTGAGTGCAAAGACCTATCTGAGAGGTCAGATTGTTTCTTGATGATTACGGGATATAAGCACGCTTCTTAAACCTTCTACATTGTTGTTACTCACGTTTCCATCTTTTTCCAAATAAAATGTTCAGCAGTCTTAAACAGGGGCCATGCCCAGTTTCCATTCTATTTTTTAATACCGTGATGCTATAAAAACATTGTTTCCAGAGATGAGCTGCACCTCTTCTGTTGAGTTCCAGTCAAGAAAATGTTGAAAATTGTTGACACCCCATCAGAGAAGGCTGTAATGGGAGAGGAAGCTTCTTCACTATTGACTACTTGAAATGGACATCATACCAAATAAAGTTCTCAGTTTGTACAGAGAATATGATGGGTATTACAGACACCCATTTGGGTACATACAGATTTGGGTATTACAGATCTCTGAAAAGTAGACATTTAAACAATGAGTTCAATTTTAGAAGATTCATGTCATTCAACGTTAACTGGAAACAATTTCCACATTTTAAAACAGATTTATCTTGAAATGCTTTTCCTCACAGAAGTCACAAGTGTGTATAATCCTAACTTTTCTCAAGAAACCCTTTATTACCTTATAGGCAAAGACAGATGAGACAGCTCTTTAATTGTTTTAACGCATTCACTAGATCTCACACTATTAGAGCCATTAGAGCAATGTAAATAGTATAGGAGTTCATCATTAATTTTAATGTACTTCAAATCTGGGGACCCAAGATCATGACACTGCCACTTTTAAACAACGCTCTGTCAGAGATGTATTTGTAGTTTGAAATTATTTCCATTGCAGTTTACTTTGATTTAATATTTTTTTTACATTTATGCAGTGTGCGACAGAATGGCATGAAGATGTGTTAATCCATAGAGTCTGTTCCAAGTCTCTTAATTATCCAGTTTTATTGTTAATGTCTGAAATCTGCATAAATTTATCTTGAAGTATAAATCTGCAACATTCAGTAATGCACTCAAAATTACTTCTGATCTATAAATATTTTCAGCTAGAAAAAAACCTTAACAATCTCTTTACTTAAGTCAAGCTTTAAAAAATGTGCTTCATTAAAACAAAAGTTTTCAAAGATTTATGTCCTGGAGAATTCCTTTTTGCAGCATCCATGGCTCTTAGAACAATGCATTATACTCAGATCCATGCCCATGGGTTTGGGTTTGAAAGTGGTGTAACCTTGATCCCCCCATTATGGTCTCAGTGATAGACCTTTGTGCCAGAAGAGAAATTATGCTGCGCAAATGGCTCAGGGGTACACAGAATGATGGCTACAACTGATGAAGGATGACAGCAGACCCCCACAAGCCAAGGCTTTTACCAGAGGACCTCTGGTAAAAGAGAGAAAAGGGAGAAAGAAAGAACTCAGTATGCTATTCAGCTTTGCTGGGTTCCTATAAACGTTCTCTTAAACCCTTAGAAGTAAGCATTTAAGTAAGATGACCAGAGGGAGATGATCAGCCTGGAGAAGAGAAGGCTCTGGGGAGACCTTATAGCAGCCTTCCAGTATCTGAAAGGGGCCTACAGGGGAGATGGGGAGGGACTCTTTATCAGGGAGTGTAGCCATTGGATGATGGGAAATGGTTTTAAACTGAAAGAGGGGAGATTTAGATTAGATACAAGGAAGAAATTCTTTACTGTGAGGGTTGTGAGACATTGGAACAGGTTGCCTGGAGAGGTTGTGGATACCCCATCCCTGCAAGTGTTCAAGACCAGGCTGGATGGGGCTTTGAGCAACCTGGTCTAGTGGAAGATGTCCCTGTCCATGGCAGGGAGGTTGGAACTTGAAGATGTTTAAGGTCCCTTCCGACCCGAACAATTCTATGATTCTATGATAATTTGGTTTTAAGGAGCAAGAGGCCAGTTGTCCACATGTCAGTACCCTCATCTATGCTATTTGATTTTGTTTCTGAGACTGTTTCCCTTTTCTTTCTTCATCCTTGAATGGAACTTGAAAAAAAAAAAAAAAAAGAGAAAAAGAACTAAGTATTAATGCAGAACTAAGTGTTGCCCATTCTCCCAAACTATATCTAGCAGCTTTTTCATTCCCTCAGCTGTCTATTCTTTTGCTCACTCACATCTAAGTTGCCTTCCAATTCCAGCAACTCATGAAAATACTTTTGAGTCCCATAGGATGTACTCAATTTGTAAAGTTTCTCTCTTGTGTAAGTATTTGCTGGATTTCTTGCCTTAGTCTCCCATCTCCATTGTCAGAGAAGCAGGTAAAAGGCAATGCAACAGCAGTAGTACTGAAGGTGATTTTGACAGAAAGTGCATGAACGCTTAGCCAGTTAAGTGAGAATTTGTAAAAATTGAAAAAGTGGGAATTATCGCACAAAGCTGAACTGGTTCTGACAATCCCGTTTCTTATGACTTCTAAGTTTCTCCTGTGTTTTTATGTGGCTTTATGCTCTCTTTGCTGGGCACTTACAACCACAGTAGGAGAAGATACCACTTGATGTCTTAATTCCTTCCAGCACCGTTCCTAACTCCCACTTCGCCATTCTGGGACATGACTCTTCAGTGTGGAAAGAAAGAAACAGAATCAGGAAGAATAGGGAAAACTTCATTTCTTTGTGTATTGTGTCTCCTTTTATTCTGGATTTTTCCACTTCCACTTCTTCCTTATGTCTAAGTCTCTTCTTATGCCTGTGTACAGGATTCCTACAGAATTAGAAAAGGCAACATAAAAAAAAAAATCAAGTGTCTTCTGCCACTACTGTTGTGGAACTGCTATCTACAGGAGAGAAAGGAAAAAAAAACCCACCAAAAAAGGCAAGGGAATTTATTGGTGTGGGTATCTTCCTGAGCTGAACTGAACATTTCACAGAGTCACAGAATGGTAGGGGTTGGAAGGGACCTCTGGAGATCGTCTAGACCAACCCCTCTGACAAAGCAGGGTCACCCTGAGTAGGCTGGACAGTAACGCATCCAGGCAGATTTTGAATATTTTCAGAGAAGGAGACTTCACAACCTCTTTGGACAGCCTGTTCCAGAGCCTTTCTTCTATTTCAGACAAAAAACCTTTTACCTGTAAAAGCTGTAAAGCTGCCAGGTCTCCACACTAGGTTTATGAAGCCCAAAATCAAAGGGTTTTAAGAGAGAAAAAGGATTTTTTTTTTCTTGGAGTTATTCCTCCCTCACTGAAATAGGATGACTCCTTCCTTCCTGACTGAATAAACCACGGTACTTGAAGGTTTGCAGAACTTCTTCTAAAATCAGTTTCCCAAGTGTAAGCCAACATCAAGGCATCATGTTTTTGAATTAGTTACAGTATCAAAGAGTTTCTCAACATGACTCGGTTATGCTGTTTTCCAGATGGGATGGAGTTCTGTGAAATCTCTGGGTTTTTTTGTGCCGCTAATCTTGCCTTATGACTCGGAGGCTGAAAGCCCTAAATAATGTTGATAATCCTCTGCAGTCTCTTTTTAGTCTTAGAAATGCATTTCCTCTAATGAAACATGTTATATGCTTTGCAGGAGAGATCCCATGATTGTTTTTGATACGAAGCTTTCACTCTACTCTTACTGATATTGCAAGTCATTCTCCTGATTCGTATCATAGGGAAGGATTTAGAAATCCAGACTTTGCATACGTTAAATGATTTGTATATAACAGAAAGTATAATTTTCAGAACCCACAGAATATTTGCTATGCAAGCGTAGCTGATTTCTCTGTGAAGGACATATAGAATTCATAGCTTGATCAGAGATGCCTACCTTTAGGTGTCTACATGTGAACTTTAAAATAGATACTTAAACTTTCCCTACAGACGATGAAGATCTTCCTAAACATAGCTGATTACTGCCATCTGAGATACCAAAAAACAGCCAAGATACCCGTAGATGCTTGGCAGATGGGACACATGACCTTAAGAAGACACATAGCTTTGGACGCAGCAACTGGAGGCTAGGCAAGATACCTATACTGACTACACCGAAGCGATCCCAGTGAGATCACGGACACTTGTATCATATTTAGGCATCTACATGTAAACCCTAAGACAACTTACTCCCAAACTGATTTCTATCCCCATCTGCCTTTGGCTCTGTTCAATTGTTTTAGTGCTGTTTCAGAAGGCTGGTGCCTATCTCCTGCTGAAGCAAGGTGTGGATCCTGCTGGTCCTGTGTCATATCTGCCAGTCATCTCAGGCACCCTAGATGTATTTCGGATACCTGTGCATGAAAATGGAGTGAGTCCATCAGGTGCGTGCCTGGCACTGCTTGTGTGCTGTGTCAATGGCATTGCTCTGTATGTCTCTTGCTCTATTAAGGCTTGTGCAGGGAATAACTAAGCAAATGCTAAACTTTGTGTGTGTTAGTTAAAAATTAAATTTACTACACTGTGCATATAGTGTTATACATTATAGTGCAAACCAGCTCTTCTAATTAATGTGCTGAAACAGTAATTATCCGAGGTGCGTTCTCTATGTGGCTGTGATCTGTAGGCCCCCGGTGAAGAAGGCAAAATTTTCCTGTGCTCCTACTCAGCGTGCTGCCAGTAGCTGTTCTCTACCTTTTGAAATGAACCATGAAAAGCCCCATGTTGCGCACACACACACATGGACATGCACAAGTGCCATCCAGGTGGGGATAGATCAGACTTTATTTTACTTCCCTAATTCAATGAAGTTTTCATTTTATTCTTCTTTTTTTTTTTTTTTTTTGTAATTTACATTGTGCCCAGAAGCAACTGTATAAACAATAATCAGTGACAGAAGTAACCTTCATAACACAAGGAACATGTTACAGTAGCACACATTTTTAAAAGCATGTGCTAACTAGGGAATTTGTTTTTATCTTGAGTTCCTCCTTAGCAATATTAAAAAAGAAAATCAGTTTTCTTCTAGAAGCTCATTGAAAAAATATTTTTCCTTTTTCTTTTTTTTTCTTTTTAGAGATTGTCAGCAAAAACATTAACTTTCTGCACTAGCTGGTGAGATGCTCATAAAAATGCCTAAATATCTATTGACCCTATGGTCTCAGAGCTGCAAATAGTCTGTACATAATAGAATTGCACTATAAAAGCTATTTTTGTTGTGAAAAAACTCTTTATGTATGCATAAATTATTTATATTAGTAGCTGCAGTTTAGGATTATGAATATTCATATCTTCAGTAACGCTTAAGCTGGAAAAAGTTGAAACATCTTTTTGGTTCCATAAAATACATGATCAAAAGATACCTATCAGGTTACATTGTCCAAAGGACTTTCTGAGTTCTTTTAGGTCATGGAAGAAGTTTAGCCTTAGGAACTTAAAGTGGATGGAGTCTTATAAATAGCAGTTACATAAGATCTGGAAGGAACCTGAGAGAAGTATCGGTCAAGAAAGCTGAACACCCATCTCCATTAGAGGGTTATTCAGCTAAACTAACAGGTTTGGTGTCTCTTCTAAGGTAGTTATCTGGCATTAGTCTTTCCTCTTGCCAAAGACAAGTTCCTAGATGAATGACTGAATTTCTGACTGGAGACACCTTGCTCTGCTGCAGAGATTGTCACTGCAAGGCATGCTGATTTTGAGGGTGCCAGGGCAACCCAATCTAGACCGAATGGCTGAGGCATCTCATGTCTTTATTGTCCTTGAAGGGTTCCCAGCTGACGCGTTGGTCCACAGGACTTTAAAAAGCATGTGTACTTGTTCCCAGCTGGATGAAGATGGATGTATTCCTGAGCCTGGTCCTCCTGGAGCAACGATAGTCCTGCTGTCCCTGGGTCTTTTATACTGTTGTATGCATAAGTAAGAAACTAACCTTTCCCAAGCTGTCATCATGGCATCATTCACAAGCAGAGAGACCCTATTCTTTAAGGTACTGGATGGCACCATGGAAGTGATGAGCATGTCTTTGTCTCTGAAAAGAAGGATCACTGAAAATGTCCCATGGTTTCTGGGAAGATTTGTATCTTTAGAACTTCATAAGCACACCCACATTCACTGGTGTGTGTGTGTTTGAGCTTGCAATTTTATAAGGGACACCTGTTTTTATTATTTGCTTTAGAAGAAAACAGACTACTGCTCCTCTGCTTTTAGAACATGTGGGTAACTATGCACAGAATACGGCTAATTTGCTATATGGATTATATTGATTCTGCACCTTTAACAGGCCAGCTTAATTTGGTGAGGGATAAATAGCATAATTAATTAGTGACTGTTTCTATCCATAAAACTAAGCAATTGGTTTCAGATCACCAGAGACTGCAGTGCTTTTGAAGGACCTATGCAGTATTTAAGGCCTAATGTGCTATTTAAACTCCTTACGGTTCCGGGCTGTCTTAATACAAGTCTTGAAGTACAATCGTGCCTCCACTTCATATGAAATGCTTTCTAGGTGCTTAACCTGAATCTCTCTTGCAAGGCTAGAAGCACGAGAAATGTCTCAGTTCGAACACCTCTCACACCTCACCTTTCCAAAAAACATAAAAGTCAGTGGAGAAAGGCCCAGAAGCCAAGACCTCTCCTCCCCGTGGGACTGCACCTATAAGTGGGGAGACCACAGATGCAGTTTCCCCCTTTGGCATGTTTTCTCTCTATCCTCACCCCTTCGTTCTTGTGTGGAAGTCTGGCTTCATCAGAGACAGAGGGGGCCCCTGAAAACCATTTCAGACCCCTACCTGTGAGTCTGCCCTACACACGAGAAACAATTCTTCATCCAAATCAATGTATTTATACAGAAGAAGTTTTGGTTTACATGAACCGGCATTTTCCAGAAAAAAAGATATCTTGCTGAAAGGTTCTCATCTCACTCTCATAGCAACATTTTATAAATTACAAAGCTACAGGCCACATGCCTGCCCACAGCAGGATTTCTATCTCTGTATATTTTCCAGCTCTTTGTCCAAAGGAGTCCTGGAAATCAGATTTCCCACAGTTGTCTTTGAGAATGCTCCGGCCTTGCAGACTTCACTCATTTTCAGCTCCTCATTCCAAAATTTATCTTTTCTTAATTTCATCTCATTACTTAATTTGTAACCATTACATAGGTTCATAGCTAATGGTTAGAATGTCAATGCAATATCACGCTGATAAGATTGACAGTATCAGGGCACATTACTCCTTTCTAAATGTCTTCCCTTACCCTTTGTGAAAATTAATTTATGGCTGATTGGGGATGTCAGGCTCTGCAGCAATGCCACACAGCTACATCATGTTCTGACTCCTGGCCGGCTTGGCTTATTAAAGCCTTTTAAAAACTTGGCATCAACCTGTACTGGAGCTGTGAATCGCTCTGTTGTAGCAAAAGAATCTTTCTGTCAATTCTGTTGATTTTAAAATGAGACTGGTCTGATCAGACCTTTCACATATGGAGGTGCACAGCTGGTTCTGTTGCTTTCAAATGCATCCAGAAATATGCCCACTGGGGCTTCATGGGGCTGAAGGGAAAATGTTATCTCATGAAACAATTTTACCTTCTGAGGTGAGATATATAAGCTGGTAGTGACAGCTCTGTAGAAACAAGAGAGGTAAAATATGGTACAAAGATTTTCAGCATATTCATATTTAATTATAGTAAAACTTAAATATTATCCCCCTTGGGAAACGAAAAAAAAAGAAAAAAACCCATAAACTGAGGACTGAATGAAATCTCCTTGTTTGTGAACCTTTAAAGGGAAACTGCTGTGGACTGATAAAAGGAGCTCAACCAGTATTTTAGTTACTGCAAGTGTTCTTCCACTTTCTACTCTGTATGGTTGACAGATGATTCTGGATCTGCTCCCTGCTGCATGAATTGCAGGATTATGGTTTAAGCACAGTAGCTTTATTTTCTACTGTTGTGGTCACAGTGTAGGCTGAGGTTATTTTCCAAGGGAGTAGATATATGTATGAGTGCGCGTACGTGTACTGGCATGATGTCCATAGTAGTGATGTGAAGGTTGTCTCTTGTACATCTTAATTTATTAATATCTCAGCTTTAACTAATGTATTCCAAATACTCAGGAACAGAAACTTTCGTCAGCACTTGGGACTGGCAAGCAGCTGAATGCTGACCAGCTTTGAAAAACATATTGAAAAGACAATAATAAAATACCCCTAACATTTCTTGAGCAGGAGGGTCTGCCTCTATTCACGCTGTGTCCGTGTGAAGCGCCTACTAGTGGTTCCATGTATAGCAAGAGAGATGATTATTTGACTAACGGTAGTCCTTGTTGTTTAGAGAGCAGCAGAAATTTCTGGACAGACTTTATGTGATTCTTGATCTCAAACTGAAAGACCTTAAGCTCAAGTCACTGAGAGATGGGATGCCCTCCAGAGGAACCTGGACAAACTTGAGAAGTGTGCCTGTGTGAACCTCATGAGGTTCATCAAGGCCAAGTGCAGGGTCCTGCACCTGGGTTGGGACAACCTCCAGGATCAGTACAGGCTGGAGGATGACTGGATTGAGAGCAGCCCTGCTGAGAAGGACTTGGGGGTACTGGTTATTTGTGATAACAAATGCCATAACTCTGAACATTCCTCCCTTTCCTTCTTCTTCCCCCAGCTGTATATACTAAGCATGATATCATATGGCCTGGAATATCCTTTTGGTCAGTTGGAGTCAGCTGTCTCAGCTGTGTCTCCTCCCAGCTTCTTGTGCACTCCCAGCCTACTGGCTGGTGGGGGGTGTGAGGAGCAGAAAAGTCCTTGACTCTTTAGCAAAAAACAAAAACACTAGTGCACTAACATCACTTTCATCCCAAATCCAAAAACCAGCACTATACCAGGTGCTAGTATGAAAGTTAACCCTATCTCAACGAAAATCACAACAAATTTCCATAAATAAACACCGACTCATAGACTTGCTGTAATTCCGTCAAACAGAGAAGACAGGTGAGAAAAGATTTGCCCGACCATCTAAAATGCTCTACACATTCTTCTGTAGATGTTTTTGGGTTTTTTTCTCAAAAACATTGAAAAGCAGTTGGTTGATAGATATGATTAATCCCTCTGAGAGAATATTGTTATCTTAATTTAGGAGTCGAATTAAACTCTTGTTTGTTTAGTGATTCTCTGGGAATCTTTAACTTGAAGAACTGATAATATAATTCTCAACTTTGTCACCTCTGCCAATAAAGCATGGGCACACAGTTTTCAGAGTATTCACAGGGTCGCTGATATCCTCTAATATATATAAGGATTTGGGTTTTTTTCAGAAGACATGAGATATTTATTCCAAGGGTGATGGAGGGGAGGACACCTATTACTATTCTCAATGTATTGTCCTTCAGTATATTGCAGGAATATTGGTAAACATGCTACAACTCAAGCAATATGCAGGTTACCAAGACAAAATTGAATTCTGCCTTATAACTAGGGCTCACATCCCAGGGTTTAGTTTACACATACTTTGAGCAATTTCCCCTGAAGGAGGAGATTCTCATTGTCTAACTCCTACAGGATGAATGGCTTGTTGTGGTGCAGTTTGACAGATCCCTCACTCAACCTCTTATCTGTAGCAGTACAAGAAATGTTTCGAAGTCTAATACGGAGGTGGCAGGTAGACATTAATGAACTCACACACCACTATTTCAGAGAAGTATGACAGCTTACAGACTACTTGCTTTCCACAGGAGGGTCTTCCTCATAAAGCCAGAACCAGCCTAGCTTACCTTTTTCTCATGTGGGTTTTGTCTTACTCCTTGACCTTCCAGAGATATTTATCCTGCAGGCTGATCTTGCCAGCTCTTCTGTTGCTTTGGGAAGCAAAGGAGAGTGTATGGCCAGGAGAGGAAAAGCAAACTTTGGAAGGGACCCTTCTAGAAGAGACTGGAGTGAAAAGACAGTTTTCGGGCACTCTGACATCCCAGCTTGCACAGAATAACAAGTTTCTTATTGTTCTTGGATCTCTCCTTTTTGGGTTTCAGGGCAAATTTAAGAGACTGAGGAATTTCTTTTTCATGCGGATGACAGATGGGTAGTGGCAAACAGGTTGTAATGGAGAAAAGACATGACAAATGAGGCAGCTAACGTTGTTCTCTACAACTTTCCTTAGCATCTAAAAATCATAGTAATTCAGAGAGTGAATGTAATGTAGTTCCTAGTATATCAGCAGAGAAACTACATAATAAAAGTATGGATCTAACTGGAAAGTGTCAATTCCGCTCCACACTATGTTCTGAGGTTTTAAAAAAAAAGGAGTAAAGCTTATGAAGCTTCTTTTAATCTTTTTAATCTTTAGATCTTCATTTGTCTATTGATCTGTTACCTTACTGATAGCTTTTGAGGTAACAGGCCATTTTCAAACAAATTTAACAGAAGAGTTAAGGTATCAAAACTATGACATTACATTATGTTGAGTTGGATAATGGAAAGAGTCCTTACAGGTAACAGCAGTTAACACATCGCTTTTCATCATTGCAAAGGTCCAAAGGTGTATGCATTTAAACCAGTGAACAGATCTTTTGCCTGCCCAGAGGCAGGAGGGAAAAAGATCAGGGAAAAAAAAGATGCAAGCTCACAGCAACCCTGGCTGCATGAATTTGCGGTTCATGGAACAACTTGTTTCCTCGGCTTTAAAACGAAAAAAAGAAATCTTTCGATTTTGGAATGCACAAACACCTATGTGACACAAGTGTATGTTCCAGGAATAAGAACATAAGAAGAGCTGTACACGATGAAATCAAATGTCCAGTTAGGACTGGCAAGGCTGTACTCTGTTTCCAGCAGTGACCAATGGCAGATGCCTAAGGAAGATTACAGGAAAGGGTCAGGATATAATGATACTGACAAAGATATAACGGTATCTCATCAGAGCTCTTCCTTCCTGCAAGGGCAGCTCTTGGTGGATTCCTCTCTTTGCTTTCTCAGTTTGTTTCTTGGTCTCATACAGAAGTTTACATCCAGGTCATATAACAAAAAGGTCCACAAGGTCACTGTGTACTGTATGAAAAAGTGGATTTTCTCATTTCATTTGAATATCCCACCTGCTGGTTTTGGTTAGTGACTCCAGTGCTTGTACAGAAGGGTAGTATAAACAACCATTCCTTATTGGCTTTTCCAGTTTACACATTATTTTCCAGACCATTCTGGTATCGCTTGTGAAGGTGTCTCTTCCCTGTAGACTTTTGATACTCCATAAAAGCCATTTCATATCTTTCATCACTCTGTCTACTTTTGACTGTTGCTTTACTGGTTTGGGATTGTTTGGGACTAGAATTGCTTATTAGATATGCAATGATGGCACACCATGGAATAATGGATTTTTGTGTCTTCTGTGTTCCAATTGTTATTTAGTCCTTGACTGGTATTGGTATGGGTTACTCATACCCATATACTGTAAAGCCAGACTTTCTTACACTATAGAAACTTTTCCAATAGATTTTATATTTAACCAAAATATAATTTGGAAAAAAAATGTCCCAAACAGTTCTAGTTCTGAAAAGTTTAAAGACTTTTTCTTTATTCCAGTTTGGGGGGGACATAGTTTGGGAAATGCAAAAACATTAGACTCCACAAATTATTTGCATCTAATTTTTTGTTACTGGCTTTACAATTTACCTTTATTATGGAAACAGGGCTTTACATAGGGGATGATGAGCCTGGCTTTTCTGTATGACCAAACTCTTCTCCATCCTACTTCCTCTACTAACCCACACATTACAGTAAAGAAGACAGCCATTCCTTCTCTGTTATAGACAAAGCTTTTTTTATAATTTGGACTTTTAGGTTTTGCAACAGTCCCTATGGCAGAACCTTGGATAACACAGTGTTCAGTAATATATATAAAAATTATGTAGAGATGAATGCATATTGAGAAAAAGCTCTACACAAGCATCTGTAGCCAAATATATAGACTCAGCTATGTTTTTTGGAAATTCCTTTATGTATTCTTTCAGTCAGCTGTTAGGAAATGATACAATACCATAGCTATCTGGTCTGGATGAATGAAATAACTGAAAAAGCAAGCTGCAGCTGATATATAAATGCAAGAATAATTTGGTAAAGACAACAGTACATATAAATTTCTATTAAACAAATTTAAAAATTGTTTCTATAAATGTGAATGCCAAGTTTTAATTTCCCTCATAGTCCAGGTATGATGAGACAAGAATTAAATTCTATGGATTACAGTTCCACTTTATTTTGACTGGCAAAGTAGAAAACAGAAACCGCTGACTACAATTTAAACAAGTGCCAACTGCACATTAAAGTTTTAGATGCAGAAACCTGCTTACTAAAGCTGGATAAGGACTAGTAAACCTTTTTTTACACATCCTTCTTATTGGTCTGTAAATAAGATTTTTACATAGTTCACCATGGTTTCGTTTTAAAGAATTAGTGTTTAAAGCATAAGAAAATGTTTTGCTTTCAGAATGAGGCACATTTCTTTCTTCAGTGCTTGTAGAGAACAGATTTTTTTAAATTATTTACAAGCCATTTATAAGTCAGGATTTTCAAGCCTTAAATGGTTAGAAAATACCACTGAACAACTTCTTTTACATCCTTCTGGTATTTACACGGAATAGATAGTACAGACAGACCCATGTGAGGTGTATTTTTTCTCAGAATGCCCTTCAGTTCTTTTGAATCTGATTTAACTTCAGAATGAGAAGGTCAGAGACTCACTGAAAAGGAGGCAAGTGATTTTTTTTGTCTCTCTCACATTATCTGTACGTTTACTGACTGGCAGAATATATCTGGAAGACTGTTGTTGATAGGAAAAAAACAGTGTAATCTTACCAAAAAAATGCTGATTTTAATTTCAGGATAGATTGCATCCCGAAAAAATGTACCAAAAGCTTTTTTCTCTTGAGTTACCACTATGTTCCAAGAGTGCATTAGGTGCATGCAACTAGTTATTATTCCTTGTAGTGAGGAGATAGTCTGCAAAACACATATCACTATCTGAGTTCCATCTGCACACTCTGCAAATCTCAAAAGCATTTTTCAGAGGCACCAAGCTGACACTGAGAAGGTACTCTGATACAGCATAAGGAGTGGTGTCTGCTCACTATCTCTGAACGTCGTCGTGTATGTGTTAAAACAATCAAAGAAATTGGTGCTCATACACATGTTACCATTGAAAAATTGACCAACGTTTCACAGAATCATTGAAAACCTCTGGATCTTCCAAACTCCTGTTCAAGGTCAGACTTGTTTCAAAGCAAGATAAGGCTGATAAGGCCTTGGGCAAGTTTTTAACATCTCCGAGGCTGGAGATTCCGAAACCTCTCTTAGAAGCCTGTTCTTGTGCTTAACCACTCTCATTGTGAATATTTTTTTCCGTGAGTCCCATTTTTGTTGTTATAATGTCTAATGTCTTTGCACAGCAAAAGAGTGCACCTCCTAAAAGTCTGGCTCTATCTTCTCTGTATCACAGAATCACAGAATCCTCTAGGTTGGAAGGGACCTTCAAGATCATCTTGTCCAACCATCAACCTAACTCTGAAAAAAAAAAAAAAATACCTACACAAAACACACAACACCATCACTAAACCATGTCTCCCAGCACCATGTCAACCTGTCTTTTGAACACTTCCAGGGATGGTGCCTCAACCACCTCCCTGGACAACCTGTTCCAATGCTTGATAACCCTTTCAGTGAAAAAATTTTTCCTAATATCCAGCCTGAACCTCCCCTGGCGTAACTTGAGGCCTCTGTAGTTCCCCTTCAGGTTCTGGAAGACTACAGCTCGATTCTCTCTCATGCATCTTTTCTCTGGACTTAATAGACCCAGTTTCCTTAGCTTCTCTTTACTGCATGGGGAGGAGGGGCTCCAGATCGCAAGTTATGTCCCCACTTTGTTCATCCCTCTTCTTTATTGGAACACTCAAAACTGGAAATAATACTCCAGATGTGGTCTCACAAGTGTCAAGCAGAGGGGAATAATAACTTTTTTTGGCTTACTGATTGATTACACTCTAGCCAATACAGTGCTGGATGTGGTTGGCCTTCATTGCTGATAAGTCATACTGCTGTTCAGTCTCCTGTCTACCAGGACTGCCTAGTCCTTTTCTTTGGAGCTGTTTTTTAGCCAGTAAGTCTCCATCTTGAAATACTGCACAGAATTATTCAATTTCAAGTGCAGGACTTTACTTCTGCCTTTGAACTTAAGTTCTTGTCAGCCCATTTTTTCATCTTTTTGAGAGCCCTTTGATGGCAACCCTCCCCTCCAGCATATCAACTGTTCCCATCAGTTTGGTGTCTTGCAGACATGCTGAGAGTGTGCTCTGTCCAATGATCCGTTCATCAGTGAACTTGTTAAATAGTACCAGCTCTTGAGCAGTTCTAGTCATAACTAGTAGCTAGTAACTGGTGTTTGAACTAACTACCCTTTAAGTGACAGTCCAGTGTATTTTACTCTTTTTTGAGATTATATTTTGGCAGGCTGGCTACACGGCTACTATGAGAGAATATCCTAGAGTCAAGATACATGGTATCTACTGCTGTGGCTCAGTCTCCTGAGCTAGTCACTTAATCTCGAGATCTGTCCTTCATAAATCCACGTGAGTTGTTTCCACCAATCACCTTGTGTCCTTCAAGTGCCTGAAATGTCTTCTGTAAGGACTTGTCCTATGACATTCCCAGGGACTGATGTGAGGTGACTAGCCCATGGACTTTCTTTCTGGAAAAAAGGAAACTCTTTTGCATCTTCCTGACTTCTGTTGAGGATGGACATAAAGTCTGACTTTTTCCAGTCATTGAGAACATCTCAAGATCACTACAGCTTTTCAAAGATGATAGAGATGAACTTCACTATGACATCAACCAGCGGTCTCAGCTCTCTCAGATGCATTCTGCATCCCAAGATCTTGTGTGAATCCTGCTTATTTACAGGTAGTGCCTAATTCTAGTTCCCTTTATTAGGGTGGATAGCACTTCTCCAAACATTGTGAGGTACTTCCGTCCCCTAGCTTTTTCTATGGTAGACCCTGAATATCTCTGAGCCAAGTGAAATAATGATGCTTACACAGCCACAACAGACACTAACACTTGAAATGTCATCTTTTGCCTCTTTATTTTATTAAAAAATCTACTTGATCAGAAAATAATATTTACAGTGTGGTGATATCAAATACCATGGCATGACTATGCAGAAGAAGTCGTATTAGCCTATGAAAGTGCAATGGCTTTTCTTCTATCTGTGTCCAGTGCACACTGCCAGAGAAATGAAATCTTGTCTCATGTGACCTGAAGATATATCAGTTTTATACCTAACCATAATCTACACACACGCAATTCCAGGAAAAACTATTCTAATAAATCTACCTTTCATTAATAAGTGATGAAGGTTGCTTTCATAGTACATCTGATATAACTCTTCCCTGAAAGTAAATACAACCCTTTATATACCACTGTCTTTTTGTATTAGTGTTGCCAGTGAATGGTTCTGAAATTGTTACATGCCACTACTAGTACCAGCAGGATGTGTGGAATGAGTGAAGGCAGGTTCTAACTAATCCATGTGGACTTGAATGTCCTTGCTTTTCTTGTTATTTTGTTGTTTTTTTAATCATCCATTCCACAGGCAATTCCGAATCCTATAGTCATTTGTAAATCCCACAGAAATGCTTCACAAGTTCATTCAGAGAAGACTGGGGAGAAAAAAAAAATACTAGAAATTCCTAAAGTTCCTTCCTTACCTAAAGGATTTGTATTTTATTTATTTTTCCTTTTTTTTTTTTTCCACTTTATTTTAAGCTGTTTTTACCAATGGGTCATCGATCACAGTTATTTCATAATTTAACATTTCTTCATCAGCAAGTTTCTTCTTGTTTTCAGTCAGCATTTAGTTTTTCATTATTTCATTTACTTGTTAGTAGGTCCATCACATGAATCACTGAGAAAACTGAGCTCCTCCTTAGAAACATACCTACAGAAATGTCTGTATGTCTTAAGTATCGATTGGCTAAACAGATGTTAGACTGAACATTAGTTCTCCTCTATAAATTCAGCCTTTCTCCTCCTACTTTTTTCTCCCTAGTACTTTCTGAGTAGGCCATATCTATTGAGAGGTACTTAAGCAAGGACACTCAGTTTCTAGAAGGACACAAGTTCACAAATCTGGTGAACCATGAGGCACATTTAAAGCCTTTGTGTCCTTCATAGTTCAATGTAGATCCCTTGAAGCTTTGTGAGCAGGATCAAAAAGAGTTCTCTCTGTTTGCTAACACCCTATTTGCAGGTCTTTCTATCTGGTTCCTACATTTTTCCCTCTTTTTGGAAGGAATTGTTTTTGACAGTCTACTCATCAGGATGATTAGCAGCACATACGAAGCAGTAGCAAACCACCAGCTCTTAACTTTTATTAAGAAAATAAATTACCCTAGAAGGTAGGTTAGCATATACTGACAGAAAACATCAATCATAGTTTTTTAAGGGGAAGACAAAGTGCAGATGAGTGAGACAGTTGAGTATTTAGTGATGAGGAGAAATGGAGGTTGATAAGATTTGTTTGATGCTTCTAGGAAGGGAAGAATCCTGAGTGCAGCTACAGCCAAGATCTGTGAATTATATGTTTCCTACTCTACTGCTTCCAGAGGTAAAAAGAAGAAATGAAGAGGAGAAAAGTCAAGGTCCTGCAAAATGCTGAGACTAGAGCTCATACCATAAACCACATTGTAATTGCAGGCTAAGAGTCCAGTACACAGGTCTTCCACCAGCTATGTGACTGGTCACGATTCCTGGGAAGAACAGGATTATTCATATTTTTTCTGCTCTGAGACGTATCTTTTCACACACAGTCCACCTGTCTTAACCTTTGCAGGAGTATAAAACTCACTTTTTTGCAAGTTTGTTGTCCTGTTCATACAATGAGTTTGGTGAGCCTCAGTTCTGACTTATTCCTTGCAGAAACAACATACTGAATTTACATTATTTAACAAATTGCAGTGACAACGGCAACTGCGTTGTCCAAGAAGACTAAGAAAATGTGTATGTTCCCCAAAGATCAGGACTGAGTCATGGTGATGGGACAATACCTATAAGAAGTTAGCGTTGCTGCTGCATTATAGATAAACTCTGAATTTCATTTTCCAAGTATCACTTTGGCGCTACCCTCTACTACTAAAAGTCACACAAGACTATAGAGAGAAATGTTATTGTCTCATGCACTTTTATATGCAAAACTCATTCAGTATAAAATATCACACGAGTCATTCCACAAAATTAAATAGCTATATTAAATGGTTCAGTGATCCTTGTAGAAATTCCTAACAAGATCTTGCATTGTTTAAGATTTAATTCTATCAGTTACGACTGTTTCATTTTTTATCTTGCTGGAAATGTATTTTTAGAAACAGGAAGGTTTATACATCAAAGCTTTGGTTCCACCTTTTCTAGTAAGAGCATAAATGTCCTGTTTGTTTCCAGCTGCCTTTCAAATAATCACAGCATACTTTGTTTTTCTAGTATTTTTAAAATTGTGGATAGGAAACTTGATATTCAAAAAATTGTCCCCAGAATGGCAGGTGGGCTTTGAATATGTTTTGTTTCATCAACATTTAGTGAGAGAAAGAGGAAGAAGCCTCTGCACAAACACAGATCAGGAGAATATATTAAAGGACAGCAGTAGGAAAAGAAAGTGCACTGTGAATACAGACAGAGATCACCTTCCTTTCTTGTGAAATACAGCAGAATACGAAATAATTGGCTTACTTTGTATGAGGAAAAAAAGAGCTCAGTATTAAGAAATTCTCACAAGTCTATGAATAGTTAGATAATGGAGGCAGCTGCTGCGGGATACTGCAGAATCAATATTATTGGAAAAGTTCAAAGTAACGTTTAACACTTCTATCTTTGATGGGATGGGAGAAATCAAACTGCTGCTGTCCATTCTAATGCTAATAATATCATTAGTTTTCAAATGCTAACAGTGGAAACAGTACAGTACAGATGAGCAATGGTCATCTTCCCTCAGAAAAACTCAGAGTGCCGAATTTGCTGTCAGTGCCAAGAAGCCTGACCTAATGCACAGAGCCCCTGCCAAAATGCACAGGGCTCAGGGCAGGACGATGTGAAGAAAGGTTGGAAGATGAAGGGTCAAACTACAGGGAACAATAAGTAAAAAAAGACAGCATGGGATACAGAGAAGGAGGAGAAAAGGGAGAACAAGATTGCATTATACAAGGCAGTGTAGCTTTACTGGAGTTCATATTAATTTCTGTATCGTTTGGTTTGTTCTTGAACATTTTTAATATGGTGCTGTATCACAGCTGAGAAGGACTTATAAAGCATCCGGAAGTGGTAAATTTTGGAGAAGATAATGGCATACTTGGGTGGGTTCACGCAAATGAGATGAGATACAAAATGTACAGTGAGGCTACAGGAGAGATGACAAAAAGTAGTCAGGTCCAAACAAAACCAGTGAGATGTTCAAGACTCCTTTTAACCCTCGAACTCCTATGCCAAGAAACACTGAAAGCTCTTTGGGGCACAGCTGTACAACATTAACAACGTTCTTATCTGAGCAAGGTAAAGGGCACAATGTTAGGGAAAAGCTACACAGTCGTCTGATGAAGTAAGGCCTTGAAAAATACAAGTCTTTCCTAACTGAGGTCAGCTGAACCACAATGCCAGCAACAGATTGTTGTTATTACATTGCACTTTAACAGAAATGCACTGGGAATCCTGAGAGTCGATCTGTACCATCCCGAGTACAGACTGGATGCTTCCCATCAAACATCACTTTCATGAACTTTTGAGAGCGACATAGAAAACACATTAGAAGAAGACAGACTTTGTGAACTGAGTCAGGCTTGGGACAAAAACATTGTTCCAAACCCTTTATACCACCTCATATCTCTTTGCTGTTTTTTGATTTGTGTATGTTCTCTGATATTTGATCCAGGCACAAAGTCTTGGTAGTCTGCATTGCTTTTTGTAGAGCTAATAGCCCACTTCATCAATTTGAATTTAATCATAATTATACTTCCACCCTTCCTATTTTTCTAAAGGTACAAAACTGCTTACTTGCTGACCTCTAGCTAATCTGTCTTATTTCTGTGAAATTCTATTTAGAGATATACGTGAGCATTTCAGCATTATGACAACTACACTGTGAAGGTAATAAAAATAAAATATTGGGAGTGAGCAATTTACTGTTAAAGCAAGCAAGCAAACTACAGCATAAAAACTTGGTTTCCTGCCTGCTGGATGTGTCCCTTTATTTTGCCACATGCATATTCAGAAGACCATCCCAACCCAGAGCACTATCTCTGCTTGTCCTTCACCAGCCAGGGGGAGAAGAGAAAGCTCTATCCTCTCCTTGCATCACCTGTAACACTGTCATCATTGAGCTGAGGTGCTGGCTGCTCCAGGGATTCAGCCAGTTCCTCTGCCAACATCAAAAACGATTGTTTTTCCATAAGCAGTATGGGCCAAATGCATTAATTCTTGTGTTCCCTCAAAGTGCTGAGGGCTGGCAGGAACCGGGGAGAGGACATTGGAAGGGTACCTGACAGCGCTACGAGGCAGAGAAAATTTTCTTTCATACCTCTCGCTGGACAGCCTGACAAATTGATTGCTATGCTGATAGCCAGACTTAGCGTCAGGAAGGAGAGGTTTGGTTTTTTTTCCGATTATATCAGAACATTTTGCCTACATTTTGCCTTCCTCTTCTGAACTTAACATTGACTGCTTGTGAATGTCTGGGCATATTGCCTTGCTTTCTCAGTGCCCCCCTTACTCTGCTCTGCAGCTTCTGCAGGGCAAGTACCATATTGGCCTCCCCAGCAAAACATTGGTTTTTTTGTTGGACTTGGAATAGGCTAACTGATATAACAGTAGTGTCCCATGATGGCAGAAACAATGTGTTTGGTTGATTTTGCAGTTCTTTCTGGCCTCTGTGAAAATGTGTCAAAGAAAGTAATCCCTCCCACAGAATTACTTACAGTATAACTAGGCCATACCCATTTACTTTAAAGTGAAGGTTTGATCTTGCTTACCCTGGTTTAAACTCTGCTCTCCTACGGCAGGGAGCAGAATGACACTGCTGAGATCTGATTTTAGTAAGTGACAAGTAAAAACCTTGTAGTGCAGTGCACTGCTCTCCCCTCACCCTCTCTTAAATCTGTAAAAATCGCTGCCTCTGCGGTTTTACCATTCCTGATCCACGCAGGTAACTTCACAACCTCGGCACCACACAGACCACAGAATTATTCCCTAATGGGAAATTGCATAGGATGGTGATAATTATCTCATCACTTTCATAAGTGTTAACTGGATTCCTGTTGTTATGTTTTAGAAGTTTTTCTATCTTCCTACTGCCCTTCCTATTATCCTCTCTTCAGTGTAGCCTTTAAATTATGAAATACCCTGCTGAAATTCATATTGTGATACAGATTTGAAAAGAATGGCACTGCTATGATGTTCATTTTCTGTATCAGAATATAGTACTTCAAAACTGTAAAAAACTTAAGACTGCAAATATGAAACAATTTCAAATAGGAACAACTTGCAGCTCAGAAAGTGTCAGAAATTGACTACAAAAGGAGAAAATTATCAAATCTAAAATGTGTTTGTCCTTGATCACAGATCCTCATGTATGCTTGTTAAAGGAAAGTAAATCATAAGCAAATATACATATAGTAAGGAATTCAACTTATCCCAGCTCAAACAGACTATTTAGGATACTGCATTTTTATTTCACGTTTATTTTGTGAAATCACTTGATTTTATTGTATGACTGCTGTCATAAAAACAGCTTTTTCTGACGAATAACATTTGGCGTAAAGCCCAAACATTATTTGGCCCTTGTTTTTCTAGGATTAAGCAAAAAAGACATAAGCTCTCTTATAACACCATATATACAACACTCTTGTAGCACTAAATGAAAAATGCCAACTTATCACTGGTAATCACTTTGAAAAGTGACCACCTGAATGAAATGAATAGCCTGTGTGATTACAGACTCAACATCATTATTCAAGGACAGGAGAATGAGAGGAAGAGATGTCTTCAATTTTATATAAACAAACAAGCAACTGAATACATCAGAAATGGCAAAGGAAGAGATGGGACTACCTCATCTAAAACCCAGTGCAGTTAAGGCCCTTAGATGATTTAATGTCTTCCGCTGGAGAGAGGAAGCTCACTCTATCCAGATACTTTTATTCTCCCTTCTTTTCAGACTAATATACCCTCACAAATGAAACCAAGGGACAGGTGGGAAGGGGAAGCACAACAACATTTTGCATTATAGAAGATGCTGGCCACTGAATTGGTGGTGGTGATTTCTTTGTCCACGTAAAACCTGTGGCATTAGAAAACTGAAGCATTTGGACAGAAGAAAATGACCCATCAAGAAGGACGAAGGAGCAGTTGTGGAAGGAGGCTCGGATAGTGTAGGCAAAAATTTTGGTAGAGGCACATGGGAAGAGTGATTGTTTTGAAGCCAACGTGTGGAAAAGCTTAGTGAAAGAGAACACACACAGGATATTTCATTAGAGGAAGTCTGAACTGGGATTTTATCTCATTCTCCTTTTATGCATTACCAGCTTTTCAGGTTTCTCCTTCCCCATGAATATCCATTCATATTTTCCCAGTTCACCTGCGTTTTCTCACAAGTAATGTCATCTTGTGATGACCTTCGCAGAAGTGTAGATGCTTAGTCTTCAGAAAATATCCATGTGTACTATCATCTCTAGATTTGCATGACATGTTATTTATGTCCTTTCTCAATATGTTCATTCCGAAGTTAAGCAAGTCCAAACACAAAGGTGACCCATGTAGCACTTGACAAGACACGTACCATCTGCCTTTGGGATAGATAGTTATCATTATTCATTATGTCTCGTTTCCACCCAGCAACTGTTTTTCAGTTTACATGTCGATGTTACTGTCAGTGGCAATATGATGCTATAAACAAAAGTTCATGTGATAGTACGCACAGTAAAACCTCATATATATACCACCTGTCTTCTGTTTGTCTGCAAGTTTTGTTATTACATCAAAGAAGTAATCCATTCTGACGAGAAAGACATATTCTTTTATTTCTTGTTTTCCTTTGTCAGTGAGATTAGAATCCAAACAAGAGCTTCAGAGATAAGATAGCAGTGTCCCAGCAAGAGCCGTGATCTTCTCATTTGTAGCCGTGTCCTCAGGGTGCAGCAGCCTGACTGTCTGTACTTGCTAATCTATTAGCCCTGACTTGACAGATTGCCTGGTTTGGGCAGGAGGCCTGAACTTATCCTACTCTCCCCCAACATACACCTTCCATCAAGGCAATAGCATAATGGTTAGGGAAGCCTGGCTGCTGGGTAGACCTCTGTGTTTGGTATCCCTTGGGTTGAGGAGGAACCCTAATCTTCCAAGGTGACTGCCTAGACCTTAAATGCAAATTCTGGTGTCTGCAGCTTCAGATTAAAGAAAAACACTAAATGATCACAGAAAAGTTGTGTTACTTGTGAATTGCATTTGGCAATCTTTCAGAAATCTGTATCACACTTTCTTCTTAATATTTAGTTTTCTTCAAATGAATTCTTTATAATCCTTGACAATTCTTGTCATAGACTTCTTAAACATTTCTGTCAATGTAATATATACTCTCATTACTTTGGGTAAGACCAATGGAAAAGCCTCATTAGTATTATCAGAAGAAGGTGTTTTGCTTTCCATTCCATCCTTATTTCTCAATTTTCAGACTAATTGGTATCATAGTGGAAAGACATTCACTTCCTACAGCAACAACTGGACAGAAAGAATGAATCCCCTCCTGCCCTTTAAAGGAGAATATGTACCTTTCACATTACTCTTTTTATTCACTATAAACCACAAAGATACAGGAGTCAGCTTTTCCATATTTGACATTCCTACTAAAGTTATTTTGGCTTTTCACTTAAATCTACTTAATTATTTATCTGTTTAATCAAATCTGCACAATCTCCCCAGAAGAAATAAATGACATAGTTTAGATATGCAAAGGATGCTTAGTTTCTGAGAAAGAACAAAGCCTTTACAAACTCTTCCTGAGAGAACATAACATTGGAGAGAGATCAAAGGAGAAAACCCAATTCAACACTATTAGATGGATTAAACTTTAAGTGTAATCTTGAAGTGGTATTGCTCAAGTTTCAGCACCAGGAAGGTTTTGTGAGCATTCCCAAGAGAAAAAGAAAGTAACAGGCACGACGTGTTCAAGATATATTCCAAGGGCAGAAATTAGCATATCTGCAATTTGGAGCTTTCTGTGTACTTCTCAGCACCTCCTGGTGTGAGAACTAGACCTAATGCTCATTTGAGGGAGCTGCTTTAAGTTCTTTTCTGGGGATTTTTATGACTTGTTCTCCTGCGCATAAAGAAACAGTATCTGTGAAAAAGGTGGTTTGGTAGAATTATCTGAGGATGTTCGCTCTGTGTTCTTTACTGGGCTCAGCCAGATTTGTTCATGTTTGTAGATGTTGGAGGGGTATATGTTGCCTTGACAGCATTCCTTCTCATGTTTGGTCTTTCATCAGCACTTTAAGGGAAGAGCATGAGCCACCCTCCAAGCCTTCCCTACCTGACTGCTGCTTGCAACTTGAAACACCAGTATCTTGTGCATTTCTAGTTTCCTGCTGTAGCTCAAGCAATGCATGTTAAGAAAGAATTTCTGCTCCATGAAGTTGTTTTTCATGCTATTTTACTAAAGAATTAATAGCTACTGAGTTTCTAGAGCTGTAATTTCTATATCACAGTCCTGTCTTAATCTGTTTATATTTGCTCTGCTGTGAGTGTTTACAATAAGAATGATAGAAACATCGTAACTTCTGACAGGGGACACATTTATTTACTTTAAGTATATGTAAAATGTTTATTTTTACTGTTCTGTCCCAGTTTGATATACAAAGTTTTACATTATGCATTGAAATATGAATGTGCCCCTTGTTGTTTTAGTCTGCATGTGGGAGGTTAATATCCGTAAAGCAAAGTGACAATAAGGGAGCAAAGCAGGTCCCCTGGGACATAAAGAAATATTGATTCAAAATGTAGAGCCTCCTCCTAAAAAATATTTCAGAGGGACATAAAAGACTACACAAAAAATTAAACATAATACACGTGCTCTTGGATGGACATTTGTGATGAAAATGATTTTCCTTGTTTCTGGGAAATAATAGCAAAAGTATATAATGTCTGCCATAAGGCATTATCATATTTAATCACATTTCACAAGCTATTGTTTCCACACAAAATGGTGTTTTTCTAGTACTGCAGACTATTTGGACATGTCTCACAGAACTCTATGAGATATTGTACTCCCTGAGAAGTGTATGCCATCCCTAGATTTGAGCAATTTGATATTCTTGACATAAAAGGACCACTGAATGTCATGAGGAAGTGCCTAAAGGATGAAAATGCAGCTATGTGTTTAAAATCTCCATTTAAGATCACCACAGTTCATCTTCGTAATTGTGAGCTAATGGGATAATATAAACTTAGAAAAGCTGTTGAACCTTATATCAAATAAAACATGCTCAACTAGCCTGGAGAAGCTATGCACTGAAACACATTTTGAACTGGGAAACCCACAAAATGTGATAGGTATTTATGGTGAAAGAGTTAAGTAGTTCAGAAATTTACTCTGGAAAGTAATTCTAAGGAAAACATTAGCCTGTCAGTCTCCCTTGTTTTCATCTTGAAATTTCATTCTCAGATGAGTGCATTAAAACATTGCCTCTGTTAGAACTACACAATTTAGTGCTGTAGATATTCAGATAATGGCAAGTGGATTTGACCTTAAAGAACTTATTACTTCAATCCTCTTTTTATTACACAAGTCATCGGCCTGCTTAATTTCAGCTCAGCAAATCACTACATAAATATATAGTAGGTTTTCTACTTAAACAGAAAAGTGTTTTGAATTTTTGAAAGAGAGGCAGCATTTTCTTGATTAGGTTTAATGATATACAGAATCATGTATGCCAGCTGAATTCCAACTCTGAATCTACAGAAATTTAAAGCTGTATTTTATATCTCCTATATGCAAAACATTACATTAATATCACGTTAACGCCATACAGGCAACTACCCCGAAAAGTCATACAGGGGCCAAAGGACACAAAAGAAATCCATGTCTTTTTTTTATACATGCCTTGCATTTTACTTGAACCTGTATTATTTACATTTATTCATATTATTTTTTATAGAAAGTAGTTAAACCTCTTGTGAATTTATTACCAATAGATTTTGTGTTGCTTGCAGATATTGACTATGCCATCAAGCGTGGATAGAGAGGCTGAAGCCTCTTTGTGTCTCCCTGACACAGAGGGTTATGGTATTCCCATCTGTAAGTAATCAAAAATCGTGAGTCAGACTATTAAAAAGTCACAAGACCAGCCTAAAACAATGAAGTAAAATCCCCACATTTTTGGATTGTTTTCCATTTGTAATTTTCATCTCTTTATGGAATACTCAAGTAATTTTTTCAAGCTTCTGGAACCATGGAGGTCAGAAAGCAGAGAAGAGGAAACAGGTACTTGAGTGGGAGGACTGGAGATACAGCTGACAGTGGTGACTCAGTCCATATGTGGATTATAAGACTTGATGAGATGAAGAAGCTTCTCTGAAGGCTTTCAGACAGATCCTGAACAAGAAGATCCAAAATGCCAATTCTTGGAGATAGAATTAAATTTTGACCTTCAGTCATGGTATAGTATGAAAGAAAAGAATGTCAGAAAATCTCACAAGAAAAGATGTAAAAGACATACACAGGAATCAGGGCCCAGTGACGGTGACATGTACAAGACTTAAAAGGATGGTACAAGAAAGTCTAGGTACTAGTGGAATGACCTGTAATTCTTTAGCACTCACTGAGTCACCAGAAGGTGATGCTATTCCACTTGGTCTTCAGAAAAGAGTAATGTGGCAAAAGCTACATTGACAAGACAGAAAAATGAAACTGAGTTAAGAAATGGCTACAGTGACATTGCTTGCTGACTACAACAGCATACTGGATGTGCTGGTTTAAGTCGCGGGTCCTATCTTCCTAGCTGTCATTTAGTAAATATCTGCAAAATCATAGATGATATACCAAGAATTAAATCTCTAAGAAAATGCTACCAAGAACTGGGAACCGTATTCAGTTGACACCTGCACTAGAGGTAGTCCTCTTTTGTAGTCCAAGAAAAGAGAGACAGGCAGTTCTAAGGACTGTTTAATTCCAGCTGAAAGAAAATACCCAAAAAAAGGCTGGATTGTGCCCTACAAGTGCCTCTTGTCTGCATTGACAAGAGATGACTAGCTCAGGCGTAGACGTCTGTATGTACCTCTAAGGTTGCTTTCTACTTAGGACAAAAACCAGGTGCTTAACTAAGATTTTCCAAGACAAAATTAGTACAGTTGTCTTATAAGTTTATGAGTATCAAACAGTCCTGTTTCCTACTTAATATATATTTGCTGCTTGGTAGCAGTGTAGATGTATCAAAGTCTATGCACATATTCTCTGTCTTCCTCTGTAATGGAAGAATTAGAAAATTGGTAGAGTACTCAACCATGTTTTTCTTTGGGAAGTAATCAATGAATATCTTATTTTGTCAAGATGATCTCCAGTGAATATTTTTCACAAATATACCACTCTTTTTGAGCCGAGGCATGTTACAAAATTAAGTTATTACCTTTGGTATAACTAACAGAGATTTTGTCATTTAAATTTTAGCTTCATCATTAAGTTTGCCCTAAAATAACCAGATGGCCATAAAATAGTCAATTTTTTGCAAGCCTGAAAAGTGTGAAGTTAAATGTATTTTCATTTTACACCGGAGTCAACAAGTTAAATTGCCAGAAAGAAAGCTCTTCTTCAGAACATACAGCGTAAGTGGTGGCAGGTACTGTTTAGTTTAAATTTCTTCTTGTAAAATGGCTCCAAATCATATAATCTTGGAAATTACGAACAGAAAAGGAAGAGAGTGTCCATCTTCGAATCATAGAATCATAGAATCGTCCAGGTTGGAAGGGACCTTAAAGACCATCTAGTCCAACCATCAACCTAAATCTGACAAAAAATGTCAACCTGTCTTTTGAACACCTCCAGGGATGGTGCCTCAACCACTTCCCTGGGCAGCCTATTTCAATGCTGGATAACCCTTTCCGTGAAGAAATTTTTCTTCATATTTCATCTAAACCTCCCCTGGCGCAACTTGAGGCCATTTCCCCCTGTCCTATCTCCTGTGACTTGGGAGACGAGACCGATCACCGCTTCTTTACCCCCCGCCTTCAGGTAGTTATAGAGCGCGACAAGGTCTCCCCTCAGCCTCCTCTTCTTCAAACCAAACAACCTCAGCTCCCTCAGCCTCTCCTCATCTTGTCGCACTGAAGAGGACAGTATTTAAAGTGTTTATGTTTCTACCAATGGTGAGTTAGATTATTTTTACTTTGAAATGCCTTGCAGCATGTAAGGGGTGCAGTAACTGACCTCTGGCTACTGGACCTACAGAGGAAGACCTGAGGACAATTACACCCCACAGCTGGACCTGCTTGCTGGAAAATCTGGAAACTGACAATACTTTTCCTCTGCTGTATATGTCCTTCAGTAGCTGCTGGGTAGCCTGATTCTCATTTTGCAAATGGAAGTATCTTAACAGCTAATCCAAGGCTGCTTTGGAGAGCCCTGTTTTTGTCTTTGTTCTTTTTTGGGGAGCACTGGTTACTTCTCAACCTTTGGGATTACCTTCATTTCGGTGTTTGCTATCTTTAACTTGTTGGGGGTTTTCTAGTGTGATTCTTTGTTTAATACGTGAAAATATTTTTTGAATATGTGAATATGTTGCATTTTCATTAAATATAATGAGAGCTGAAATTGTTAGCACAGCAAATATATTTTGAAAGACAGAAAGAAAAATGGGACAAAGTGTATTCTCCCTTTCCTACACTTTCCCTGGTAGTCTTCCACTGGCAGGCATGCAGATTCTCCACCTCCTGCCACAAACCTATGGTGTATTCCACTATCCTTTCCTGTTCTCCATCATAATAATCATGCTCCAAGGGAACTGCTTCACTTGATACTGATGCATTAACACATTTGTCAGTGCTGTTTTTGAGAGGTAGTGGGATTATTGCCCTATCCACCCCTTTCCATCCCCCAGTAAATCCAGATCTGCATCAAACCCATCCCTCCCACAACCTTCCCCAAACCAACCTTCTGGAACCTAACTGGAAAAGAACAGTTACCTGATATGGAGATAAAGAGGACAGGTTCTTAGTTTTACTAGCTTGAATGCATTGTATGAGCTTTAGGAACTAGGGATGCTAATCTACATTAATCATCCAAACATTTTCATGCACCCTTATTGCTGATTGACTGAAATAAATTTGTAATTCACTGAAATCCCTTGACAGCAAGAAAGTGCTTGGTGTGCAAATAACAACTGACGTGTCTTCTGTATAATCAAGCAGAGATGGCTGACTAGCAGAGAAATGCATTAGCTAGAAGAAAGTGATCTTTGCTTTTTGTGTCAAATTTACTGGTACATTTACCTCCAGTTTTTCACTGTATTTGTACATTTAGAAAAGTGTGCATTATCTATTCTGAGAGAAAAAGAAGAAAAATATCTAAGCCAACAAAATGTGGTGGTAAGATAGCATTAGCATATAAAATAGCTGGGAGGAAACTGAATGGGGAGAAACTCAGGAGTGTTCAGGCAATGCAGAAAACACTCAGTTTTGTTCTTTGTGTAGACAGCAGACACTACTTAACATATATGGGCTTATGGTACTTAGTGTGGAAGACACAAAACAGTACCTTGAAACTTGCAGGCCTCCGTGATGCAACTCAAGCAATGAATCTGGCTATACTCAAAATGATAAACAAGAAGGTCACAATAATTTGTTGGTGCTTACTAATTAACAACTGACGTCAAGCTTTGAACAGTAACACCAGGAAGATAAATGTAATCACTTTGGTGGAAAACACATTTGAGTATTATTTTTCCATTGTTTATTGCTATTCTAGAGGTTGTGTTATGCTCAATTAAAATATTAAATTATTAATATTAAATTAAGACATTTTTACACACATCATCATTATCACCATCCTAATGTAACTTCTTTAGAATATGTGCAGCCTTAGAGTAACTAGAAGGCTGCATTCTCCAAAGACCAAAGGAGTTAACCCACCTAAGAAGGAAAAACCACTCTGTTTCATGATAGATAGTAAGTAGAAAGCAAATGACTTTGATCTGTATTCTTGGAAGTGGCCTGAAATATTATTTTTTTTCACTCACGATACAGGAAACTGCGACACAGAGAAGCTCTCACCTGCTCCTTTCTCAGACAAGCTTCTGTACTCAGGTGACCAAGCAATCAAGACTAATGTTTGGTATTGAACTCCAAAGGGAAGAACAGGCACATTAATGAATGCCGTGATTCCCCATTATAGATGGCTGTGTGACTTCTTCCCTCAGTACAGCATTCCTCATCTTCATTTTCACCTCATTGGAGATTCAGGTTGATCTTCTTTTTCCACTCACCCTTACCTCTGCCTGAGGTTGGCCTCTCCATTGTGCTGATTCACTGGTTTATGCAGCTGTGCTCTAAAATCCCTCCTTGAAATGACCTGGTTTAAGGAAAAAGAAAGTGCCACCATCATCTCTTTTTACAAGGAAAAATCAAAAAGTATGCTTTCCTTGGCTTTCTCATACAGACACTATTTTTGTTCTTTTCCCATTCCTATAATCAAAAAAGGCATTCTAAGTGCTAAAAGCTGTTGGCTTTTTGGTGAGTTTCTTGAAGTAAAATGATCAAGGCATATACAACAAATAATGAATAACACTGGATTGCAATTCATTTGGACAATTACACATAAATACATTAAGGAAAATCACATCATTTCCCAGAGAGTTTGAAACACAAAAAACCAGGGAAAATACTTGGCTCAGTAAAGAAATTGCTTATCCAACTCTAGTAGTAACACATTTAAGAGATTAATTTCCTTTGCTGAAAGCTCTTCTGCAATGGTAGATCTGTCCTTTTCCTCCCCTGTGAAATATGGAAATGGGCCTACAAAGATTTGTGAAAATATACAGCATTCTTTGCCAAGGAAAACATAAGTTGAGAGTGTCCTGGTTTTATATCTATATGGATTATAACCCATCTCCTTCAGAAATCTATCATCTGTTATCTTAAAGACATGTGAACTGTAAAGGAAGGTATTGTTCAAATGCATTGTTTAAATGGGACTTTCATTTGTTATGTCACTTTTAGGCTTCTTGAGGGAGTTGGCTGTAAATTGCTATTGGCAATCTTTAAAAGATGGAGAGGAAAAATTTGTTATTTATTGAGTGTTGACTGTGTGTTTAGCCCTGCACAACAGAGGGAGCAAAGCATACTGTTCCCCAAGAGAGATACTTGGTTTATATTAGGTGATATAACACAAGCCCACAAATTTCCTGTAGAACAAGAAAAGGCCTGGCTTCAACAAGGTGTTAAAGTATAGGGTACATGGTAGACATTCAATTTATAGTGGATCATCTCTGGAAAATGTGGAGGAAAAATATATATTAAAGAGGGGTTTGAGAGAACAAAGGCATAAAGGGAAAAATAGAGATATGGAGATGAGTAGAAGACAAAGACTCCACTGAGAGAACACTTTTCAGTTATCTGAAAGTTTCTTGGTATTAAACTGTTCTTTAATACATAAAACTATTTCAGATTCTTTCAACACTCTGGTAGTGGCTTGTGAGAAATCTCTGCGCTCCATGATTTACGCATCTGTTATAATACTGAGCAAAGGGACACATATTAAAAATGCATATATTTGCATGGATCTGAATTTATTTGTATAAAATTAAAGAGAGGTTTGTATGTATATTGACCTTTTTGATATTTGTCATTTTTTTCAGGATTCCTGGCTCTCTTTTGCATGCACACAGTCTCCTTAATGCCTTGACATTTCATTCTTACCTTTCTATACTCAAAGAAGAGCGGGGAAAATAATGCAATAAGTAAGGAAAAATTGATCTGTGGGAGAGCAGTGATTGAGCAGATGTGAGAAAAGATGAAGTATTTCCTGCATGTGAGAGCTCTTTTTTTCCTATTTAATTGTGTTTTATATAATACTGACTGACTCCTCCTTTACTTTCTTACCAAAATTGTTCCTCTAAACCAAAAAAACTCAGTCTTCCCATCACATTTTCAGATTTTTGCTGTTCCATCAAGAAGAAACAGCACACATGCTTTTCTCTCACTCAGAAAAATCCTCCCAAGGTTTTCTGAGAACATCTATCCATTTACAAATCCCTTTTCCTTGTCCTTGGAGTTCCTGGTTTCATGAGGACCCTGTGGGCAAGAGGAGTTCTGGATTATCTGCAGTGCTGAGCCAAAGGTCAGAGTTGACTTTTTAGGGACAGAAGTAAAAAAGAAGCCAGATGTCCATCAGCAGCGCAAATAACGTTTTGGTATCGTTTCCAGAAGGAGGTAGAATGGTTGCCAGCTCAGGGTATCTCTGCTGGTCCACATGGATGCGTGCCATGGGAAAAGCATTATCCATTAGGAAAACCTGCAGACAGAGCAGGTCTGAAATGCACTTTTTATGGTCTGTGTGGCTTTAATGCTGTTTCTTTTGTGGTAGAGTTTCTGTGATAAATTCATTCCCCACTAAAATGTGCACACAAGGTACAGTAGACCAGAAGTTTAAAGACCTAGTTTGTTTTTGTGCTTTTGCTCATAAGGAGAGTGAAAACAAAAGATGTTTATGATTCCAGGTGCTACTTTGCACTTTACAGAGTAGCTACAAATCTCTACATTTAAAATAGCCAACAGAGAAGGGCTGAGTCTGCACTACAATCAGTTTTAGGATTATAAAAGAAAAGACAAGATGAAAGAGCAGTGCTCTGCACTGTTTCTGTATAAACAATGTCTATGTCTCCTTGAGCTTTACAGATTTGGTGTTTAGGCTGAGGATTTATTTGAGTCAGAAAGATCAGAATCAGATGCTGCTATGGTGGGTGGGCGGACCTAGCCACACTGTAGATATGAGAGCTCTGATTAGTTTCTGTGTCTTTCAGTTAGGTGACATTAATTGTGTCCTGCTAGACGGTGCATGTGTTTAGGAGGGAAAGAGCTATATCTAGCTCTCCTGGTGCCTTGGTAAAGCCATAGCTGTGTTGCATGCATCATTAATATCGCATCCGAGCAGAACCAAGGAGACATAAACATTTGTCTCACAATGCTGGTTGTTCTACAACAGCCACAGATAGCAAGGCCATGCTCCCTGGTGCTTACCCACTAAGGGAATTCACTTGCCTCCCACCCCACTGCCTTCACTTAACCTGATCAGCACAGAACACCTCAAGATTGTGATCCAGGCAGATGTGCAGGCCTCTGGGTGCCACAGTGATTATTACCGCTGAGCGCTGAGCAGTGTTACCAGGATTATTCTGGTGTTACCTGCAGATGCAGACAACAAGGATCTAGGAAAGGGGAGGGACTGTTGTTCATTCTTCTGCAACTGCGACTCTTCAAAGTGTCAAACTTTGCAGGGTTTCCCCTAGAGCAGTGGGGTGGGTAAGCTCCCATTTTACCTGAATACTTCTGGTCTTCAGTGATGAGGTCCAGGGTGCTGGATGAGACAGTCAGGTGTGGAGGAACCTGGACAAAGGAGTTAAAGGACACAAGAACAACTGATGGCCAAGGATGACGATACTGCATGCCAGTCACTGATGACCAGACGATTGGTACACCTGGTTCAGCCTTTCTTGAGGTGCTTTCATTTATAACAGTGGCTAAGTTAGTGAAAAGGGCTGAGTTGGGGAGACAATATTTTCTGGTGAGATTTTGAAATTTCTTATCATTCCAGCACAGAACAAAGTCAGTGACTTCTAACATAAACCTACTGGAAATATGCAAGAAAGATGGGGTTTGTTGTTTTGTTTTTGTTTTGGTTTTGGTTTGTTTGTTTGATTTTTGTTTTTTGTTTTGTGGTTTGTTTGTTTTTTTAAATAAAATAGCCCACCCAGAGTAACTATTAGCTCTCTAACTTCCGAGAGGTTCAGGCAACAGCTCTTCCAGTGCCAGAATAGGGTCTCAGAAATGTCTTCTTTCCCTAGGTGCACTGTCCTGGCAGATCTAGAAAACTTCTTCCTTGGTCACTTGGAAATAAAATGTAACGTGAGTAAACTACCTGAACTTGTTAGATGGTTTCAGATAGGAGTGGAGATAGGAGAAAACAGAAGATTTGCGAACGTCCCAGAGGTGGTATCAACTCCTTTTTCCCTATAGTCCTGCTAACTAGAGAACTAATGTGGGATATGGGATGTTCTGATTGAATTCAGTCTTTTTCTGGAAAGAATTTTTGTCCGTATTAGGACTCCGATCAAAATTATTGTAGGATATTCTGAACTGGAAAAGTGTTCTTAATAAAGTTATTTCATTTTACATAAATAATTAAGCATGGCAGGAAGAATTAGAACAGAGGTTTTCCAACTCCTGACAGTGTCTAAATGTCTTTCCCTCCTTTTATCTGAGCCATGATATTCTTAATTTGCTATTCTTCTTTCTCCCCTGCCCCTTATTCTTAATAGTTCTTGGTCTGGTGGACTCCAGGGCCACTGCCACTTCTGGCCAGGAATCTCTTCCCCAGACAATGGCAATTTTGTATCCTCCTCTCAGACTGTGCCTTGGGAGATGTAATGAGGCACTTCATTTGTAACTAAGAAGCTCCTGCACTTCTGATGTTTGCATCTACCTTTTTCAGTTAACTGTAGAAAATAACTTCTAGAGTGTAAATAGTGTACGAGTGTGTCCACGTGAAATCCATCAAGGTTATCATCTCAAAGATGTAAAGGTTTATTAGCTGGAATATATGGAGTACTTGTTCCCAAACTGGACTACTATTAACTGTCTAGATAATGACAGTCTTGAGTCCATCAATCACCTATGTATAGAACAAGCACCACCATGATATTGTTAAGACTTCCATTATCCTGGGCGAAATGGAGACACAATGTCTGTATGTCCTTTCCCCTTAGAATTTTTAAGGACAGTTACAATGTTGTGAGTCAATTCCAGTAGAGACAAAATAGCTCAATTAAGATTTCTGGGTCATCTCCAGCTCATCTCCAATCTAAACTCTGATCTTCCTCAAAAACATTTTGATTTTGTACTCATTAAATGAGAACCAGGTGAGGAGTTAATTAAGTGCATTTGGTTTGATAAAGTCTGACTTACTCAGTTTCATGAAGCATAGTCATACAAGTTTTTTCTGCCCTTGTGTTTCATTTTATTTATCTAGAGTTTTAGTTCCTAAACTAAGGAAAACAAACTTTACATTGATTTCTAATCAATATTTTCTTTGCATCCCTGCAACAAACAGCACAGGGTGACAATGTCATGTTCAAGATAAATGGGTTTTGAAAATGCACTTTTCCTGTATAATTGAAAACAGAGCTACGCATTAAAAAAGCATTTGCTTTTCAACATTCACTTGTACAGGGGAAATTGTCTGGCAGAATGTGTATAGGTCTGTGTTTCAAAGAGGTAAGTACCTTTCTGATCTCTCCCGAGGCATGCCCTGCTTCCGTCATGCTCTCTGGGAGAGTAATTTATTGTATATTTCCAGTTCTTCCAAAGTGGAAAGTTAGCCAATTTTATTTTCTATTTTTTTAATGCAATCCAAAATCATTATTTTAAAAGTAACTTTTAAAAAATATTAGAAAAATTCTTTCTAGAAATTAGTTTTAATCTCTTTCTCCATTGCAAAAATTTATGAAGGCAAAGAGGCTTAAAGAAGGTTTTCTATTTGTTTTTTACTATTTTGAGCATTCATCTTTCAGAACTGTTACTTTATTAATCTGCACCACTTGACTTTAGGGTTGTTCTATTCTTTACCGCTATATATGTTGTACATTAATAATAATGTAACGATTTCTTGGAAATAACTATTTCAGATTGCTCACATCAGATGTGTTATGGCTTTTCTTGCCACATAGTTCAAATATATTTTTACTTCAATGCACTGCATGGTTTACCTTCAAACACTGCTCAGGTATTAGTTTTAGAGCCAAAACTACTGTTTAAAATATAGCTAAAATTAGATCTTTTTGTTACAGAATTTTTACAGACAATTTCGCATTTTCTAAATTATTCTGTTAATTTTATACAGTTTTTTTTTTTTCAGATGTTGCTGTTTAAGGACAATGTGAACAATGAAATGGAAAGTGTCTTGTAGGGTGGCTGTATGGCTAGTATTCTAATTCATGTTGTATTGTTTCCTTTCCCTGAATGCTTGAGAGTTATCCTTTGAACAGAAGGCTATAGAGTGGTCATATAAGGATATGTTTCTGTCAAGGAGAGTGTTGGCAACTGCAGGAAAAGGAAATGTTACTACACAAACATTTTCAGCCTTTTCGAGTTCAACCACTGTCCCATACTTTGATTTAGCTGTTAATGACCTACAGAGAATGACACTCCCCTATTAAGAGCTTAATTTAATTAAATTAATTTAATTCCCCTATTAAGAGAGTAATTTAAAATTGTTATCTTAGATGCATTAACAATGCACAAGGCAGAAACTTGATTTGATTGACAAGGAGATGTTTCAGTTGGAAAAGTCCTGAATGTAAACTTGACAAATGAGCAAGCATGACATGGAGATCACAGGAGAAAGAGAACTGGAGAATGACATGAGATTTTTACAAAATTACTTTTCTGATAAAGTCACATTTCAAGCTGAATTATTAGCACTTACTCAGCAGATCACCATGCACTGACCTTGGCAGTATCACCAGGGTCAGATTTGCATACATATTCACATGCATGAATAATTCTCAAATTTTCCGTTACATTAGGCACAAACTGGTTTCTTTTCTCTATCATCATGCATGAATGTCTTCTCTTGCCACCATATTCCTCTTGAAATGAAAATAGCAGTTTCACCCTTACAGCAACTCAGCACACTGGTGCAGTATCACCTTATAGCTATCTCCCTGAAACAGTAAGCCTGGTATTCACACAATGATTCCCCTTCTTCTGTAGTTATTAAGTACTAGCAAAACAGTGATCATCCACACCTGGCATGTGGTACCACCTGCTTTTGGATCATTGTCATTGATTAACACCGTGTAACTAGATCTTGATATAACCTGTTGTCAGGTATTACCTGTTAACACTAATTGTTGTACCAGATCAGCAATGGAGAAAAAGTCTGGATTCTTTCTGCAAAAATGAAGTGGGAGATGGGGAATAATCTTTCTTTTGCCCATGTCCAGCACTTAGCAACACCTGGACAGCACCATGTTCTACAGCAAGTAGCATACTCTGTAGGTAAACCTCCCTGTGCTTCTAGTGCCTTCTTTAAGTTTTTGTTTCTCAAGGCGACTTAGCTCTTCAGCATAGCGACTTACTTGCTACTAGGGTTGCACAGAAGATGGAAGTCCCACTTCTTGAAGGGTTTTTAAATTTTAAGATATGAATTTGTTTCAGATCTAAACGAAACTTGATCTCCTGCAAATTAAGTAAAAAAAAATGTTACATTACAGTATTTTCATTTTTTATTTTATAGTAATGTTGCACAAATAGTAAAAATTGATCTGCGGACTTTAATGAAATATTGTTTCACTGGTAAAAATTGAAATATGTTGCTCTAAAATCTATCAAAATGAAACTAAAACCTAAAGTACAATTCAGCTGACCAGTCAATAGATGTCTACTGTGTACTGCTGAGTGTATCAACATAACAGGTGTTTAAGGGTAAAGATTAGAGACAAGTTCATGCAGTTCCTACATATACATGAAATTCCTTAATATATCATTCCTGATTTCCCTGCCACTATGAAGAAGAATTTTATGATTCAGAACAAAGTTCTTTACAATGAAGTTTTCTGTCTGTTCGCTGTTTTTCACAGCTGGGACCGAAGTCCCCATGACGGCTGTTAACTACAAGGGGTTCTCAGTACAGGAAAGAGATTTCTGTACTGATAGTACAAAACAGATTTCAAATTTTTTGAATTATATGTAGGATCTCATATTTAGTACCATAGAGGAAGCTGGATCAGAAGGGATCTCTGGGAACTTTTTCGTTCAAACTCCTGCTAAAAGCAGGGCTAACTTCAAAGTTATATCAGGTTATTCAGCGCCTTGTGCTGAATAGAGATATCACATCTTCTCTGGGCCCCTCTCTTACTGTTTTCCCTGAGAATATTTTTTTTTCCTTCTTCAGTCAATTTTCCTTTGTTACAGCCTGTGATGGTTGCCTCTTCTCCTTTTGCAATGTCTCACTAAAAAAAAAGTGTGAACCCTATTTCTCTGTAAACTATAGCTATTTTCCCTTTCTCTTCTCCATACCGAGCAAAATCAGTTCCCTCAGACTCTCCGTTGTCAGGGACTCCAGCCTCGTGAGCAATGTGGTGACCATCTGCTTCCTTTTTTGCTGATCCCTCACTTGTTCTGGAGGGCTCCAGACTGGACACAATACCTCAGATGAGGCATCACGAGTGCCAAATATATGGCATTAGTTGCTTTCCTTGACCTTCTGACTACACTTTTTCTAATGTTGTTTTTTATGCAGCTACTCTTGGTTGCTGCAAGAGCATACTGCAGGTACATGTTCAATTTGTTGTCTACATGGGCAAATCATTCCCAGCAAAGGTTTTTTCTAGACAGGTGGACCCCAAGCTGTAATGTTGCATGAGGCTCCAGATGGAAGAATTTCATTTGCCTTAGCTGAACTTCATGAAACTTCTCTTGACCAAGTTTTACAGCTGAAAGTCATCCCTAAAATCCAACTTACCAACTTACAGATTCCCATGTAGATAATCTACATGGGAATTTGATTCAGCAGGTAGCTGGGTCAGAACACAGAGCATGTAACTGAGAAATTTCTAAAGAATTAAGCAAATACCTTTAAATATTAGAGAACATGCTGTGTGTATGGCTAACAAACTCCTTAGTCTGTGGTTAACTTCCCAACACAGCAGAAACCTAAGCAGTATTTTGAATATTTAGGACTGGGGGTTTTTTTTGCAACACAGAAAACAGTAATATCTGAGAAAACAACTTCATTCACTTGTATATATTAGAAGCTATAGCAATTCTTAGGGTAAAACCTGGTCCTTAAGTAGTACATTCACTGTAGTCATCTTTACAAGTATGTTGTAATTTTCAGTGTATTTTGTAGGTCCACATAGCAGAAGTCTTTTTCTTGCATCTTTTCAATTTGCTGAGGTTGTGATTCCAAATTTTTCCTACCTTTGTCATTTTTGTAGGTCATGCTTTAACCTACATCAGTAATGTTTGCAAAGCACAAACAGTGCTTGTTGTACCTTGACTTATCACATTCACTTCCACCATTCTCAATTCATTTGGACAAGAAATGGTTATAACCTTTTGGAAGGTCAGGCATGATTCAAGGAGGAATTTCTCACCTGTGCGAGAGATGCTTTTTTCTACAACCTGGTTTCATATAATTTCATCTGATGCTGTAGAATTCACGTACACCAATCAGCTACCTCAGTGCAGCAGCATGCTCTCCTATTCACACTCAAGCACTACCTATGCTATATTTGTAGTGAAAAATCTAGTTTATGAAAAATATCTTTAATGCTTTCATGCATTAGTGTAATTATCATCTGTGAAGAAAGGGAGCAATCTATGCAAACTCTTTCAAATAAGCCGTATTCTCATGCTTCAGAAAAAAAAAAAAAAAAAAGTCTTGTCATTTGAGTGGTAACATTTAAACAGTTGAGTCCAAGGATAAAAAGTGTCCAAGGCTTATACAAGCTTTGAAGAAAGTGTGTAGGAGGGATCAAGGGAAGGAAGCCAGAGGTCACCCTCCTTGCCAAGTTATGGACATGAGAGAACTACAGTCTTAGCACAATATATCTCTGCGTGGATGCAAAGCAGCTATCGTACAGAGGCAGCACCACTGCCACCACCAATAGTTGTGTAGATCAAAGCTGGTGGATATGTCCTTGAGTGTTTCTTTTTTCTGCTTTATAGAAGAACATCTCATCAGTGTTGCTTATGGTCCAGGACAAATACTGTGATACCACCGGGAGGATTGTGGGCACAAAGAATAAGGATAAAAGATCAGAAAAAGAAACTAAAGACATTCAATCCAGGAGCTGGAGCAATGGGGTCATGTTCTGATTTGCCTTTAGGGATTAAAGTACAGTCTTTTAAAACTCAGAGTTTTGTATGTGCCTTGAAGACCGAACAGTTTCATTGCCTTTTAAGTTGGACAACTGCACAACCTCTGAAGTGTTGTTGTCTTAGGGGGTCACCCTTGCTTTGAACTGCACTGCATTCAGTCTGTAGATATTTTCCTGCATGTTTACAAAAAAAAAGGCAGGGTCCAGAAGTTAAATTTAAAATGTACAGGAGAAAGTTATCCCAATATAATTGCATATCAAACTGTTTTCTGTTGCATAAGTAACAGATTTTTAGCACTGGGAGGATACATGACTCCAAGTTTTCTTTTTGTGTAAATTGAATTAATCTAACTAGAACTTGTGGAGAAGTACTGAACAAAAGGAAAAGGTGTAATTGTTGAGCAGTGTTTTAGTTCATAGCATTCATAGCATAAAAGGTAGTTAGTCTACTAATTCCTTCATATCATGGATTAATCCTTGAGGGTAGCAGTAGGGCAATTCTGTAACCCATAACATAGTTACTTATAGATGGAATTACACTTGTGAAACCACAGAAATGGAAAGCTGGTGTTACATTTTATTGAATATCCCTACAAACTGGAGCAAGATACAGGACAAAAAGTGCCATATTATGGGTTAACAAAAAAGACAAGTGCAGATAACAAAAAAAGAAGAGGGAGATAACTGAATGAGGCAGATAAAAATGGAACATTAAATACCTTTGTCTCAGTTTCAAAATGAAATATTGACAGTAACCAAATATTTAAATACATTAATTCAAAAAATAAAATGTACAAAACATCTTGGCTAAATATATTTTAGATGAGATAGATATATTCAAGTAAAGAAGTTCTGGTTCACCTTAGGGCGTTAAAGGAACTAGACAATTTAACAGCTGAATCACTAGCAATTATGTTTAAGAATTGTGGAGAACTGAATTACAAACATGTTATTTATCATTGAAAGGGAGAGTATGGAGGACTTGGAAAATTATAGCTCACAGCACTCAAATTTAATTCCTGCAACAAATCATTAGACAATCAGTTTAATTATCTGGAAGGTAAGATGCTAATAAAAAGTATCCAACATTAGTTCTTTAAGAACAAATCAAGCCAAGCAAACTTTTTTTTTTTTTTTTGTTTAATAAATTGTTTAAAGGATAAGGGAAAGGTGGTAAATGTTACATACTTTGAATTCAGTGTGATTTTTGGCACTGTCTCAAATGGCATTCTATGGTTATGTGATTCTCAGAAACACTCTGAGGAAGCATGGTGAAGATGAAATCGTCAGGTAGGTTTGCAATTGGCTAGAAAAATATCACTGAAAACATATACTTACCACCAACATTAGAAGCATCTTAAAGGCTAAAAGTGAACTCCTCAGTGCTCATATACATTTGATAATTTTTATAGTGACAAGAGATGGAATAAAGGTTCAATTTATGATGTTTGCAGCTGATACCATGCAAAAAGGGCTATCAAACCTTTTAGACCAAGATCAGGATAAGAACAAAAACTCATCTTTTGAAATAGAACCAATGTCATGACATCGGAAAGGTCAAAAAGGAAAACACTGGATAACAAAAGCAAATACTATTTTTGACTCTACATTTTGGTATGCTCTATGTAAAAAAATAAGGCAACTAATCTGTTCTCATTTTATCACTGGTGAAGCCTCAGTTGGAACACTACACTATGGCAAATGTGTTGCCAAACTGGAGCGTATCTAGAAAAGAAGAGAGAGAATGCTAGGAAACAAAAAAAAACACACCATAAAAACACAAACCACACAGTCACTGTACTTGACTTTGTTCCACACAAACCAAGATGCAGATATAACAGATAAGGCAGATGTGAGAATCTTTGTGGGTCACTGGTGGATCAGTGGGCATTTAGGCCCGTACTGTGGGCACTATTATTTTGAGCTCAGCACGTTGGAGTGGATACTTTGACTATGGGAGGCCAACTTTCATTCTGAGTGCTATAAGCTAGATAAAAGTGTTCAGTGTTGTGAACTGAGGCAAGATTCACGGTGGGGGGAAAATGGGTGAGAAGTGTACATCATGATGGTCATGATATCATAGTATCACCCCAATAATTCATCATTCTTGGTGAAGAGTTGGCAAAGCAGTTATTTTCTACCCTGAGGATTGAACAAAAGTAGTATAATGACCAGTTATGAAGCTCAGATCCATATAATTTTTTAAGTGCTCGATTTCCAATAAATCAGTCATAATTAGGTTTTAATTAGGGTGAAGAATTTGTAGAAATCTATGGTTCCTGGGATTCAAGTATTTCAAACAAACTTTAAAGACACTGGGCTGCCCTTTTAGATATATGTTTTAGCGTGTAAATTTGAGAAGAGCAAAACTTTTTTTTGTAAATCTTTAAGTGGTTTTGATCTTCCTTTTAGTTTTGGTTCTTCAAAATTTCCCAAGCCACGTTTCTTTATAAGCAATATCAGCAAGTGATGATGCATCATGCTTTCTTTTCCTAGACACACACAAAAATGGCAAGACATGACAGATGGGATTGAAATTATTGCAATTTCTATCTATCTGGGAAATATTTGGCAGAAACTCGTCACGCTTATTCTTCCCTTCTCCATTCCTACTGTTAGTTGTAACCTTCCCAATATGACACACGTACTTGCTCAGGTCCTACTTGTCTCCCCTCAGACGATATTTCAGCACAGGGAAAAAAGAGGTTCCTCTTCATTGAGTGAAGTGGTACTAGTGATACATCAAGTCTCACCTCTCACAGTTTTACAGGCAATTTTTTCTGCTTCTATTTCTGATGTGCTAGGGATCTCTCCTCCCCCGACACACACCTACTGAGCAACAACACGGACAAACCCACTTCTAACCTGATAAAACTGCTTTTGGCTCCTCTATGGAAAACCCTAGTCTGTTCCCGTCATTGCAGTCATGAAAGACAATTTCATTCCTAGTAAGTCTCATTACCTTGTTTCTACAGAAGATTGCAAAAAATCTCTCTCATTCTGGGATCAGATATCACCAAGAGCTTCTTCTGGCAGAACCAGGTGTATGTGCTTTGCCCATATCTCATCAAAGCCATTCTTTGCTATCCCAGATATCACATGCTTGTTCTCTTTCCTAAATCAAGAGAAAGAGGAAACTCTTTCAGAGTCACTATTCTTTTCACTTTTCTCAGTCAAAACGGTATAATGGCATCAGGTTTATATTTCTACAACTTCATAACAGCCTTTTTTAAACTCCATTTGAAAATCTACGAGTTTTTTTTAGCTTTCCGTACCTAGTAGTTTCACATCCTCATCTGGAATACTGGCAGTATGTCATGCAGCCATTATCTTACCTACAATAGATTAAAATGTAGTACTTTGAAGACTGTATAAGAAAGTGTTAATTTATGGTAATGTTTTTGTATGTCAATGACAGATATAAATGTGAGTTTTTCATTTAAGAACAAAAAACCAAAGATGATTCACAATCTGAAACAAGTTTTTGCTATTATATAAATTAAATGCATATTCTTTGCTTTCAACCTCCTCTGCTAACTTGTAATGATTCAAGGAACATATATGGCTTATTTCACAAGGTCTTATAAACTGAAGTTGGCAAATAGGAAATTCAGACTGACATATCAATTATAATTAGCTATGGAGCCAAGGTACAGGTGTCAGAATGTTATAAGAAGCTGTTTTGCATTAAGGCTTTCAGTTTAATACATTATAACATCCGTTGGCCATCAGCTTTGGATCAGGCTATGGATTCCTGAGCTGATTCCCTCAATATACGGATCTTATAAGGACTCATACATGTGCATAATTTCCTGCCTAAGGTAATTTCAATTATTTCACTGGGAATACTCACATGAATAAAATAAAACATACACTAGAGTGTCTTACAGAATCTTAAGCAGGAAATCTAAGAATTCAGTTCCCAATAGGAACATTAAGAAAGCTATGTTGCATTTACTACATATATTTATGATACTATATCCATTTAACAACACAAAACACAGTTTGTTAAAAAGTTTACAAAAGTGAGCATAGAGAATACTGCACAGCTTGCAGTTTTTCAATGTTATTCCTTGTCTTCATGACAGGTTTTCTTAAGGGAATCTCAAGAATTTTGCTGTGTATGTTTCAATGAGACATTTCTGTTCTTTCTTAGGCAAATGGTCAAAGTGGCAGCAGCTTGTGTCAGCTGTACTAAGCTGTGTGTGGAGAAAGAGAAGTAATGCCACAAAATTGTTTGAGTGGTCATTGTAATTTCACAATGAAGTCTACAGTAAAAACAATAAAGAATTGTTTGCAAAGGTGATGTATTGATGATGCTTCTGTGGGAGGCCAAATGGAGACTAATAACAGTAATACAATTCAGGAAAAAATGCATAGCTTTAAGTACAGGAATCATGGAAATAGAACAAAATATATCAGCGCAATGTATAAGCATTATGTACATCCAAATCCAAAACTTTGGGCTATAAATGGAGAGTTCAGTTGTGGAATTTCTGGAGGAAAAAAAAAGCACATTAACAATCATAAGACTGAATCATCCATTTGACAGTGAAAAAAAAGACTGCAGATGTATCAGATGGGGCACTTGTATTTGAGATATAGAAACGCTCACATCACAGTGGTGGCACTTCCTTAGGAATATCATGTGAAATTTTAGTCATTCTGTTCAAGAAAAAAAACATCAGATTGGGAGAACTGGATGAGAGAACTGTCAGAACTATCAAGAGGACCGACTTTTTTTTCATAAAAGGGAAAAAAAGGAAAAAAGACAATAAATCCTTCTTTGAAATGTATAATGGGCTGGCATGACAAAGACGTATATACACTCAACAATAATTTAAAAGCAAATGGCATTCATTTGCACTGGGAACCTGCACCAAGAAGCAGGTTTCATGCAGTCTCCTTCCTGCATCCCCATTCAGATTTACATTTCAGCCATTTTCTGATCATGAGCTCTTCTGTGATTAGAATCCTTCTCAAAAAAAAAATCCTGTAACAGGAATAGAAATATTGTTTCTTTTCAATTTTAGTATAAATGAGCCCATGAATGAAATAGTTTTGGCTCAAAACACTGTGTGTCGCAGAACATTTTTGACATTAATGTTGGAAATGAAATATTTTTCAGCAAGCAAATGCCCTTAGAAGTCCCTCATAAACAATCCAGTTAAAGCATTCCAAAATATTTAATATGTACCAGCACTTAAATTTAAGGGCATGAGCTGCTGCTTTTATACCAAGTTTACACTAGTGTAATTCCACTGACTTCATGAAGATACATCAGAAATAAATTTGGTGTGGCTCAGAATTAAGGCTACGCCATCCTTAACTTTGAAAGAAGCCAATTGAGCCTGTGCAGGGAAATATCACTATAGTAAGCTATGCAGGAAGTGATCTTCTGTGGACTCAATTAAGGTTTCACATCTGTTATGCGGCAAGTGTGTGACTGGATATTTTCCAATTTCCAGAGGTGCATATAGTATATGAATCTCCATTATAATGGGATCGGTGCTTTCAATTTTTTTATTGTAGGAGATCGTTAACATTTGAACATCTTGTTTTACAAATCTCCACTTTTTACAGCATTGGGAAAATATTTGAAAATGTGTCCAGCTGCATTTATTTCAAAGTTCTTTTTTTGCATCTCAAATTGATTGTCTGTATAATTTCCATAATACAAATGAAAGCACAAGAATATTACTATTTGCTAAGTATGAATTTCAATGAAAAAAAAAAAGCAAAGAAAACAAAGCTTCTGAAACTTCTAGTGTACCTCAAAAAAAAGCTTAGGAAAAACAGTCTAAGGTAATACTTTCTCTCTAGAAACAAAAGAGGTTTTTTAAAAATATGTTATGTAACACACCATATAAGACTGAAATAGGAAAGGAATTGTACATCTGAGTTAAAAGAGCATTTTTTCTTCAGTGCTGCTTAATAACAACATTTAAAAAAAAAAGTCATTATTACTGTTTTAAGAAGTGGCCCGTCTCTCCAGACCTTTGAAGGCTTGTTTCCTAACCTCCCCAAGAGCTTAGTAACACATGAGTCTGCTCAGAAATAGCCCCTGCAGTACTAACCAGGTAAAATGCAAATCAGCCCCAAACCTGCACTTCCCTGTGCTGTTGAGTCCTCTCAACTGCCTTGGCTTCAACAGGAGTCAAATATTTTATATGAGGTGCTCGGCACAGTATAATATTTAAATCCCAGATGAAAAGGCTGTGCCAAAAATCCAAAATAAACTTCAATGAAGGAAAAATGCTGTAATTCCTCCTTTTGGGGACATATTTATTCTCATCTCCTGAAGTTTAGGGACAATTTACAGCAACATGTAACATTCACTAATTAATTTGCTTTGCTGTGTCACCTACATGCCCACAGTATAAATTCTGAAAACTGTATTTCAAAAATAAAGCATTTGACTGGTAACATATCAGATTCAAGAGGAATTTGAGCCTCCATTCTCTGAAATATTCTGAATCTCTCGTTATTTCATTATATAAACTTGCAACGGTCACATTACTTGCTTAGCCCTATTCAAGCCCTCTGCACAAACTGAATTTCATCCATTAAGCAGACTGAGGATGTTCTTACTATATTGTTAGTGTGATTGTCAGCAATGATTTATGTTTAAGAGAATGTGGGCAAATGTGCTCATATTCATATGTGGTGGTATTGTCCAGAAATTCTTCTCATTGGTGGAAAAAATATATAATTTCATTTTAAATGAGTCGCCTATTATCCTCTACTTTAGCTTTATTAAGAGCTGATAATTACTCTGCTAGCCTTGCTCAGTATGTATTATTTCATCTCTTGTTATTAACTGCTGGAATTACTATCCCTGCAGTTTGGAAAAAACTCAATATTCTTTCATTCGACAGATGGCTTACCAAATCTGGGTACGTATTAGCCACGAGGAAAAAAATCCCTCCAAAACATTAGCCCCGAGAACAATTCATACTGCATGTATCTGAATATATGGCTATTTTTAGTATTATGCTGCAGATAATAATAGAAGAGAAAGTCAGGATTTCTGTATTTTTTTTTCCTAACATTCCCAAATGACATGGATCAAGTAGGACATAAATAGGTCACCTCAATGTGCTTCAGAGTCTTGGTACCACTTTTCCAAATTAGATGCATCCTGCTATGTTCTTGGGTGATGTAACTTCCAGTTTTCTTCCAAGCAGGTTGACATGAAATAAAAAATTTCAATTCTCTTTCAGAAAATCTGACCTTACTCTAAACTTTTCAATGCCCATCCAAGCAACTCTTTACGACTTGGACCTCCATAATTCCTTTCATCAGGCTGAGCCTTATAAGAAAAAGTGGTTGGCTTTCATTAAAACACAGGATAGCTGGAAAACATGAATGAACTTTTCAACAAAAATCTGACATAGAAACTGGAACCTACAAGACAGGTGGAAACTGAAAACAACTGCTTTAATTTTAATTTATGCTACTGAAATAATAGAGGAGAAGGGAGTAGTTGTGAAACAGTGGAATAAAGTAACGTTATCAAAGAAGAGGTGATAAGTCATTAGCGCTTTCTATATGTGTGGGTAATTACTGCTTACAGAAAATTGAGAAGATCAATTAGCTGAAGTTAGCTGAAGATCTGGGATTTTTATAACCAGTAGTTTGAACAATTGGTTATTTGCGACAGTCAGATCCAAACTATGTTGCTCAAAATAGTCTTCCCCAGAAAGTGTCACACTGACTTGAGCTTACCAATATGAAGACCAGGATGCCTATCATTGTGGGTAGTAGTTCAAGATCTGGCCTTAACTTGGGCCCATGTGGTCATTTTGTGGATTTATTTACCTTTAGCCCTGAGACATACTGTTGTCTAAGACTAGGTCATAGGCATGCTCAGCCGCTGCTAAAAATTGTGTCTATACCCTTGCTTTAGGGTGTTCATTTGTACCTACACACAAGGAGCGCTGATGCAATGTGATTATGGATTTAGGGAACTTTGTCATCCTTCCTCTATTTTTCATTCTCCTTCCTGCTTCTTTTCCTCTCATGTTCTCCATGCAGGGAGAGCTGAGAGGGGAGGACAAGGAGGGCGAGTCCCTACATCCCTCAGGAATGACTGGGGAAAGAGGACATTCCTTCTGCTCTGAAGGGACAAGCTCCTGGTCTGTCACATTGTTAATTTTAGTCCCAGTAGCCCTGGTTTTAGTGCTGATGGCAGACACTCTTGCCAGAGTATTTCTCATTCACTACCTCTTTCCTCCACATGCAATCCTTATGAGAAAGACACCAGTTACAAATTCTCAGCAATGTCTTCTGCTTGACTGTTACCGCCTTAAACAAATTGCTCACTCCAGACCTTATCTTTCTTTCCTTCCTTTTTCAAATGAGAACTTCCACTGTGTTCAATAGGACCTTTGCTTGATTATGAAGGGAAGAGTTTGAAAAGGAAAAAGATATATGTTATTGTTCTCTGATCATTGCTGTAGCATTCATTCTCAAATGTAGCAAAGAAATTTCTTTCAACAGTACTTACTAGTTTGAAAAAAAATTATTCCAATCAATAAAATTGCTTTCTTTTGTCAAAAATGCTCAGTGTCAACTACACGTGGGAATAGAATACTACAACCCTTATGGTAAGATAAGAGAAATATGATTTTCTGGATATTGAGTGATTTGAAACATGTCATAGCAGTTACTGATATGAAGAAAGACAAGAAAATAAATGATGCAACTTTTTCTTAACTCTGCCTTTCAAAAAGCTAAACCAGTGTGTTCCTATGTAAATAAAGCACGACTAGCCTGAAGCTGAGAAGTACATGACTTTCTAAGACAAGACATACTAATTTGATCTAATGTTTGCATTTCCATTTTTATGAGTTTCTCTAGTTTCTACAAAGTTTATAATTCTGTTCTAAGACTAATGAAAAATATTTACAGTGATGCTTGCCTTGTAACAAATGTAGAACTCTATGATCTTGTGATTTTAACTGTAATTATTGTACAGGATGTCCTTAGTACCTCAACGACATCTGCATAATAGAACATTGATGGACTGACTGGACACACCACTCCTACATTAAAGGATGTGGGCTCATGTGAGTGTCTGGATACATTAAAAAAAGGAAGTCAAGTGTTATTAAATAGGCAGGTCAACTACCCTTTATATGTATGTGTACAGATTTATACTGATTCCTCTTGCTTGTTCCTCCAAAATGATCAAAATTATGCTTTATCCTGGGAGTTACTAAATTAAAATTCAAGTGCAGGAACACAAATCATGTAGATATAAACTCTCAGGCTTGTCGGAATTACAAAGATTTCTGTGCCTGACAGTAAGTCTTGAACATGACTTGGTTGACAAAATAATACCTACTGCTTTATACGAATGAAAACCAAAAAAAATAACAAGTGAAATCCCACTTGAGAGTCAGTTGACCACCAGCTGCGAGCTTCTAGGGTAAAGACAGGTCACACTTGAATGGTAGCACTGAAGAATGAGAAGCCATCAAACAGTCTGGGTTAGTTGAGACCAATATGCTGATATCAAGAAGTAGTATCTTAATCTTTGAGGGATGTTACTTGTTTGCTAACTGGAGGTAAAGCATTTTAAAAAAAATAATAAAACTAATAACCCCAAAAGTAATGATCTAGAAGAGTGGAGGCACAAACATGACCATCAAAGAATAAAACAGCACTTTATTTCATTGATAGCTCTTCTTTCAATCCTTTTCATTAGCTCAGTCACAGCATTTATTATTTTATGTGTTACCTGTTATCTCTGGGAAATCGAGAAGTGCCAGTCATAAAGTTAAGAAGTGAAACCTACTATGTAGTGTTTTTCCTTTGCATAAAAAAGATGGTAATGAAAGCAGATAACTAACCATTTCTCTTGGTGATCATTATCGCTCGAGAATATGGTAAGAGAATTGAATATTATATTGTGCATGTTTAGCATTTAACCTGATCATCTTCATCAGGAGGCACAGAACACTTACGTATCCAAAGCTGTACACTTGAATAATTATTTAATAGCCATAAACAATGGTTCAGCCAAATGGTAATTATCTGTAGAACAAATTATTTTTAGGAGACTGGATGTTCGCTATATTAGATTGTTAAATGTCTTCAATTATTCTTACAATAAGTTTTAATGGAAATAAAGTTTTATGGGATTTTTTTACAGATCTAACTTTGCCTGACATTGTTAGTGTGACTTTTGGACTCATCATTCTTTTTTCTGCATTCAGGAATGTTCCCTATCCTATGCTTCCTGTTTCCCCATGCTTACACATGCCCGCACACACATATCATTTGGGCCGTTTAACTATCTGCCTCTTTGTAGTCACAAGGCAAAATACAAAGACAAAGCAAATAATATGAGGAAAAAAAATATTCAGTCCTTCATTTTCCTCCTCATTTCCCAAAGATGTTACTAGAGAGCAAACCCCTCGTGGACAAGAGACACTGTGAAAATAAACGTCAAAAGGAAGTATTCTTCAGTACATACAGATGTTTTGTTCCATCTGGGTCAGTGGAGGAATTGTAGATTTATGTCCATGTTCAAAAGCATCTAGTCTGGGGACTCTGCCTTGTCAGTCATTAAGATATGTTTGCAAATTACTAGCTTGAAGAGTTACAGATTAAATAGAAATAACAGTAATGTAGATTCATACCTTGTCCCTCCTTATTACACACCTGTCAATATCCATAAATACGTATAGCAAATGACATCTTTTATGAATTATTAAAAAATATATATTTGATAAGAACTCCAAGTAGGCAGCCTGCCTAACAAGACACCATTAAGGACAATGTGAGTAATAGACGATGCAAACTTCTCGATTCTCTCTTAAATGTAAATGTTACAGCAATCACAGGATCCAAGTTAGTTAGACATTTATGTGGTAAATAAACAGTACTTCATTCCTCTTTGAACACTCCATTTATGGATTGGTTTCTAAGAGCTCTAGAATCCTCAGGTATATGCAGTTCACCTTGGAATTTAGGCTACATACAGATGTTATTTTTTTGGGATTTTGCCATTCTCTCGAACAAGTGCTATCGGCTGGGCATCTGGGTTATCACTATTTACTAGAGCTCCCACACCAGACACTACCATCCCCTCTGATCCATAGATGGTTGGTTGCGTGATGCTTCCTAAACCACTCCAACTGAAATAAATCAGACTAAATTTAGAGGTTTAAAGACCAGCCTTTTGCACTTTGGAAAGATGTACAGACTTTCTTCTCTGGCCCAGCAGAAAAGCAGTAGGGCATGTCACGATATCACTAGACACCTTTTCATCCAAAACAGAGTGGCTTCACACAGAGTGCCTGCAGAAGAGTCTCTGGCCCTTAGTGAGTGCTGTCCATGATGGTCTGATGTCTGGCCAAAACCATGCCAGAGAGAACGCTAGCAATTAATCAGCACAGACAGTCCCAGGGCAGTGCTTAGACCTGGTCCCATGTAATTTACTAATATTGAGATAAACATTGACAAGCATCCCACAGACCAAGTAACTGAAGATAAGAACCAGTGCCAGTGCCAGGACTACACTGGAGGCAAGTGGATGGGTGAAGCAGAAAGTTCCTGTTCTATTACAGAACACTCCTCTCCTTCATCTGGAATCAGACCCCAGATCCTCACTGCTTCTGATCTCTTTTACTCCCAAGAATGCAGAGGATGGCTGCCTGCTGCTGCTTCACAGTTAGCTCAAGCAAGACAAACCACTGTACAAACCAAAGACAAACCAAAACAATCCAGATAGATGCTAATAAGATTCTGTATAAAGAAATATCTTTGTTTTCAGCTTAATTATTTGAAGATTTAGGAAAGAATACAATCTTCTTGCATTAAAAAAAAAAAAAAAAGAAACAAAAAAAGAAAAAAGATAACTGGAAACAAAAGGGAAAAAAGAACCATTATGTTTCCACAATCAAGCACTCAAAATAGGGAAAATGTCTAAATTAAAGCTGCTGTGGATGTTTATCTGGACTTCAGCAAAGCCTTTGATACAGTCTCCCACAGTATCCTCCTGGAGAAACTGGCTGCCCATGGCTTGGATGGGAATACCCTCTGCTGGGTTAAAAACTGGCTGGAGGGCCGGGCCCAGAGAGTGGTGGTGAATGGAGTTAAATCCAGTTGGTGTCCAGTCACGAGTGGTGTCCCACAGGGCTCGGTACTGGGGCCAGTTCTCTTCAACATCTTTATCAATGATCTGGACGAGGGGATTGAGTACACCCCCAGTAAGTTCGCAGACGACACGAAATTGGGTGGCAGTGTCGACCTGCTGGAGGGTAGAAAGGCTCTGCAGAGAGATCTGGACAGGCTGGATCGATGGGCCGAGACCAATGGGATGAGTTTTAATAAGGCCAAGTGCCGGGTCCTGCACTTGGGTCACAACAACCCCAGGCAGCGCTACAGGCTTGGGGCAGAGTGGCTGGAGAGCTGCCTGGCAGAAA
>VXAK01008504.1:103474-161513 GCA_013399435.1 Arenaria interpres
AGAGGAGGCTGAGGGAAGACCTTATTGCTCTCTACAACTACCTGAAAGGAGGGTGTAGAGAGGTGGGGGACGGTCTCTTCTCCCAAGTCACTGGCGACAGGACTAGAGGAAACGGCCTCAAGTTACACCAGGGGAGGTTCAGGCTGGATATTAGGAAAAATTTTTTCCAATGGGCTGCCCAGGGAGGTGGTTGAGGCACCATCCCCGGAGGTGTTCAAAAGATGGGTTGATGTGGTGCTGGGAGATATGGTTTAGTGATGGTGTTGCATTTTGTTTGTTGTGTGGGTGGTTTTTTTCTGTCAAAATTACGTTGACGGTTGGACAAGATGATCTTTAAGGTCCCTTCCAACCTAGAAGATTCTGTGATTCTGTGATTAATTACATTTAATAACAAGAATATGGAGAAATATTTCTAATTTTGTTACTTACAGTGTTCCAGGGATGTAAAAGGACATGCATGCAATATTGTTCCTTCACGGGAGGTACCATCTAACTTAGTAATGCAAAGCACTAGCACAGCATACAAGCATATTAAAGAGTAGGACAGGAAGGTGTCGTGTTGTCCTCAGCCTTAGCACCCCGATTGCATGTTTGGTTTGGACACTAGAAACTTGTTTTGGGAAGTAACTAAAAGACTTATCTTTTTAAGAAGTTGATATGTGTGAATTTTATCCCCATTATTTCCTACTTTCAATATGTAGGACTTAAACCCTGAAGTCATCTTGAGGGAAAATGTATAAATGGAACTGTTATTATTTACCAGCAGAAGCAATAAAGTGGCTAAGAAAATTTTGTTACTTCATGTTTTGATATAAGCAATAGATAAATATTATCAGCTAAAGCCCTAATTGAAGTCAGACCTTGCATGGGTCACAAGGACCACTCATCTTCATGTCCTCCAGTCAAAGGTTAGTTATTGCTGTGCTTTATAGACTAGCCTTTTGTTCCAGGTACAACTGATAAAGATATAGGTATGGCAAGACCTACGTTTTTCTCAATTCCAGCCACTTTGGTGAGTAGTATGTTTTGAACAGCAGTATGCTGAATTCACTTAACACATTTTAAAGCATTTTCTTGCTTTTCTATTTGGTATGTTTTCTAAATTTATTACCTAGCTTTATACTCTATTTGTATTTCCTATTAATTTCTTATGGAGAAACAAACAGTTCTATTCATTCTCTTCATCTCTCCAAGTGATCCTGACTCATAAACTGAAAGTCCTGTAAGTCATAAATTGCCTCACTTTCTTCAGTGAAATACTACCGGATACTCTCTGAAGAAAATGTAAATTATTTACATTATTCTAATTCCATCAGTCTTTATAGATGAGCTAATACAATGTTATGTTTAATTAATGAACTTCTTAAAGAAGGCCATCAGACCATTAAAGGGCATAAATTATCTATAAGGAAAACCAGAAATTAAGATTATTGTTTTCAGCATAAACATTACCAACTGTCAGGCTTTGTGTTTGGAAGCACATCACTCAGGAGGCACCAAATTTGGAGGTAAAACAAGTCAAGAACTTTCTTCCCAAACTCTTGGTTATTCCAGTCAGGTGTCAAGTACAAGCTGCCTTTTTTTTCCTTCCTTGACTACATTGATCAACATGGGCATGATGAATTAGGTAGAGCAAACCAAGAACAAAAAGACTTTCTGTTCTGTCAGGCTGTTTCTTGTTTTTAATTACAATGATATTTAGTTGAGATCATTGCCCAGACCTTATCAAATATTGTTAGAGATGTAGCCTAGAGCTAGCTAAAACCTATCTTCAATATCAGTAAAAAGATTAATGTCACAAAAGCAGTGCACTGTATTCCTTCAAACAAAACTCCACTGTTACTCTTATTGTGCCCGAAGATTTGGCCTAAGAAAATGTTCTAAACCATAATTTAAGAGTACTAGTTTCACACAGTACTTCCCATGCTTGTAAGATGAGAACTGTTTAGCAATTTAGCCTGTCCTGGCCAATGTGAAACTCCCTCATACTCTGCAGAGAGTTTTTAACATGTGCCTTGCCTCACATCCTTGCCTGAAGCAAATTTGGAGGTCCAAATCATTGTTCTGTACAGGTTCATAGAAATCTTATAACTGATTTCAGTGAGACCTCAGCAAATTCTCTGAGTGGTCTCTCAAAGTAATGCTGTTTTAATTTCTTTAATTTAGTATTATTTTCATGTATTTCCCTTTATATGTCTAAGCTACCAGGCAAGACAGCTCATGTTATTTTTTGGTGTGTTATTTGTTGATATGCTGCTTTTACAAGTTACAATTATATCTATCTGCAGCCTGGAAGCTATTTAAAACTTATTTGTTTAACACTCGTGATGGGCATAAGGTATAAACTTTCCTTTGGGTTAGACCCTGAACTCACAATATCCTTTTATATTTAGTTTATGTGAGAAGGTTTTGGTAGGGGTGGGGCTGCAGGGGTGGCCTCTGTGAGAAGACACTAGGAGCTACCACCATTTTGGACCAACCACTGGCCAAAGCTGAGCCCATCAGTGATGCTGGTGGCACTTCTGTGATAATGTACTTGAGAAAGGGTAAAAAAAATGTTGCATAGCAGCTGTGAGAAGGGAGTGAGAAAATGTGAGAGAAACAGCCCTGCAAACACCAAGGTCAGTGAAGAAGGATGGGGAAGGGGTGCTACAGGTGCCAGAGCAGAGATTCCCCTGCAGCCTGTGATGGAGACCATGGTGAAGCAGATTGTCACTCTGCAGCCCATGGAGGTCCATGGGAGAGCAGATATCCACCTGCAGCCTGTGGAAGACCCCATGCTGCAGCAGCAGTCATTTCCTGCAGCCCACGGACAGCCTGTGCTTGAGCAGCCCCTGGACAGAAGTCCACACAAGAATGGGTGACCCATTGGGGACCCATGCTGGAACAGTCCCTTCCTGAAGGACTGTAGCCCATAGAAAGGACCCATGCTGGAGCAAGGAAGAGCATGAAGAGGAAGGAACAGTAGAGGCAAGTGTTATGGGCTGAACACAACCCAATTCCCCATTCCCCTGTGCCTACTCTGCTATTAATTTGCAATAAAATAAATTAATCTTCCCCAAGTCGAGTCAGTTTTACCCATAATATAATTAGTGAGTTATCTCCCTATCCTTATCTCAACCCACAACCTCTTAATGTTATTTTCTTCCCTTTTCTTGCAGAGGAGAGAGAGTGAGAGAGCTCTGGGTGTCAGCCATCCAAGATTAACCCACCACACCTGCCTTTTTGGAGTCACCTTTGTCTTGGTAATTTCCATAGGATGTGTGAAAGTAGTCTCTAAAGCTTGAGGCTTTCTGTCATCACTTGAAAAAAATGCAGAGATTTCTTAGCTGTTCCTTTACTGGTCTTTAATTGATCTACAGCCATCTTCACTGCTCACTTGCCCCAAAACACTTAGTAATTCTCCAAATCTGGACTGATACATAGTCGCAGAGACAGTTGTGTTTCTATAAGCAATAGAGCGGCATCTTGCTGAGGAAGAGTAACAAGCCAGCAATGACACTAACAGTCATGACTCCACTTACTGAAGTGTTTGTGGTGGTACATGATAAAATTTGATAGTATTGCTCCTGGCTCAGAGGCAGAAATCAGTTGCCAAATACAACAGAGATTTTTATTATTTTTATTTGTTCTTTTTAATGGCCAGAAATCTGTTGTTCTTTCCACTTCCAAACTGCTTTCCCGTCTAATCGAATGAATATGCTCTCACTGCTGTCGCCTTCTTAGCCATGTCCTAAGCTAAAAATGGTATGAAAAATATTGCTCACTATGACAGAACCATAGCCAGATATTTTGATTCAAAAGCTTGCATTCATGTGTTGCTTTTCGTGATGCTGTTTTAGATAATACCTTCAGTTTCCCTTGACCAACACATCGATGCGTCTCTAATGGGTTATCTTTGGCTGTTGAGGTGCGTGACTGTCCTTATATGCTAGAGCAAAAGAAATGGATAACAATGTTTTCTTACTGCACTACAGCAATGGGTTTTGACTGTTGCCAGGAACAACACTGAGGCTACACACCAAGCAGGGGTTGGCGTGAGTGCTATGAGGCTGTTTTGATGCTTGAGCTGTGCAGGCACCATTGTCCTCAAATCAGGACAACCATGCATGAGGCAGTCAGCCACAGCAAGGTTTCCCCTGGCACCTTGGAAACTGGTAATGTGGAAAGTTCCTAGGAGCAGGTTTCAGGAGTGGTCTTAAATGGTCCTTTGGGGCAGCTCAGTCCTTACAGTCCGATACAGACTATCATGAGGAGATGATTACATTAGTGTAAAGTCCATTGTATTTGTGAGCACGGAGTTCATCATCCCACTTGGCTACATTAGAGAACACTGTAAAACTAAAAGCACCAAAATTTTTATCAAGATGTGCAGTGTTCATCATAAAAAGACAAGACTTCATTTGCAAGGTATTTTATTTTTATTAGACAACATAGTAATGCTTTCCACGTGGCCATTTGGCACCCAGTAGCTCAAATAAATTCCCCCTAGTAAGTTTACTTTCTAAAAGATCCTGAACACTAACAGGCGTGATTTATTCATTGTTTCTGTTACAGAGAGAAAGCAAAGAAAACCTGGTAGACTCTGCTTGCATTGGGACATAAGCAGAGCTTTTGGGAAGCTGACAGTTCAGATGAAAACCTGACAGGAGGTCAGCAGCCCTTCACAAGCCTGTGGACACAGAGTGGTCAGAATAAACTCAAACTTCATGGCTTGATGAGACAGACTTTTCCCAAAGGCTAGGTCTGTTAATAATTCCTGCTCACATCAGCTTCCGTAATGCTCTGGAGAGCTTTCCTACAATTTCAGTTGTGAGGGAACCATAAGGCAGGCATAAGCATACAAGAAACACAGTGAACTAAAAAGGATCCTTATCTTAATTGCTCTGGAGAAAAAGAAAGCTTAAAAAACATTGTTTTGTTTTTCCACTAAGTATAATTTAACAAGCCTCCACCCTGCCACACTGTCAGTTAATAGATTTTTGAACAATTTCTCACTGACCTTAGGCAAACTGTTGTAATGCAGTTTCCTAACAGTTAAAGAGAAAAAATATGTACCTGGTATTCCATAGAATAGCATCAGTATTTTAATGATTGTGAGAAAAATGGAGGACTTGGTATTATAACCAGAGTAAGGGCCTATCAAGGAGGGATCCCTTTTTTAAAATTTTTTAATTTTTTATTGCTAATGCATTCAGTGGCTTGGCATGATTCACTTTTAATGTAAGAATTAGAATTCAGCAAATTTTATTTTAAAGTCTTGATTTAATACAGCCACTGTGATCTGGAAAATAACTTCTTATCAAATGAAATCGTTTTAACAAACAGAAATGAAGAAAACGGCAGAGGCAGCAGTTACTAAGTGGGATGAGAATTACCAGAAAGATGACACAAATAAAGAAAGTGACTGTGTAACAGAATGACTGGGTAACAGAATTTGAAAGAGGTGATAGAATGAAACAGTAGAGAAACAGTGACTTTAAATAAACTGATGAAAGGAAACATACTGGAGACAAAAAGCAGGTATTAAAGTTTCCAAATGCTCACTACTGAAAGAAGATGTAAGGGTGGGTATACAGCTGTTTCTGTTCCAATTGTAGCATGCCTCAGTTCAAGGAAGGCAAGAATAAAACTTTTTTGAATATGAGCAGGCTACAGAAAATCTTTTTTTCTTTTTCTTTTTTTTTTTTTTTAAATGAATTCCTGACCTTTAAAGATGTAGACTGTGTTTTCACGTATGCAATGTGATATGTATGAGAAGAAAAATACTTTCTCAAGAAAATGCCACAGAAAAATATTTAATTTATCCTATTCACATGGATTTACTCCTGTGTTAAAAAATTAAGTACCTTGTAGTAAGTTACTATACCTTAAACTATGCTATATATCTTTCTTTCTTGCTATGTGTCCTTGATTTCAGTGATGTCTACCAGTGGTGTAAGGAGAGTCAAGAGCTAGTGGAAAAGAAGAAATATTTAGGTAGAAAATTATATTTGTAATTTCCAAGCAGAAAAACTGATAACACTGTCTAATTATCACCTCCAACTGCAGGACACAAAGTCCAAAATATCAGCCAAATCTGATGTCAAGCAAAAAATCAATATCAGTGAAAATAACATTTTACTGATTTCCTCTCTCATCCCTTTATTTATATTAATGGGTTAGTATTACTGTTGCTGTATGCAGATAAATACTCACCAAGAGAAATCCCACTTTCATATAAAAACCACTTATTGCCAAAGGCTGTTAATTTTTTAAAAACTCTGTACTTCAAGATGTGACAGTATTTGGCAGATTTACTTTATTAGTTTTTAGTCATGAACATAGGCTCATAGAGATTTGACTCTTCAGTTATTTTGGATCTTGTAGGACTGTCAATATACTGACTATGGATTTAGACTGTATTGAAGGTTTTCTGGGGTAAACTTATACCAGTGGTCTGAAATAGCTTAGTTCATAAAAACTGCAATTTCATGTCAGATTTACACTGTCTCCTGTGAAACAGCACTACTAAAGTTTTCAGCATCAAAACTGCTAAATCACTAAACGTGTGAAAATCCAGTGGAGGATATTCACTGATTATAAGACCAGGAGAAGTTAAACAAATTCTAGGAGGTCTTATACCTTTCAGAGATATCAATATCTTTAGCAACACCTTTTACGTGTGTTCCACCACTTCCAAGAAGATGTATAGGGAAGTCATCAGACTGTATATGCGTGTAAGACTTTGTAGGATGTAGCTTTATTTATGTTTAGAAAACGAACATGGAGCAACTTTTTTTTCTATGTGCCCTCTCTTTAGTATTTGATTAATAAAATAAAAAGCTGCACAGGTTCAACTAATTGTAGAAGCATGGTCTGAATTGTAGTTGCCAAATGTTGAAAAAAATGCAAAATGAGACAATTCTACATTTCTAGCTAATGTTTTTATCCATTTCTGTTTAATTTCTGATCTATGGCAAGAGAAGGAATTAATTAGTTCATTGCTATGAGTCTTCTTTTGACTTTGGCAATATTCCCTAGAGGATTCTGTCCAAGATCCTCTCTTGTGAATCCATGCAGAGTCTCCTGCATGTTTTATTAGTCTATTCACATGTCAAGTAAGAGACATAGTAGAAGTAAACTCAGGAATAAAATTTAAAATATCCACAAAACTTAGGAGAAGAAAGTGGCATATCAGACTAAACTACAGCCTTATGTCAGCTACCGCACCAGGAAAAGTCTAGCTATACTAGAGAATGAATGAATCTTAGAAGCAAAATCACCAGTTTTACTCTCTTTTTTAGAAAGGTCTGTGTTGCCAACATAAAAAAGTAAACTAAACACTAGAATCACAATGTATTAGGATTGGGTACGAAGTAAAATTAGAAAGGCCGTGTCCATATTTCCTCTTCCTTTTACACTCCATCCCACTCAATAGTAGAGGGATAGCAGCTGTTGCTTGCCTCAAGATCCAGAGAGGCATGTGTTATTGTTCTTTTTTATGGTTATGAGTCAGTATAATACTATTCAAATTATTTTTAAGAGAAAACCAACTAACATATATGATGTTATTTTCATTATTTTTATACATAGACTGAAAAGAGATTCAGCAGTGAATGTTGGGAATTTAAGAAAAAAGTGAGAATTTTGACTGTAGCTTGAACTTCTTTCACTTTCCTGCTCTGGACAGAAAGTGCTTTTTAAATGCAGGAGAATATAGAAGAAGTCCTTCTTCCACGAGCTGTCAATCATAAAGCAGCAAAAGGAAAGTCTTTCAAAGATCTTCACTGAAGGATTACACAACCAGTAGCAAGAGTAAGATTTTACCACCGTTGGACAAACTTCTCCCATATCTTGCAAAATAATCTTCAGTGTTTCACACTCAAAGATATAAAAAATATGGGGAAAATATTATTTAACCAGGAAACCAATAGAGAGGACATTGTTATTAAATCTTCACAAATGACTTGGTAATCAACTCGGATTTAATGGCAAATGTAAAGATTTCCATCCATCTGCTTAGCCATGAGACTTCTCTTTTTCTCCTTTATCTTCACTGTATCATAAATCTGGATTACTTAATAAATGCCTTTGTAGATGAATGCAGACAACTGTCTTCCTGCAGGAGCTCCCTCTGTCCCAGTACCTGGAACATGATGATATATTCCTGTCCCTGTGCATTTAAGACCTATCGATAAGTAAAGTATATTACCTTGAACTCAGTGCTATACTAACATGGGCCAAGATGCCATTGGATCAGGTCAGCTCATCATATGTGGAAAAAAATGTATGTATAAACACCTTTGTAAACATATGTAAATATATGGACTTGTTCTCCAGAAGCCAACAGTTAAAAAGAGCATTCCTTTTCAAGCATGCTAATTGGCAAAAACGTGCCGACACTGTTGAAGACAGTTCTGAACAACTTACAAGTTTCCCATCTTCTCACTTTAGATTTCACAAAATGTTGCACTACAGCTGTGTTCCCCATATCGGCCAGTCCTGAGATGTTTGGAAAGCAATATGGTGTTTCAGCACATTGAGGCTTCCATCAAATATGGTATTATCCATCTCAGGAGAACATCTGATGGCATCTTTAACTGACCACAGCCTCTGCTGAAGGAACTTTGCCTGGAAGACCATCCCACAACAGGATCAATTGGAGATGCGCTGCCTTTGTCTATTTCTGTTCCAATAAGATATCCTCAGCTTTTCTTTGTGCCTTATCATGCTCTTCTGTGCTATTCTTTACTAAAAGCAAGTACTCTTGTTTGTAATGCATAAGCACATTTGTGTAATCCTGTCAGCCAGAAAATCAAAAATGGTTCGTGAAGACAATGAAAGGGATCTGCTGAAGCAAAAATATTTCATCATATTAATAGCTGCTCAGGAAACAGCTGCTGAGATTCCAAGTTAAAATAGGAAAACTCTGCATTCCTGTTTCCCAAGAGAAGCTGTGTGGTGAGAGAAGTTATGCCAGTTTTTAAGGCGTACGTATTCCCTTGCAAATGAGTATAATCAAAATAATACTACTATTTATCAGTAACTAGCCCTGTCAACCCAGGATTGATTGGCATAGGCATTTCCTTCATTTACTGACCTAAATGTCATTTAGGACATTGCTTCATTTACTTGAAATTCTAAGTCATCTTGTAGCTCTTTTGTAGGATGTTTAAAAAAAAATAGAAAAAATGAACAATCAAGTTCCATCATTTTTTCATAAGGATCTAGTCTTCAGAAACATACAGTTTCATATTAATTATAGGCCCTAAACTCTAGTTTGATGAGAATATTTACTTTGGATTACAGGCTATCAGGAAAAGTCGATTTCAGTATTGGAAAACTAAGTCTTCTCCTTCCTCACTTGTACCTTGGACCTAGCTGTAAATCACCCATCACACCGCCTGTGCCATCTTTTGGTCCTTCCAATGCTTGGGCAACCCAGACATGACCGAGACCAAGTTAGAGTCAGGAGGATTCTTCATTTCTTTCCCTTACCTGCCCAAAAAAATCTTGGCCTCTAGGAAAAGAATTAACAGGTTCTGTCTATCCAAGTTAAAATGGAACATACTGAAAGTTCCCTTAAAAAAACCTAAACAACTCTATAAAGACTTCAGTATCAGTTGTACCTTTATATTGTGGATACTGTTTTTCCCTTTTCCATCAGGATTAGAGATTTCTTTTAAAATACCTATTTTTTATCATAACTTCTTATTTTTTTAAAGAGTGGAATATTTTTAACTCATCAATCCAGTGCAAAAATCAAGGTTTTCATTTTATGTGCAAGTTTATCTGAAAAAAAAAAAAGTATTCTTTTTCATTTGCAGGAAGGCATCTATTTAGTTGCCACTGGGATGGACTCTTCTCCAAGCATTTTACTGGATCTCTGACGTAAGCTTATTAGTGTTACATTCAAAATGGCTACTCTGTAATACTGAGGAGGGAAAGTGCTTTTTAGCAAGTGGCATTAGATCCATCTGCCAAGGAACAGCTATTCTGAAGTTCTTACGTTCATGTGTTGCTCAGCTACACTTTGATCTCCTCCAGGAAGTAGCCATCTTTAACCAGAGCTGTACTCTACTTTTAAACACATATATTGTTCAGAATGGTGACATATAGTTACTTTGAAATTAATGTTCTGTCATGGGGTTTGAAGGAAGAAGAAAAATCTCTCTCTTTCCCTCTGTCTTTCACTGTCCTCATGTGTGTGCAATTGAACTGCAGTGTGTATACCTCTCCAGCTAATGCATAAAGAGTGTGTGACATGCCTGGTACAGTGATTGGAGATTGATGAGGATACATCATGAAATGTTTAAACTCAAATCATTTGCAGTTGACACGGTCTTCCAACAAAGCTGTGGGTGTTAGTATCAAGTATGTAGCTAAGCTGTGAGAGGTAACCAACACCTATTAGAGAACAGGTAGTGTCATTAATTTTAGATTAATGAAGTAAGGAGAAAAAAACATTACTCTTTACCAAATAATTTTTCAAATTTGTGTATTATTTACCTAAAATCTTTTTGTGAGTTTGTGCTGTGAATGGACTTTGCCTCACCTGCTGGCTCTGCAAGTGGCTGCAAAGATATTTCTGCTCTTTCTGGAGGCAACAACTAAAGAAACTGATGGAAGACTGCAGCCAAGATTTTGGACCTGGTTTCTTCTGCTACAAACTTTCTAGAGTTAGGTGAAGTGCAGGAAGAAGAGCAGAGTCAAAGCTTTCCATCATAAATTGTCAAGTCCACCACACCAGTAGTATCCAGCCATATCTCCTTCCCTGCTGAAGCTTCTTGAGCAACATTTCTCTGTGTGCCTAAGGGACACTGACTAAGAACATCCAGCTAATTTGTAATTAATGTTTCAAAACAGAAGTCATACATGTTCTATATAGAACCATGTTCTGTCACTCTTATGTTAAGTTGGCAGTATATTGGGGACCACTGGCAAAGTAGTTAATGTGAATAGCATGGTGGAATCCGGCTCTCAGTGATTTTGCTAAATATCATTCCTACTAAGTAGAACTACATTAGTTGCAAGCTAGTACTGTGATGAAGATCCAAAGGATGTGTGAAGCCTTTCGTGATTCCAAACACAACAAAGGCTCAGCTGCTCAGTGTAGGCAGGAGCATGGTATATGCAGATCTGTTAAGATATGCAGCAGTTATCATAAAGAAAGAAGTCCATAATGAAAGTTGTCAAAAATCCAAGGAAATTGTTTTCTTGTACACATTAGGAGATCCAAAAGCATATGTACAGATGTGCGTTTGCAGAACATTCTACTTAAACACTCCAGGAACTCGAGCTTCTTGTAAAATATTTAAGTAACTGTGTTTATTGCTGAGAAGATAGGAAAGAAAAGAGCCTTTTCTAATCCTAAAATGCCATTGTTTGGAAGACTGGGCAAGGAAGAAGAAGCAGAGAGAGAGAACAGGATCATGTAATTATACCTATCAACCTTCAAACAGCTATAGTCTGAGAAATAACACATGCAAGTGGGGAAATGGGATACATTCAGAATTAAGACAAACTTCTCAAATATATAGGAGGAAGTAAGTGTGATGAGGAATTCAAACCTTGCATAAAAAATTTCTGCTCAGATTGTACACAACACTAGCAAATATGCTAATGGAATAAGGGAAATATTTTCCTTTTTTATAACCTCCTTATTTTTTTCAGACTCTACTAGTCTTTGTTGTTGTACAGTACCGCCATCTATTTCTATTTGCCTCTGAATATTCACAAATTTCCACACAGTGCAGATGAAGGGAGCAGACCATTGTTGTTGCAGTGTGAGTTAACATAGGAAATTTAAAATGCAATAAATTTATGAGACACTAATTAGTCATCAATAGCTCCTTGTGTGTACACTCTGTTCTTTTTAAGACTGTGTGAAAAAGCTTAATCTATTTTAGAAATGGAGCAAACTATCCTTCAAGAAATGTGCAATGCAAATGACTACAAAGGGATTTATTGTAGAGCAGCTAAAAAATAAAGGAAAATTAAAAAATCCTTGCATACAGAAAATAAATCTTAAAAAACCACCAGAGTAAGGCCTACATACCTGTAAGAAAACAAGAGAACTGGAAGGCAAAAAGTAAACTGATACGATTTAACTGTGAGTTATTTGAGGTTACTTTAGCTAAATGCATCTCTAGTGAACATAATTGGCAGCAGCATAAATTACTGCAGGCTGTTATAAATTAAGATGGCTGAAATGATTATAAATAGCCAAAGGTATAAAACGAACTGAACATTTTTTGCCTTGATGAAACTCAGGAGTTTGGAAAAAGAGTCAGTGAATTGGCTGGAATACCATGAATTAAAGGAAATTGAGTACTGATAGGAAGCTAAACTATCTGTTTCCATTATTTTTCAGTGAAGTAGCTGTAAGTATAGGTACACAAAACCCAGCCTTTTCTGGAGGAGAAGACTAGGCCAGTGAGGCTGGGATTCAAAATTGTATTTGGTATTTACAGAGATTGCATGACTACTTAATGTTAAACTACTTTATGTGAAGGGGAATACAAAGTTTAATTCTTTGCGGCTCTTGAAATTGAGTGGAAATCATTATGGTGGGCAGGATCTCCAACAGAGCTTTGTACCTCTCTCCAACTACAGCTGGAAATAGGACGTCAGCTGGAAACAGGACGTCATCTGGAAACATTGACAGAATCACAGAATGGTAGGGGTTGGAAGGGACCTCTTGAGATCATCTAGTCCAACCCCTTAGCCAAAGCAGGGTACCTAGAGGAATGAATCCAGGGTTTTTTTGAATATCTCCAGAGAAGGAGACTCCACCACCTCTCTGGGTAGCCTGTTCCAGGGCTCTGTCACCCTTACCAGAAAGAAGTTTTTCCTCATGTTCATATGGAATTTCCTGTCTTTGTGCCCATTGCCTCTTGTTCTGTTGCTGGGCACCACTGAAAAGATTCAGGCCCCATCTTCTTGACAGCCACCCTTTAGATATTTACAAACATTGATAAGATCCCCTTGATGAACTTCTACATGGCTTAAGGGTAATAAAGCTCTTGTGAGTTAGGCAGACAGCTAACATTTCACAAATAAATGCTGGGGGAAAAAATCAAAACCAAAACCAAAGTAATTTAAATACCAATCAATTGCCTGGTCTTAATGGTGTATTTAGTAGTCAGAGATTCACATTTAAGCATGAAATGAACGACTTCTAAGTCATAATACAACACGTCCCTTGAAAAAAATAACTACTGTTCTGAAAAAACTGGGAAGTATGAAATACTATATGTCTAGGATCTGGAGGGGGGGTGGGGGAGGGGGGGTGTTATTTTATTTTGTTTTGTTTCAGTTTTAGTAAGAATAATTAATGGCACATAAATAACTGTATAATGAAGGACATCAGAAGAAAGCTTTATATGTGAAAGGAACTCAGTAAACACAGTGGCAGATAGATTTGCCTCAAAGAAACAATATTGTTACTTTACATGACATTTTCTATATAGAGTCTCCTCAAGTCATCTGTCCAAGCAAGAATAACAAATACATTTTTTACCCTTTTTGGATTACATCAGTATGATACAGCTGCTGCCTCAACCGAAGAAAGACTCATTCTCCCCAAGTAAGAAATAATTAAGTATGGGTGAATGTCAAAAGTAGGATAGCTTATAAATTGAAAGCTCTAAACATTATGGACAACCCTGGAAGTGGGATTATTTTTAGTATTTGAAGTAACCATAAAAATCTTTCTTGTATTCTGTATTTGAACCTGTTTAAAACAGACTTTAATGATGCATATGCTCTGAATATTTTTAATTAACATTTTAATAAAACTCCAGGAGAAATGCTTTGGTTGAAACAATGCAAGATTAAAGGAAAAAAAATTCTTAAGCTAAATTTTATATTGCAAAATTATGTGGCTCTCATACTGTGGCATTTGGTAAGTAAAAATGAACATAATTTTCTACTTTATGTAAAAATAAGAGTCACTACAAAGTTGAAGTAAACCATGTTATATTGCCTTAATGGTCTATGCTTTTTTCAAGTAATGTTGTTTTTGAAAAGAATGAGGACAAAAACTCAGGTAATATTTTGTAGTTTTAGTCTTTAGTGACCTACAGGATTTCTTCACCATTGAATGAAGCTACCAGTCATAAATAAACACTCAGAAGAGAAAAAACAACAAAAAGTCCCCTATCAATTAAGGTGAAGGAATTTCCTCATTGTGAACTTAAAGAAAACTGTTGCTATCATAAGAATGACATGTTGGTTTGGTCTTCAAAATAGAAATCTACACAAACATTTTGCAACATTGGAACATTGACAATTTATGAATTCCATTACCTTTCGAAAAACTGCAGGTAGGTACAAATCTCCAACCATCAGAGACACTAATATAGTCAGTGATTAAATGTGGTCATAGGCTTTTGCAATCAGCCAATTTTCACAAACAAAAATATAGTGAGAAAAATGGTATAGCATCATGCATGAAAAATAGTTCATTTTTTGCTTACACTGGCACTGATGTTATATATGTATAAGGGAAAACTGGTTTTAGCAATAATTTGACTCTCATACTTTTCAATTGGAAATAGGCTAAAGTAACACATTTTTATGAAAATGACCAATGCTTGTAATAAATCATCCAGTCACATATATGCTTAATGCTGTTAATATCATGTATGGAAAAGCATTTCTTTTTCCTTTTTCCAAATTTTAGTCAAAGAGCACATTTTTTCTAATGTATTCATTGTCTAAAACTGTCATTTATTCCCCAAATATAGTGAAGCTATTGATGGCTTTCTTGCTCTTCATAGTGAATATTCAGTTGATTTCTCTTATGTTCAAAATCAGTCATTCTTCATGTTTATCGAAATGTGGTGCCCAGTGATTAAAGGACCGTGTATTCAAAGCTCTAGTAAGTCCAATTGATTGTCCCATATGGAAGGCATCTGTATAAAAATAAAAGGATGTTGAAATAACTAATGACAACCAAAAAGGGTTTATGTGACTATTATTTAACTCTACCAAACAAACATGATATAAAAAATTTAGATGACAAAAAAACCTCAGTAAGTATAATAGATGCTGGCAAGACATTTTGCTTAATCTTTAGTGTCACGGTAGTTAGAAAAAAAACATTTTCATAAAATCAAAGTAGATCATTAAGACTGAATGTAGACTAGTTAAATGCAAAAATGAAAACAATTTGCCAATACGTCATAGCTAAGGTACAATCTTGCCAGAGAGACCTGCGTTTGGCTTCATAGCAGCACAAGGTTTCTGGCAAATTTAGGGGAGGAAATCAAAGTCACCAGTGGCACAGTTTTTTGATGGAGTGAATTTCATAAACTGCTAAATAATAATGATGACAGACCAGCTTTACAGAGTTGTCTGGATCGCTTGTTAAGGTTACTGTTAACATTAATTTACTGAAGTCAAACTCCATATGTCTAAGAATATAAACTGGTGACGGGGAGTATGAAGACACTGCTGAGAACCTAGGTCTACTGATAGGTAACCTGTGGGAAATCATCTGTCAATGTATTATTAAAAATCGGAAAGGAGGTGTTATCCTTGAAATATAAGCTGTATGGTATTGAGAGGAAGTAGGTAGGAAATATTGTCTCTGCATACATTAGTGAAAATCCTGGGTCTCATTATGCTGTCCACACTGAAAACAAAAGTGGAAACATCTCAGGGAAGAGCTTAATTAATTATGTGTATCTGGAAAGCATTTATATAATAAGAACAATAGGAAGATCAAGGCATGTAATAGGTTCAAAAACTGATTAAGAGGTGATTTGCCCATGATCTACAAGTAACAACATGCGAAGTGACCCCTGATAGCTCTGTTTAACATGAAAAGCAGCATTAAAAGCTGGTGAAAGCTGTCTGTACGTGGTTTAATCTTTCAGGGTAACTTGCCAAATAGAACAAGCAGGGATGTGCTGGATTCTACCTCTCTAGAAGTCTGTATATCAAGACTGGATGTATTAAAATTTAAAGAGACATTGTAGATTGAATGCAGGAGTTGCTCGGTGTATTTCTATGGCCTGTGTTATTTAGGGAGTCAGGCCTATTAAAGATCATACTGTTTCTTCTGATTTCAAAACCTATAACGTTATTTGATTGAGTCTTTTACTTCACCGTTATTCTTTCTACAGGAAGAGAAAATGGTGGGGAGAAGCACAATGAGCATTTAACCTTGGCATAGAAAAGGAAAATCAATTGATTCAGAAAGCCTCGTAATGGTTAACCAGAATATTTAATTGAGAATAGCCCTTGAGAATTTTACTGTGGAACAGCATATGAGCCTGGAACTGCCTGTATCTTCTTATTAAGGGCTCTTTACTGATGAGATTGGCAATTAAATGAACAATTATTTGTGCTAATTAAAATATGAAATGGCAATATATTTTCAACTAGTTCAGGTTGTGTTACAGAAAGCTTATGAATGAACTACCCTTCAAAATCATATCTGAACAAACTGTGCTTTCAGCTAAAAGCAATGGGAAAGAACTAGCTGCCCTGTATATACTTCCCATATATCCTTTGCCTATAAACAATTAGAGTTCTTAGAAAATGTTTGAAATTAAGCTCCTAAATTAGATATAAAGGTAACACATTATAAAAAGTGCAAAGTGGGCAATAGATTGAAAGAATCCTTTGGTGGGACTCATCTGACCATATTTGAGATGTGTATTTTAGGCTGAAATGAACTGCGTCACAGACTAGCTCCGTTGATTCCATAGAAATCCTAACAGGATCAATCAGATTGCGGGTTCAGATATCTAAATGTACGTGTCTACATGTACATTAGGTGCCTAAACTCCCATTACAGCTCATGGACATCTAATTAACACAGTCAGTGGAGCCTAGAACAATTCAGTTGACTACAACTAGGTGTCGATTCAAGGGTTAGCTGAATTACTCTCCAGAGTCCATCACCTGTATTAACTACAGTTGGATAACTGTACTGGGAACAGAGACACATAGCTCATATTTAGACACCAAAATACACATCGTCTTAAGGACATAATATCATAGAGTTATAAACTTAAAACAAATAAAAGATTGTCCGTAGACCCAACTCACTGCAGCAATAGTATATACAACAGCTAGTGTTTTGGACGGCTGAAAGGAGAGCAAGGAGGAGCACGATATCGAATCTCCATTGTAGACTCAGTTTGAAAGACAGTGCAAGGCCTCACATCCACCCCAGACCATTCTGTTCAATGCAACGTAGTCCAGCAACCTGCTGATCCCTAAAAACCCTGCATTCAGCCTGAGGCTTCCTGTTGTGCGAGTAAAATGATAAATACAACCAAGCAGCCTCACTCCTTCGTCTTCATGGGGTGCCATATCTGAGGCTGAGGTTTAATGAACATAAAATTGCGTGAAAGCACAAATCATCGTACATTGTCCAAACTGGCCACAGTCCATGGGAAGCTCAGGAATGGCTGCAGGAATATAGACAAGCCGGAGCTCCATAAATCGTGCCAATTATAGTGTCATCAGCTAATGCAGCACTTTCCCACCTGGGAAAGCCTGAAGGAATTATCGAGCTTCAGTGTTGGACATACCCTCCTTTTGGCTCTCAGGGGTGCAGCACGGAAATGTAGTTTGTCTAATTTACTCCTGAATCTCAGTACAGAAATAACTGTACATAAAACATACAGCAAGCTGAATTCTCAGCTGTTCATTTCCAGGGAATTTCCCTCCCTTGAAACAACCTACCTACTTCTTTTTTTAAAAAAGGGACTCAAAAACCAGTATGTACTTTGTCTCAGTGAAAATACAACTGTCTTCAGTCTGTCTGACCACAATAAAGAGTTCCTGCCTCTTCCTGACAGTTAGACACATTGGGAAATTATGCAGGCTGACACAAAGCTAAACTCAAAACCAGGAGTAGGAGAAGCAGACAAAGAGAGGACTAAGAAATTAGGATTAAGAATACTGGAGTTTACGCATCTATTTTTTTATAAAAAAAGACCCACAGAGATACTCAAAAAGAGGTAAAAAAATATATATAGAGAAAGGTATGGACAATGGCTATGAGATGTGCAAAGAATAAGTAACTTGGAACCAGAAAGAATGCAGAAGGTGAAGAAACTAATGAATGGATTCCAGAAAGGGGAGAAATAAAGCAGCTGGGGAGCAATGTAATGTTGACAGATGTGCTTCTCTGGATCAGTCCAGTTTCCAGTCATTGGTTTTTCACTAAACAGCTGAGAAACTCAGGGCATCTCTGGAAATTGGGTTTGCTACAAAACTGGTCACTGAGTCCCATATTAATGTTTGTGTTCTTTATTTTCTCAATTACTTGATTTTTATGTCAAGTGAGAGAACACGATCTTTCTTTGATTCTTTGATTTCACCTAAGACTTCTGACTGGCTTTTTAGTTGAGTTTAATGTACCACACCTTAAAAAAATAATTTAAAAATCAAACACAATCTTCCTTTCTACTGACCAGTCTGTAGCTGTAACTGGAAAACATGAAGCAGCTGTTCAATCTTTGGGATAATTATGGCATCTGAGAAGCTGGATAATCATTGGAACAATTTTCTCACTATTTAACCTAATCTATGTGTATTCAACAGTCTGGCCCTTTATATGGTAAATACAGCAGCCATGCAGATGGGGAAGGGGAGAAAGAAAGACTGTCTAGCCATACAGTTATTAAGTGAAGGCGTAGTTAAGCAAGGAGTAAGATGAATAAGTTATGCTCAAAATTGTCACATTCAGACCGTTATTTGGTTCTGTTTTATTGCCTTTCTGAAATAGCAGATGTTATTCATTTTAATATGTTGTAGAAATGCCCAAATCAATGGATCAGAAACTACTGCTCTCACGAATGGAAATGATAAATGTGTATTTTCAATTGGTACATGATGGATTTTCTACTCAGTGGGGGTATTTCTAGTTGAAATCCTTGTCCCAGTGAAGTGAAGTGAAGTGAATTGAGCAGGCAATTTTTCACTGACTTTAAGGTACCAAACATTCATAGTGGGACTTTGTTTTCACTGGATTTGGCCCCATTCCTCCATTCATTGTATTTGGGCATAGAGATAGTATATCATATATTAAGGGCTGGAAAGCTTTATAAATGTGATGATGATAGCCATACTATTATAAATAGCATTCACTGACTAAATGATGTATGGGAGTTTTCACCAATGCAAGGTTCTTTTAAGTTTTGAATATGTAAGCAATGTTTTTTTGAAATTAGATAAAATGGTCTTAATAATTCTGAAAAGCAAAGCTCATGCATGACTCAGATGGGCATTTTGTTTCCCTTTTTTTCCCCAACCCTTTCTCCCTGCACAGTGTAGTTATGAGTACGCTGAATTTGTCCTTTGAGAGAGAAATGTCAGATTAAGTACAATCAAAATAAACAAACGATTCCCTTCAAAGTACCTTTATTAGGATAATGTCTATTCTTTTACATTTATTTGTTTATACCTGAATTCATTTACTGCTCTTATCCTGATCATATTTCTGATCCTTATCATCTTGGACCTTCCAACTGAGGCAAAACATAAAACTGGTTAAAACCACGAATATCTAGATGGGATACAGCTTAAATTCCTCAAAAGTGAATCCTTTTTTTGTTTTACTGATGTGCTATCAAGTATCTATTGCATACCCTGCGACATCCATAACTGCCGTAGTGGGACAGGATGAGGCAGGGGAGCAGTGGGGTGAACATGCCTAGGCCAGAGTCTACAAAGCTGCTTTCAGGCTGGGCTTTGTGAACTCTTCCAGATGCTCTCACTGTTTGATGATACTGCCACCCAGAAAATTGCTCTGAAAGTCTACTACATGTTTCTGTGACTGAATTAAACTGAACTCATACAGTGAGACAGCAGAAGACATCTCCAACTAAGAACCCCTGCATATACTTGTCTAATACCTGGGACTGTGAAATTTAAGTCCTGACTGCAAGTTAGAATTGGAGTGGGGACTTTTTCTTAGCCATCACTTATCGTTGCCTTGGCCTTTTTAGCTGCACTGGGATCTCTTCTCACCTTTAGACCCTCCTTGAGAAATCTGAACAATATTTCAGTAGACGTGAATTGGTATTTTCTGGCAAAACTATGTTGGAAAATGTTTTGATTTTCTGTATACATTGCTGTAGTGCAGTTCAGAAAGAAGACTAGAGGAGGTAAAAATGTCTAGTTATGAAGGCTATGAAGAGAAGTCAAAACAAACGCAGCTGGGACTTTAGTCTGTTATAGTTCAAGGCTTGCAAAAATTGAAAAAATAAGAAGAATCCCACTGAAACAACCAAGCTGGTTTATCAATTGCATTCCTGAGATATTTTTTCTGTCACTTTCAGAGAGAAAATTTGTATAAAGAAAAAGTCTTCAGCTGCTCCTGTAGTGGCTTTGGCTGAATTGGCCAGGCCAAATGGCCAATTTCTGTCCTCATCAGAAACCAGAACACTGCCTCAAGCCTTTATATGAAATAATAATGTAGATTCCCTTTGGTTATTCTTGTGTTGATTATATTAACATGTTAATAGTGGCCTGAATAATATGTACCCCCTGCTGCCCAGATAACATGGTGCTGATTATTAGGAGAAGCTATCATTTCATGTGAGACAATAACATTTCCTGACTAACACGTTTTCTGTTTCACTCTTGCCCCGGAACAATTGGCAGGATCAATAATGGGCACAGCTGTTTCCAAGAGGAGTATGAATTCCTGGTTGCCCAATATAGGCATTGTATTGGAAGTTTCTTATTTCACCAAGTGTTGCCGTAAAACAGAAAAATAATTCTCTCGGGAAACATCAAACCATTATGCTAGGAAAAGATTTGTTGTTATAACTAGAATTAAGCAGATTCTGTTTTCTTTTGTATTGTTAGAGCAAGTAATATTTATCCAACTTCTCTTCAGTGTTGTATTTCTGAGGAATTTCAGGCCAGTACCTTGATGAACTACAGAACAAAGAATAAAAAGTATAGCTTAATCTGCTTAACAAAAAACAAAAACAACAATAAAAAACTAAAAACAAAAAACCAACCAACCAAAAAACCAAACCAAACCAAAACACACCAACCAAAAAAACCCAACAAATAAAGCAAAAACAAACCCAAAACAATAAAAAAACTAAAAACCAAAACAACCCTAAAATTGTTCTATGTTTCTCATGCAAAATACTGGTGTTATTGCTGTGTGTTTGTTTTGTAACTTTTTCTTAATTGTATATCTGAAAAGTTGACCTGAGCCCTCAAAAGTGAAGGGAATGGGAAATATGTTTATAGATGACTGTATAAATACACTGACATATATTATATCTGTCAGTTTTAAGGCACTTTTATATAAAATGGAAAGAAGTAATGGATATACAATAATACCCACAGGCAGTCACGTTAAATGAAACCATACTAACAGTAGGTCATGAGAACAGACTCCTTACATCACTATTCCCTTCTAGGCCTTGACAGATGTAAGAAAGAGAAAAGGTGCGTATAGCTGAAAATGATTTCTTCTTCAGGTTTCTCTGGATACGATGCTATAAGGTCATTATTAGTTACAATAGAGTGCAGTTAGGTGACGAAATTTGTCATGATACAAGGTAACACTACTGGACATCACAGATGACACTCCAACAATTACCCTGTTATTTAAAACTAAGATTAATTCAGAAAGTAAAAATGGAATTACAATCCCAGATGCCTTTTTTGCACTTTAAATTCTATTTTATGACTAGAATATATTTTTCTACAGTGTATATTTGTAGAGAAATCACACTGCTCTATTTTAATCCTCAGAGAAAGACTGCATCTGAGAGCACTTCAATCATTCCTGAACATTTTTTTTTAGGTGGTGTGGCATGCTGCCTCTCATGTGCCCTCCTGTACCACCGTATCCACCTCCTCCATGATCATTTTGGGAAGATTCATTCTTCATCCTTGCACCGATGAATCATCATGCCCACAATCCGCGGGTGCATGTCAGAATTAAAGTTTAGAAATTGGGGGAACAAGCTGATAATGTTCAGAAGACATGGTTACATAAATGTACTCTTGTACTATTTTCATCTGTTTCATCTTTGAAAAGCAACAATGAACGAAACATACTACTGAATTTGGTGTATGAGAAGCAAGACTTTACCAGGACACATCACATCCTACCTCTGAAATGTCCCATCATATTTTTCCAAGGCTACTTGAAATTTTGTTGTTTAGAATATAGGGGGTTTTATCATTAATATGATTTATATGTGATTTTTTTAATGTGTGTGTGTGAACTGATCACAGTTATTTCCAGTGACTAGTCAAATTCCGTTGTACCGAGTAATGAAAATTCTAGCACAAGGCACATGAAATGGATGAGACAGACTGCCACCATTAGTATAAATGACAACTGTGATCCATCAGACTGCCAGGAACCAAATCAAACCAAACTAATTCAAATGGATGTCACGTTAATGGAATAAGTAGAACTCCAAATTATGTTTTCAAAGCTTCCACACTCAGGATTTAGTGAACATGTTCAGCAGAGTAAAGAACAAAGTTAAGTGGTGAGCTCTCTGCAAGTGGCTTTTCACAGAATCACAGAATCACAGAATCTTAGTGGTTGGAAGGGACCTCTGAGATCATCGAGTCCAACCACAAAAAAAAAAAAAAAAACAAAAAACAAAAAAAAAACACAACAAAAAAACAAAGCTAACCAAATCTTTAACTTCATTTCTTTAGCCTGCTTTTCTGTATTTCTTGATTTAAAGATGGTCTAGTGTACTGTCTTAAAGTTAAGTGTCACTGATGCTTGTGCTGTGGTTTGCTAGTGCCTGGTTGAGTTTTGTGTAGCTCTCCGAGCCCGTACATGTGTGGTGGGAAGCAAAAGCGCGGAAAGGAAAAGACTCTGTTTCCTTTTCTCACTGGCTGCATGGAGGGCTTTTCCTTTTCTTTTTGTGTGCTGACATATTCTGAGGCCTAACAGAAAATTAGCTAGACTNACTCCTGCTGGCCACGCTATTTTTGATACGAGCCAGGATGCCATTGGCCCTCTTGGCCACCTGGGCACACTGCTGGCTCATGTTAAGCCGGCTGTCTACCAACACCCCCAGGTCCCTTTCCTCCGGGCAGCTTTCCAGCCACTCCTCCCCAAGTCTGTAGCGTTGCCTGGGGTTGTTGTGACCAAAATGCAGGACCCGGCACTTGGCCTTATTAAACCTCATCCCGTTGTCCTTGGCCCATTGATCCAGCCTGTCCAGATCTCTCTGTAGAGCCTTCCGACCCTCAAGCAGATCAACACTCCCACCTAGTTTGGTGTCATCTGCAAACTTACTGAGGGTGCATTCGATCCCCTTGTCCAGATCATCAATAAAGATATTGAACAAGACTGGCCCCAGAACTGAGCTCTGAGGGACACCACTGGTGACCGGCCGCCAACCAGATTTAGCTCCGTTAATAAGTTATCACAGCATAGGAAGTTATTTTTTATGCATTCTGTTGTGACTCTTTGAGCCAGTTTTGATCTGTGGATGACTGTAAGACAAGATGACAAATCAGGGCATCTTAGCTGCCAAGAAAAGAAGGTTATGTTATCCTGCATTTGATACCGGGTATCACAAGTAGTTGGAAGTCACAGACTTTTACTGCATGACATTGTGGAACGGTAATCTGAGGATGTATTGTGAATCCTCGTCTTCTAACTGGTCCGCAGAAATCAATTTCCTGGTAGGTCTACTTGTTTTCCTGAGTATTGGAATGGATCATTCTTGCCCTCAGAGTATGTTGTCCTTAAAGGCCTACCAGCTTTTCCAAGCAACTTCAGTCCTCTGATCTGCTTCCCATGGGATCTCACCTACCAGTTCGCTGATCCAGCTAAAGTCCGCTTGTCTGAAGTCCAAGGTTAGCACTCTGCTCCAGCCTTACTCACTCCTCTCAAGGTCTTCAACTCCACAATTTCATGGTTGCTATGTGCCAGTGTCTTAGTGACTTCAGCAAGCTCCATATCTGTTAAGTCACAGCCTGTTCATTTTCACTGTTCTTCTGGTCTCAGCCAATAAATAAGTAACAAATGGGACATTGCCATCTCAATGTGATGAAAACAAGATGTTAAGAAGCGTAAACCAATAAACTGTTCTGACTGCAGGATCATAAGCTGCTTCAGAGGCAATACTAGAATCGTACATTATAGCATCTAATCTGAATAAATTACTTAGATGCTAACCAGGAATAGTAAATTTTGAATGAATGTTTATAAATCACCTGATATTATGAAAGTTTAAAAAATTATTGGTATGTATGAGACTAGCTATAATTTAAAGAAATGTTGACTTTCTGCGTTACATACCAACTATTTCACTGTTTACAGTGTTTATTATCTTGGATTTTCTGAGTTGCTATTGCAGTTTCCACCTTGCAAACTGAAACCTCTAAACTAAATTTACAGAGGATCTTGTAAGGATCCTACAAATTTGAATTTGGAAGACTTCAACAAAGAACAGTTAAAGAAGTCAACACACAATCTGAAGTGTGGTGTGGCCACTGACTTCATACAACACTGAATCAGAGAGCGTATTTATACAGAATTAGTTTTACCAAGTGGAAAATCACCCTAGGGTAAATGAAGCTATAAACTTTCCACTTCCCACAAAATATTCATTTATGCAGAACATGGCATAATAGTGATTCCAATATGGAAACTATTTTTCCTGGATTTGTGTGCTTTCTTAAAATTACCATTGTGTTGTTGACAAGACATCTATAAGGCAGTTTTTTTCAAAAACTAAAAATTATCCTTTTATATTTTTGGTAAGTTAAGCACTGATGGAGGTTGTATTTCTTTTTTGTTCGGGGTAGCAGAGTGCATTGCAATCATGTCCTCAAAGGAGTCCTACTTAGTGAACATAATTTACACTCTGTATATTTAAATCCATCTTTCTTGGAAACACATTGGGCCAAGATTTCTATCTAATAAATATTTCCATGCTTCTATTTTCACAGACAGATCTAGCAGGTTCAAGATTTTGAAGATTTTCAGCTAAGGGCAAACATTTTGGACTCTTCTGTGAATGTGTGAAGAACTTACTAACCCTCAAAACCAGCATGAATATTTCCATCAGCTCTGTTTTTGTGCCACAGACTATTATGATTACATACTACACTGTGAATTGAATGCTGATTTCAAACAGTAAGAAAGAGCATATGTGAGCACTGAATGTTTTTTTACTAATAGAATAGTTTTTTGGGGGGTAACATTTCAAGTGAAAACGCATGTAAGTGCTGTCTTTGAAGATGTAATAGAATAAGTGTCTAAGCAGTAAGAGACATCAGCAAAGCCCACCACTCCTTACGAGAATCAAGGTATCAAGATGGTACCAAGGTCTGATAAGGTGACACAGGCCTTGTCTGCTGAGTCCCTAAACTTGACTTCCTGATGTTCCACAATATGGTTCAGAGGAACTAATGTCAGATTACACTGATGGGCACGTCCATACAGCTTCACCCCTGACAGGGAGAAGGTAAGGCAGGGGAAAACTCAGGGGGAAAGAATCAGAGGAGCCAAGGATGACTTGGAAAGAAAAACTGGAAACAAAATTGTATTGTGCAGGCGGTTTAGGCAAACGAGTATGTTGAGCAATTGTTTCCAAATTTCCTGTGAAGTGAAATATCAGGGACAGGCTGAGCTTGTTCAGAAATTCAGCCTATGAGTAGCAAGTTTTTCCACTGTGGAGCTTTAAAGGTGGAGGTCCAAGTACAATTTATGCTATGAAGAAAAAGGAAAGTCTGTCTAAAAGGGAGACATGAAGGTAATGGGCATCATCAGGACCATGAAGCAAACTTTTTTATCCAGAATTAGCTGATCTCCTTTTCAGTTCAAACAAAGAATCTAATTCATGTTTGACTGAAATGCAGTTGAATTTCTACATCTTTATTTTCTTGTGAGTACAAAGTTCATTTTACCCTTATACGTGCAACATGCCTGTTGTCCTTACCAAATAACATTTGCATCTCCAAATGCAAACAATCTTCCTGAGTCTGTAAAGTTTTATTATGAAGATGTTGCTTTATATGAAAGCTCTTGTGAAAGTGTGGCATACTGGAATTCATGCAAACCAACAGAAACCCAGAACAAAGAGTCACCGTTCTAGAAAAGTGTATTTAGGAAGCACAGGATATTAAGAACCATTCCTTCCTCAGTGAGAATTTTACCAGAGACTTCATCCCACTTGGTTTTTAGGAATCAGTGTTGTCTGGATCTGGACATGGTATTTTTTATGTAATCTATAAAGTTCAGAAATAGACCAATTATAATTATCAACAAGGACTTTTCTTTACAAGGGTTAACATGTCCTCGATAAACTCTATTATGGCCAATTAGATTTAGCTTCTCTGAATTTACATTTTAAACTTACTTGGCAATTAATATTGAATGTTGTTGTTAATTTTTATTTGGCAAATGTAAATCAGTCAAGATAAAAGACATACACATATTGCTAAAATTACTTTATATGCAGATATCCTTCATTCTGTAGGCTATTCGTATATTGAGTTTTCCAGAGCTGTTGAAACACATTGTAATTATAAACTAGCTAAAGTATGGTGTTTTTTGTATAATTTATGTAGAAATCTTAACTTCTGTGGCTGTTTTAAGTAGATAGCCATAACAATATGGAGTGTTTATCACTTTACAACTTTCCTTGCTTGGTTGTGGTCCTCACTTTGAACTGTGTTCTGCTTGTAAATAATTTTTTATGGACATCTAAAAGAATCTGCAGGAACACTTTTAAAAATTCCAAAACTGATTTCAGTAGTGAAAACATGTATATTAAATGAAAAAACAACAAATCCATTTATATTTCTGTTATACTAAGTTTAAATTTGGGGCCACATCACAGCCTTCTGTCTGACCTTCTTAGCCATAGATGCAACAATCCACTTCAGTTGAATGAAGAGAAATTTAACCGTATTTATTTTTAATTTATGGAAGTGAAGGATAGGGTTGGGAAGGTTAAATAATTTTTACAAAATTAAAAACCCCACCTCTCAGGGTTTTCCTATTATTATGTTAGGGAAATGAAATAAAATAATAAAATTAAATGAAAATTTTTATTCAGTTCTTCCTTATTTTCAGGTAAATATTCTTAATTTTCTGCTTGTACTAGTTGGTTTTACAGAACTCAAGAGACAATTATAATATTTCTATATGGCTTTGCAAGCATAGAGTGGCTTCAGTGTTTCATTGGCAATAACACCAACGCCAGCAGCCTGGGCTGTGCAGCTGTTCCTTTAATAGTGGCACTCTGAGCAACACACATGTAAAGCCCTCTGTGACATTGCCACACACAGCATCCTCAGCCAGTCATTCATCATGTGGGTGCCTAGAGACATATCTGCACTGGGTACTTGGCGGATTTCTACTGGACTGCTTGGAAAGTCAGTAGGTGTTCAGATCAATGCTTGCTCTTTAGGTTTTGCCTGTGGGTTTAGTTGGATTCCAGTTGCTTATTCATGCACTTACCTCAGATATGTGCTCTAACTGATTTCTTTTCAGCATGAAGTTGAAGAATCTCTGAGAGTTCCTAGCACAAGTAATTTTATCCTGTGTGTTTTCATAATGGAACTTTCCAGTGAAGTTGTAATGCTCTTTTAGAGCATGTGGGAATGTGATAAAATATTCAGCAGATTCATCCTCTTCTTGGAATTTGCATAGAACTTTTATCTCTCAGAATCAAAACTTCAAGAAAGGGTAAAATGTTTATAAAATTTACTGACCTGACATGATTTTATTCTTTTGTCCAGGGAAATGTAATTTCATCAGCGTGGGGCTCCGGTGCTTAAATCTGATCTCCCCCTTGATCTACCTTTAGAAGTAATGTTTTAAGGAATGAAATCTGGTAGGAAGGAGACTGAAGCCTGTCCTGATGAATGTTGCCAAGGATGACGTTACAGTCCTGGAACAATCTCCAAGTAATCTTTCACTATTGAAAAACAAACACCTGTTGGCAAGACTGTTGAAAGTGATCAGGTCCTTCATCCTCATATTAAATCAGAAGCCTCTGTTCGAGCGCCCTCTGGCTAGATCTTCATGAACTTGGTTGCCATACATCGGCTGTACATTAATGGGAAACGGGTACTTGGTGGGATGTTGCACATGATTTTCATAGGCAGGTATTGTCTTAGCAAAGTACCTTCTACTTTATTCTCTTGGAGCAAAAAGTACAGTTTGGTTTATGATGGCAACCTAATCTATTGGAGGGAAAAATATTCTAGGAACTAAGTAACTTGGATTTCCTTCTTGGATCATCCATTGATCTGCTGGGTAATAGAAAATCAGCTTCCTCTAGTCTCTTTGTTTTCTTCCTTTTTTCTTGTTCTCCTCTTCTGTTCTGTATTGCTTCTCATCTAAAAGAGCCTTTGGAGGATTTAAGCTGTGTCCTTTTGATACCTTTGTTTCTTCTATTACTTTTGTTCCTAGAAGAAAGAAGCAAATTTAGAGCAGTCAAGATTGGTCCTCGTTGATTCTGTGAAATACTAAAGATAGATATCATTGTGAACTGCTATTTTCCAACATTAATAGTTGTTTTAGTTGGGATAAAATTAATTTCAGAGCTGCAGTTCACACAAATATTTTTAAAAGAAAAGGAAATAAATAGCAAAGCAACAATAACAAAAATTAATCCTTACTGCCTTTGCAGTTTTCTCTAATAGAAAATTTCTGAGAGATTTCTAAAAATATTGACAGCTCCTTTTACTTCATATGTTGGGATTTTTAAAATATATTCAGGCAATTTCCCTTAGAATTCAAGGTTCCCATAGATAACCAATCACTCACTGAAATATTATCCCACATTAACCATCCTATCCCATGCTGAGGGAAAGATTTGATTTGCTAGACCAGCACAAGAAGGTTTTCTTGATTTCAAATAAGCTGCAGAAGAGAAAATTATATTCCTGGAATGTCTAGTTAATTACTTACAAGAAATAACTATCAGTACCACCATCTTCAGTGACAATTCTACTGAAAAAAAGTCAAGATGGATTTTGCTATGTTTTTCATTTCTTCCTAACTAGAGACATAGAACAAGCTGCCTAATCCTCTATAAATCAATGGTGATACATGAATTATAAATTACAGATGGGTGCCATAGTTTGCAAGGTCATAGCAACGCTGTCAGGCAAAATACAAGTAGGTAATAAACACCATGTAGCTGTCTTGTGTCAGGGTGTACTTGCAACTCAGCCTTAGTATCGGTCATAAAAGAACATAGGAAATAAAGAAACAGTAATTTGAATGTAATTCCTAGTTGTTTTATCAGAATTCCCTACACAATTTCTCTGTTACTACAGCAGGCAAGGAAGAGAGCTCAGAGAGGGTAGCGATTACAGTGCTTTCTTTTGAAATGCAAATACTTGATGATGGGGAAGATCATAGAGAAAACTTCCCTGCTGTACAAGTCTTAGTACACATATGATGTCTTAGGAGGGACAGATGGCCTTCAAGTTGCCTTTTAGCTTAATTTCTTATGATTCTTCAAATTTCATGCACCCTATCTAGCTCTGGTAGAACTTGAATGCAGTTAGGTCCCCAAAGTTGCAATACAAGTTAAAAACTGGTCCTCTTAATCCAGTGACAACTTGAGACACGTTTTCTAGGGCAAAGACTCTTTAGGCATGAACGGAAGCTTCAGGTCATGAACATCTCTCAAAAAGTTTGAAAACACACACACACACGCATATTCCACACAGCTCCTCAGACACATACTTCTCCCCCTGCTCTGCCAAGGGTCAGAGAGTTAAACCCAGATATTCTCTGCTGTGGGACTTCAGTGGAAGCACTTACCCAGCCTCTAGAAGCAAGAGAATGGTAATAAATAGCCTGTAAATCCTAAAACCTAAATGCAGCTCCACAGATCTCTCTGTTAAATTTTAGCAGCCGTAGATATCTTCCTGGGTACATGCATAATTCCCTGTTCAAACAGGTCTGAAGCCTTTTTTTTAGCAAAATTTTTGAATGCACAACCTTTTTTTCAACCTTTCATTTACCGTAGACTTAATATATCTGTATGACACTACATTCCTTGAAAAAAAAAATATTGCAAGAAGAAATATTCTTTCTATAGCACAGCTTAGTTTGGGAGGCAGAGGAATTTGAAATAACATCTTCACACATGTTGACCTTGGTACAGTGAAATATTCACTATGCCAGCAATGAATGGAAAACCACAGGTTTTGTGAACAGAAGTGGTATTGGAAATTCACAAAGGAAATGGATTCACAGACAAATTCCATTCACCAGCGCTTCTATCAGTGTGGGGTTGATGTCAGCCTGCAAATACAAGAAAATAAAAACCGGCAACATATGCCAAATCCTGCAGCCCTGACTGCCAGAAGCGCTGATGTCAACAGCTCTTCCTCAGAGGCCTCTGAGCCTGTGGCAATGGACTTATTCTTCTGGAACAAGAACATCATAACAAAGATCCGCCCTGCCCCTTCTGAGATGTTGAAGCTGAAGGAACAACTGGCTGCATAATTATTTACCCAAAGTCCATGGACAAGGATCAATTGTCTACTGCAGGCTTTGCTTATGTTCCAAAAAAATTATATCAAATATATCACTGATTTTTTGTCAGACTAACGAAGGAAGGGAAAGAGCAGTGACAGCACTAAACCACTCCTAAACAAACCTGGGAGAACCCCAAAGTACAACTGTAATATCAGTGAATCCTTCAGCATGTGGAATTTCTCCAGCAGAACTCTCAGTACGAAGAAGCTTCACACTATGTTATTTTTGGCTGGGAAACAGCTTCAGCTCAGCCTCAGGAAAACAAACAAACAAATAAAATATACCCCCCAATACCAATAAGGCTGGCTGAATTTTAAATATTTAGGAGGTGAATAAACTAAGCATCTAAACAAGGAATTCTGTTTGATCGCAAACTACCTGTGAATTAAAATTTACTTTGGAAGTTGTTTCAGTGAAATAATTGTATTAAAAATTTACTGTTATCTGCTGCCTGTCGTTTGTCACCACCCTTTCATTTCTTTTCCCCAGGTCTTCCATTATTTCCTACTTTTGTCTCTCTTTTTAATCACTGCCACCTTCTGTTCATTTATTTGTCATCGACCTGCAGCCAACCCTCTGTCACAGTAGCAATGCCTGTTGAGGTAAGAGACATTGTCCAATTGTTGTCCTACTAGAGGGTGCTGAGGGTTATGATCTTGCGAAAGCCCAATTCATAAATTCAATTTTTCCAAGTTGCTTTGAGTTTCGAATCAGAGAAAATCTGACAATCACTCAGAATTATTGAGCAATTATGGCGGTACCTCTGAAATCCTATAGTGCAACAGTTAGGCAACTTCTCTGGGAGACAGTGCTGCCAGGGGCAATCCCTGCTTCACCTGATTCAGATAGTCTTTGAACTAAAGTCTGCTACCTCAATAGGTTCAGCTGATTCAGAGAAAGTGCGAAACTACCTAGTCAAGTAGTTTATTGAGTTTTCTAGGGAAATTAATCTCTCTCATTCTACTTCATATAAACACTAATTCCAACTTCATCCTGAGCATGTTTACAGGAGATCAACAGAGGGTTTACCGCAGGCTGACAGCCCTCCAGGAAGAAACAGGATTTTTTGAAACTTACTACAGTTTTCGGTTCTATAATGAACTTTCAGGTTTTGTTTTTGTTTCCTGATATGTCTAGCTTCAGCTTGTGGAAACACACATTTTCATCCCTTGTCTGTCATGAGGGAGAACATTACCTCTACATCAAGGTGTAAGATCTGTGATCACCAAGGCATCCTGTCCTGGGTCTGGCACTGGGGTGAGACCAAGGATTAAGCATGCTGTCTAAGCAGGTCAAGGCCTGCACAGTAATAGGAGAACAGGACTCAGGTACTATTGGTACCTTCTTGTATCCCTTTCTTCTCAATGTATGTCAAAACTGAGATTGTCCCATAAGTGTAAACAAATAGAGTCTGTCCTTCCCCAAAAACCTCCCAAACATGTTACTTCAAATGCAGCTATCCCAGGACAAATCCTCCTAATTTTGTAACTGCTCCCTGTTCCCTTCTTAAAGTCTAATTAAGAGGTAAGCGTATAATGAATGTTTTATTTAACCTACTTTGTAGTCCCTGTGGTATGCTATCCCAGAGGCTAAACTCTCCTCTTCACATAATTCTAGAAATGAGGCAAAAATATAATCAGATGAAAAACATGCCTACAACTTCCCCTTTCCCCTGCCAGGTACCAGAAGAAAACAGAATAATTCAATATAGTAGTTAATGTTAATTCCTTGAAATAAAAAAACAGCAAGAGAAATTTTCTTTTTTTTTTTTTCTCAGTGAACAAAAGTGATAGTGAAATTGCTTTGGTCAAAACTAGAGCAAAATGGAAGAGTCACTCTCAGTCTTCTCACAGTAAATCTGTATTACTGAGCAAAGTCAAGCCCGAGATCTTTACCTGTTTGTGCTCAGCCACAAAGCAGGATATTGGAAAGTTATATGAGAACCTCAGTCCTAGTTTTAATTCAAGGAATAACTGAATTATTTCTGCTGAAAATATCAGTCAGAGAAAAATAATAATAAAGAAAACCAGCCTCTGGAAAAAAAAGGCAAATACAAAGAATTAAAATTCAACAAATACTGGAAAATCTTAGCTAAAGATGTTGCCGGTAGCCACAGAGATGATGGAATAGTTTAGGTATATATGTATATATCTATATTTGACTAACATTCCTGCATCTATTATTGACTAATTTTCATTAATATATTTAATGTAGTTTATACTTTAAAACTGCACAGATGATAAAAAGAACTTCTTTTAAATGATTTGAGAAAATTAGAACTTTTAAAAAGAAGGGAAATACTTTTAATTATAAATCTTTTTAATTCCAATTAAAAAGTCTTTGCGAAATCTTACTTCATAGCCAGTTGCAATCACTTTTAAGATAGCTAGAATTGCTGAACGTACGAGCCAGTTTTCTTACAGATTGAAAAGGCAGAGAAGGTACAAAGAATAGAAGAATAGACAAAAGTGGAAGAGTATCTTTGTAGAGGTTGCTTTATAAAATCTTTTGTTTTCTCATCAAAAATTCACTGTAGGGGATTCAACATTAAATAATGATTTCAAAGAAAATTTTTACTCAAGAGTAACTCTGTAAATCTATGAAACATGAGCATTAAGCACTGAAGATTGCATTGTGTTGTGATGACAAAGAGGATGAAGCTGAATGACAATCTAGTATTAGGCTTTTGTGCTGGTGTGGCTCACGTGTGTGAAGGAATGGGGTAGACAGGCTGTTATAGCAAGAGGCATATAGTGGGTTTATGAGAGAAAAGAGATTCCTCCATTGAGACTTCCTTTTATGCCTGAATTATCAGAAAAATTGAAATTAGACATACCATTCTCCTCACAGTAATGGGGTCACATACCCAGCATCCATCTCCAGAGAGCTCCTCATCTTGGTGCGAGGAAGAGGTGAGCCCTAGGACTGACCCCAGCACAATCAGCATTAAACTTGCAAGGTCCCTCTGGCAGTAGCTGAGAGGTGGGTCTTACTTTGTCCTATCCACAGACCCTACAGCCTAGGCTGCTTAGTGGCTCATCCTGAAGCCCCTTGTTTACCTCTGTTTGCTAAGGCCCTAAACACTCTGAGGACAGTATGAGTTCCAAAAATCTCTTTCCTATCTTACCTTTCCTCTTGTACAAGAGACAAAAAAGAAATCACAGCTTCCTACCCCTCTCTCTGACATGTTTCATGCTGAGGATCTTTGTGCTGTTATACTGGCTGAACAAAAAATATAAAAATCCTACAAAGGCCCCTCTTCACCTTGCCCACCAACAAAAGAAAATGAATAGCACCTAACATAGTACAAGAACTGTGCCCAAACTGAGAGTGGTTTCATAGTGGGAAATATTTTTGGGTCAGGATATTATTTCTAGTTCCCTTTAAAGAAAAAAATGCTAGTCTTGAAAATACAAAGAAAGCAGATATAGAGATCAATAAAATAACCTCGTTAATCTGCAAATATTAATTTTGTAGTTTTCCTGAAGCGCAGGTACACAATTGAAAATAGAGTCCAGCCAACATGACTTCCTGCCCATGCACCCTCCTCTTCCATTTACATTTATTTTTGTATAGTCTTCTCTCAGATGGATCTATTGCTAAAAGATGTAAATATCTGGGGCTACCTTTCACCTTGCTTATTTATTAGGGACGCTATTATTAGGATGACACCAGATAATGCTGAACTACATTTGTTACAGAAACAAGACCATTTTAATAAAACCCATCCAACCTACCCTGTTCCATCCTATCCATTCCAGTTGTCGTCTTAAGTTTCTTTCCCCCATCTTTAAACTATATATAAAACTTGTATTTCACAAGTTGGATCTATTCAAAAGGCATCTTAAAAAAAAAAAAGGTTAATGAAGCTATGACTGGAAATACTGACTTCCATAAAAATCCAATATAAAATCTGGCAGCTTTGTAAACATACCAAGATGTTTTGGCTTAATAAAAAATAGCACAAAATTAGGCAATAATTAGAGATGATTCAGGGCATTCTAATTGCCAAAGCAACACTCTGTGTTGATCGCTTTTCTTAAGGCAAAAAGGCTAATCAAGGGAACTAATATAGAGCAAAGATATAAGGTGCATTAAATGAAATGGGGTACTCCATGCTTTCTTTCATCCGTGCACATCTTTTCTCCTATAGAGATTACTGTCTGGATAAATATAAGTAGTGTATTTCTAGTCCCCTATGATTTCCTTTGGGGTAAACTTCGTAAGTGCCTTCATTAAATTTATGAATCATTAGGATCCCCCAAAAATATTTCCAAGAAAAACAAAAATAAGAAATACTTTTACAAAACAGCTTCATAAATGTCAGAAAAACCCCACCAACACAAGATATAGTCCAAAATTTTCTGTTATCATAGAAAATCACATAATACAATAGTTAAACTTAAATCAAGATATGCCCTCACAGATTCAGTCTGGAAAGCTGCTCAGAAGAACACACACCAGAGAAACAGATCCTAATAAACCACTAAACCCAACAAACACACCTGACGTCTGACTTTAAATTCCTTTGATGATCATTGCATGACTGCACTGAATTGAAATGTCCCAGTTTCTTGTAATTGCAATTATTTTTAATGTAATCTCTAACTGCAACCACGGAATATGAATGAAGTTCAAAAGTAGGTTTTATTTAAGGACTTTGCTCATTTGGTTACATCTCCCACCTCAAATGTCACAGAAAATGTCTCTTTATGTATTGTGGTTTGTAATTGCCCAGGTGGCATGCAGTCCAGATCATGCCCTTCTTCTGCTTCCTTGAACAGCAACTCAGATATCACAAAAGATCAAGGAGCTAACTAGACATTCTGGCAAATTGTCAGACAGTTAGTATGTAGACAAGATCATTTCACCAAAAGTAGATATCTATAATGTATACATGGCAGACTGCTCAGTGACTCTTTTTACAGTCACTGGAGAGAAAAAGATATTTTACACCAAAGCAAAGTGTGGTTTCTCATCCTACCAGAGGTGCTTAAAGAGATGTCATGAATAGTACCCTAAAATTTATTATTCTGCATCTTGTCTGCAAAGATACTTGGCTCAAATATTAAAGTATTTGATTATCTTCTTCAATGACTGATTTGAGATTAATCCCTCCTTAAAAGTGACAAAACTGATAGTGTTTACTGTTCCACCTTCATTATGTATTCTGTCTCTGATGTTGTTTCTTCCCCAATAATTGCCTTGTCAAGATAGTCAGTCCTTAAAGCTAAGATCCAGGTGGGATGCACCAGCATAAAATGAATAGAGAAGATACTTGAGGCGTAAAAAAAACCACATTAGTCAAGTGACGGGTTAACTATGACTAAGTCCTGGCAGGCCAACTTCTATATAGGTCTATTTAGAAAAGAACATGTAAACACATCTCGGTAGTCATTTCAACAATCTGATTTGATTACTGCATTATCCTCTAGAATCACACTAAATAGATCTTTACTAGGCTTAGGGCTGGAGATACAGAAATAAAGTTTGGTCAAGATTGCTTCCATAGAAGCCTCATCACTGTTCCACCAGTGTGCCAACTTGCTTCTGGGTCTTCTCCAACACATAATTTGTGCCTGCATTGGTAAACTGAAGAGGGTTAGGGTTCAAGCACTGCTCAAGAAGGTAAATTTGTCCATATTCCTATGTGGAGCAATTTTGGGCCTGTGCTGGCTGCTGAATTGATTCTGGGCATTTGACTGAGACTCTGCATTTTTTCACAAGCTAAAACTATGTCAGGACTTGTGTTAACATTTGAATGCCAGCACTTGGACCTGTGCCTTGAATGAGCTTAATTTATTAGTATACTCATAATCTTAATGCCTCAGACCCTTGCTCAGGATCAAACCTGGTTTACTTGACACAGAATTCCCTAAGGGAAACACAGAACAATAAGAAAAAACATTCTCAAGCCCAAGAAACTACAAGTAGAAACCCTGGAAATGCCACACACATCATATTAAAAGAAAATTAGCCTGAAAAACAGGTATTAGATTATTACCACGGTTATCAGAAGTTATCAGAAATGCTATAAAGTTATCACAGAAATTAAGTCCAGTAAAGATATACTGCCTTACTGCGTAAGAATGAAGTAAAGTAGTGATTTAGAAACAAATGGTTTTGTGGAAACATTATTGGCTCTTGAGTCTATAAAAAATGAATGCATTAATAATATATCCACATAAGTCTACAAATATTCCAAAGGTTCTAAAGACAACATGCTAATAGTGATCACTTCTAGATTTTGGACATAATTTGGACATACTTGTCTTAAAAAATTGCCTAAAGTCATCTGCTGACAAAAAAGGAATCCCAAATGCAAACAAAATTAACTGCTGTGAGGTTACACAGAGGCAAAAAAAGAGGATAGGAATCAAAGTTTATTCAACTGAAAACTCATCTGTATTTGTGATAACTGGCAGAAAATGAACATGAAAAATGTTTTTGTTTTGGTGCAAAATACAAAGCAACACTACAGATTTACCTCATGAAACAATACTGAGATTTCTGAATGGACATCAGCTCAGAGGAAGGAAATCAGAATAAAAAAGAGAGTCTTAAAATGATAGAAAATATCTGATGACCTGGTAGCCTGGAATAGGATTAAGCAAATGAAATAGAAAAAGCAACTACAGTAAGTTAAAGATCCTCCACGTCCTACAGAATGAAACTGCTCTAAGAGAGAGTTAGCTCCTTTAGAAAGTTTTCACTGTTCTCAGTAGAGAAGAGCTTTGCTATGGAGGACAAGGAACCACCACGTCACATCAAATTGCGTGGAGCATCCATATTGAAAGTATTTCAATAAAGAAAACATAAATAAATAAAGCAGGTTTCCCAGTTTTACCAGAGCCATGAAGATCAGTGATAGTGTTCCTGTAGACCAAAATAACCTTTATGGCATGCTAGAAACAAGGGAAAAAAATAATAACTGAGCTGCAACATTGAACAAAAACACAGAATAAGTGATGAGTGCATGTTTTCCCCTTCTGAACCCTGAAAAAACAGTAAGTTCCTTAAAGTTATTGCTAAGCCTGTCTGATGGCTAAATACACCTTATTCTCCAAAAATGCTTCTAACGCTAGCTACCAATTCAGATAGAAAACAAGATTAGCCACATACACTATCAAGTGCACAAAGAGCTTCCATATTTCTCCAAGGAAATGAAAACCAGATGAAGATAATGAGTTGCTTGATTCCTCATTGGTAGGATGTGTTTTACGGCATAGAGGTTTCACTGAATTTCACTGAATTTTTTTGGAGTTGGAAGGGACCATAGAGATCATCTAGTCCAACTCCCCTGCCAAGGCAGGACTACCCAGAGCATGTCAGAGCATGCCACTCAGGACTGCATCCAGGCGGGTCTTGAAAATCTCCAGAGAAGGGGACTCCACGACCTCCCTGGGCAGCCTGTTCCAGGGCTCAGTCACCCTCACTGTGAAGAAGTTTTTCCTTATATTCAAGTGGAACCTTTTGTGTTCCAGCTTGTGCCCATTGCCCCTTGTCCTCTCACTGGCAACTACTGAAAAGAGTCTGGTTCCCTCCTCCTTCAATCCACCCTTGAGATACTTATAAGCATTGATAAGGTCGCCCCTCAGCCTTCTCTTCTCCAGGCTAAAGAGTCCCAGCTCTCTCAGCCTCTCCTCATAAGGGAGATGCTCGAGTCCTTGAATCATCTTAGTTGCCCTACGCTGGACTCTTTCCAGTAGTTCTCTGTCCCTCTTGAACTGGGGAGCCCAGAACTGGACGCAGTATTCCAGTTGTGGCCTCACCAGTGCAGAGTAGAGGGGCAGAATGACCTCCCTTGACCTGCTGGCCACACTCTTCCCTATGCATCCCAGGATACCGTTGCCATCACTACGATAAAGTGTCTTTTGTACCACAGCTGTAATGACAGTTTATCAGAGACAGAAGAACATGAAGAAAATGTGATATTGCTATTTCTAATCTTCTATATTTCTGAATGAAAGCTCAATTATAATATAAAGGAATCAGATTTTAGAAACTCAGTACTGCCAGTGGCCATGTCTGATCCAATAAACATCCAGTGCCAGATATTCTAGACAGTTATATTACTAAAGAATGGGTAATTTCAGTATATTACCAATAAAAATTACCCTGTGGGACAAAAAAGACTTACATACAAGTCACTTCTCACTTTTATTTGATTCCCACCTGTTCCGTGTCTGTCTCATTTTACCATAGGTCATGGTAACTGTTTGGTTTAAACACTGTTTCTCTAGAGTTCATTATAAAAGTATCTTTTGCTTGAGTTCTTGTAGCCACTTGTAATTCTATATGTTTAAGCTACAATCATAACTTTCGAATAGGAATATTTTCAAAAAGGAAACCCCCAGCTTCACCTAATAAAATACATATTTATGGAAATAGAAGTAGGAATATACTGAGGAATATTCAGGACAGATGACAATGATATCAACTATCAATCTGTGAAAGTTGCAATGCAACTAATGGAAAAATAAGATAATTGGGTTTTAACTCCTGAGGTTTTGCCTAAACAATAAATTCATATGGCAATTTTAAACTGTTTTTTGATTGCTATCACTTCAAAGGAGCAGAAGCCACACCTCAATTATGTGCTACAACATGAGCTTTAAAATTTACTGATGAATATCCATTGTCTTCCCTTTACAGTTACTTTCCTTTCTCTTTCTCCCAAAACCTCATGATCTGAGTGACTTCACCTACTGTCAGTTTTCAAACTGGGACACAGCCACAATGACTTTAGGCAACCTTAAGCTGTAATGGACAAGAACAGAAATTGCATTCATCCTCATTTTTGTTACTGTTATTAGACCTCCCAAAATACTAAACGAGCATTAATTCAAGCTCCTTCAGCACAGAAAGTTCCTATGAATGCTGCCATGAGTGCATTCCTCCAAGGACTCTCCATAATGCTATTTCATCCTTTCTTAGCAGCCCTCTAAACTGCATATCCTCCCAATGCCTGACTGTACCCTTTTCTCGATGTCTTAAGCTCAGCATGAGGAAACAGAGTGATAAAAAGTGTCTGTTCCTCTTTGCTGGAGGACCTGTCTACATATAGCAGAATCACCACAAAGAAACTTTCTTAGAGGACATCCTTTCTCACATTGAGTGGCTGCTGGAAGATGTGGGGTATCTTGGCAAAGCACTGGTTGTGGTTGTTTCAGTCTTAATGAATACAGTGGGAATGGACAGAGATTCCTATTAAATCCAAATATATCTGATTTCATTAGTCAGGAGAGAATTAACTGGAAGCCATCCCCAGTCCTCACCCCAAATATAAATCCAAACCCAAAAGCTCAGCAGTTGCTTGCCCAGAAGTCATTAATAAGAAATTAAATGGAATAAAATTAAGGGAGGTATTGACCTTGAAATCACTGTCTCTGGCTCCTCTGACAAGAATATGTTGTTCTGTAATTTTTTTGCATACTCCAGTATTTTTTCTCTTTGTTTTTGGCTGATGCATGAGCAGTGACATCTGAAGGCCAAAGGTCCAAACAGCATGTGCAGATGCAAGCCATACACTGTAAGCATTGTAAGAAGGCAAAGGTTGATGAGTTGCACACAATCCATCCTCCTCAGCTAACTTGAAAGTTCAAAGCACCTCATTTGTTTAGTGATCATCTTGTCACATACACTGCAGATGCACTACTAGATTTGTCTAGAATATGATATCTCAATCTCCTCTTTCTCAAAATGGATGTGGAAATCAGTCATATGGACATTCAGAGGCTTTCAGTTTTTCTTCTGAGTCTATAAAATTGTACATAGAGAAATTCCCATGAAAATCAAGAAATTTTTATCGTGAGAAGACTGTTATAATTTTGTTCTCTTATTTTTTAATTTTCTTGACAGCTTTTTCCTCTCCATTTTGTACTTGGTGTGTATGCAGTGCTTAGCTGTCACCATCTATTGTGAACAGAAACACACATGCTGTACCTTGACACAGCAGACAGGTCCCCCAAGCTGCACAGCTTCCAGCTTCTCCCTCTGCCTACAAATACCAAGGACTTCTGGGTCCTTCAGCCTCATATCAGTCCAGTTTAGTGCTTTGCAGTCATGTCCCTGTCTCAAACCCCAATCCTAATCCCCGAACATCCCCTCACTGCGTTTTAACTGCTAATTTTCAACTGTTCAAATGGCGCGAGAGGCAGCTTCAGCAAGACCCCTTTTTCTGGACTTGGGAGGGCGTGAGGTCTGGAACTAGAAGGTTTGTAGAAGAAAGAGGAGGGCATCAGATAGCAACTTCGCACACTGTTCACAAGAGCAGAGGGTGGAATAGGCTAAACTGCTGGGCAATTTGGCTTCCTTCATTTATAATGTAAAAATGATGTTTTCTTTCTCTCTTCTCTTTTTTCCCCAAATTCCGTAGACTGTTGAGAGAAAAGGAAATACCTCTGTCTGTTATCATAACGGGCAAGACCATCCAAGGCAAGGTGTTTTCCTGGAGGCAGAGCTGAAACACGCCAAAAAGCTGATAATTCTTTCATCATTGTGAAGCTTTTGGCCCTTTTCCCAGGAAAAAAATTCATTAGGTGAAGAAACAATGAGCAGTGGCAATTCTGTGACCCATAGTTTCTACAATCCTAAATGAGCCATGACTGTTATGAGAAGAGATTTCTTGTTCCATTGTCATGAGAATACAGTCCCAACCTGAAATGGAAGTGTTTAAATTCTAAGGGGGAAAGCACTGGAGTGAAGGCTGGAGTCACTACCAAGAGGCTGCAGTGAGGGGAAGCAACGCTTATTTCAGGGCTAGTGCATGCGTGATCCTCACATGATCACCAGAGATTGTTTGCATGATATGCTCTACTGACGTTCAAGTAACCATAGTAGTCACAGTCCCACTCCCAATGCGGTCCCAAAAGCTATGCCTTTGTTCAACCTCAAATGTTTCTTCTCTGCAGACCTTGGTGACCTTCCTCCTCGAGGATAAAAAGTTTAGTAATCTGATAACCAGATCAAGAGGCACGAGCTCTCCACCATTTTGCAACTCATAATGTTGTTTATACATGAGCTGATCATTTCGCAACCCTGTGGAGCAAGTCAGGAGGGCATGTTTTCCTTCACTCTGTATAGATATAAATTGAAACAAATTACAGGGAAATAGTACACCCATCCTGGTATGCCTATAACGCACTTTTCTTTTAAATTCATGTGCTTGTCAGGTATTTAAACTGAACACAAAAACTGTGTGTGGAAGGTTGAAGAGGTGGAAGTGTGACTTTTGAGACAGAAAGTGAATGTTGCCCTCTGGGAAAGCTGAGTGACAACCCAGACCTAATCAATTGGACTGGAAGCCAATTCAGCCATCAGGTTCAGATGACCCTTTCTCCCTGAGATGCCTGTAGGAGGCTCTGTGAGAAATGTCTGAATGGCTGTCATGGGAAAAGGAAAGTTTGGGTTCCAAAATACAGTATCTTCCAAGAGCCTGACTATAGCACATAGACCCTTTTACAGTCTGTGTACTCCATATATATCTGTTTTATGAGACACTTTCTAGTAACATAGGGGTTAACTAAATGGATATCTTGCAGAAATCTTCAAGGCAGGAAGGCTGTATTCACTTTTCTAAGGTTTCTTTTCAATATGCTGTCAGAGGAGAGCTCCATTTTTGTCTCTCTTCTTTTACTTCTTTTTTTTTTTTTAATTATCATTTATTCTAAGGAACATTTTTTTAAATGTTTTAATTTTGAGAACAGTATATGTTTTTTACTGACAGAACACTCATTTTAAAGGAAAAATTCCCAATCAGATTGATGGTATTGTAGGGGATGCATTTTTCCCACCTTTATATTTTATGTCAGGCTAATTTGCTCAGAGTGCTTTGATGTTAAATAAACATTGCCCCTACTAGTTGGAACAGGGGCAGTTGGAACTAAACTGTCCCCATTCTTGTGATACTGGGGATGTGATACCCAGATGATACTGGGACTTGGTCTATTTTAAGCAAGTTTAGGAAAAAAAATCGCTCTCCTTCCTTGCTGTATGGATTATGATCTGATTATATTTCTACTATACTAATTTTAAATGACACAGTAAAGATTAACATGGCTCTGAATTACAGGATACAGCACAGAAACATTTGGCAGAGAGTCTTTGAAATATGTATAATTTTCTGTATAATTTCCTGCTTTTTTATGCTTGAAAACTGCAGTAGACATAGTCTCCATATGCTGCTTTGTTCCATATGCAGGGCATGATGTATAATTCCAACTTCTATTTAGCGGTGTTCTACTAATAAAGGATAATGAGATACCATAGTATAGCAGTATAATTTATGAATAGGCATCAAATAAAGGTTTGCAAAAGGAGTAAAACAAACAAGTGAGCCAACAACAGCAAAAACAAAAAAAATATTCCTCCATCTACAACTTTGCTTTCCATAGTCTGCCCTTGAAAGTAAATCAAAATCATGGAAAGCACTAATATCAGAACATTGTGAACCAGCTGTTTCTTACAGCTGACTAATTAGTCTGTATACCCAGCAAATCAAAAATATTTGTTACTGCTTAGGCAAAGTTATCCTACAGGAATTTGCATGTCAGTGCAATAAACTTTATCTGAAATAAAGGGAGTACCTTCTGCTTGAAGCAGCGGATCTCTGCAAGCACTGGATGATTGGAGGGGAAAGAGGACCCAGCCCATACCTGAGTTGCACCATTTCCCCCTGTCATCACCCTACATGCTCTACACTGTTCCTTTCAATTGGTAAGAACAAATGTCCAAAGCCCCAAATGCCCCCTTGCTCCAATCTCTTTCTGCTCTCTTAGTTATCTGAACTGAGGCTGGAAAACAGAAAGGGGGAAGGGAATTTGTGCTAACTGGAAGTTGCTACATAAAGGTATCTTTCTGTGACCCTGGCAACACAATATTTTCCATATCAAGCAAATCTTTATTATCTGACACAGAGCTCAAGTTAATCCCTGCCTGGAAAAGTAAAAGTGACAGAAAAGAATTTGATGTTGCAGCTTTATCCCTTGCAGTGACTGTGCCCATGGCTAGCTATACCTTATACAATGCATATCCTTCTTCTTGCACTTTTTTTTTTCTTCTTAATACACCAGAAACTTAGCCAGTTACCCAACTGTTCTGGGAGGGATCGGGGCTTATTTGCGTACAGAAAATGAGGCTGTACTTGAAATACTGATGCAGCTCTATTTTAGGTATCTCCGGTGAAACTGTTGTGATGAAGGGTTTGTGCATGTGTGTATCTAGACCAAGAGATAGGCCCACCCCCAGGATTCTCCTCCATGCCAGAGCCCTGGCAGGTGAAAAGCCTGAATAGGACAGAGCGTGCCAAAGCTCTCGCCTAGCCTTTGGACCCATATTTTCCTCCTGGGGAAACAGAGGTGAGAGACGGGAGTCGAGTGGTGCTTTCCTGGGTCTCAATCCCATGTGGATTGGGATCTCATTATTATGTTCTCCCAGACTTGGAGAGCGGAAGAACAAACCAAGTACCACCGGACTCAATAATTCTCTAAGTGCTGGGCCAGTAGCCTCTGAGGCTAATCATGTTTTTTGTTCTACATTTGTACAGACCCTGTCCAAATGTGGTTCTAGTATGTGGTTGAGACTTCAAGGTATAATGCAAGAAATGCAAGTGAATAGGAACTGTAGCATTCATTGCTTGGGACAATTTGGGAAGGAAGTTGTTAACTCTGCAGCTGCACACACTCAGGTAGATCTCCTGCAGTCTTGACTGTGCCAATGTAAGACAGCTAAGGGATGAGGTAACTGGTCCTTTACCAATTGCTCCTCCCAAGTAAGGCAGAGAACAATAGTGAATCACCTCTTCAAAGCCAGCTGAAAACGAGTCAACTATAAGTAGGGAAAGACTGGGTTGCCAAGAAAACTATGGGAATGAACTCCAAACATCTGTGTGACAGATCTTATAATTAATGTCGGTGGCTGCAGTGAAGATGAAGTTGTGAGATAATTTGGGACTACCACTGTTACAGGAAACTTTAATGTCTACATACATATAGGTGACCAGGGACCTTACCCAGTAAGAACTGAACAGCTGAGTTGCCTTCACTGTACAGCTGAGTCCTCATGTTCTCCATTTTGGCCTTCCCATGGTGGGATCCAAGATACAGTGAGAACGGTCCAGCAGTAACTCTCCCTCTGTTGCGGGATTTTCTGTGCCACTAAATCACAGAGTAATACTGATAGAAAATGTTAACTACAGAAAATGTCATGTTTAAGACTGGTTGCTCTTCCATTCAGAAAAATTGTTTCAGAAAAGATTATCAAATAAATATATTAAGACGGAAGAATAGTGACCAGAAAAAAAAATATCTTTCCCTGATTATCTTGTTTCTCTGCTACATAGTTCCAGTTCTGTTGAATTATGGTGCTGTCTTGCTGAGTATTTTCTGCTCTGCCTTTGTTCATAAAAGTAGTTCAAAAGAGAAAAAATTCACTCTATGAATATTATTTTTATCCCTACCGGGATTTCTCAAACTGCAGAGGAATCACAGTTCTTCTCCACTGGAAGTTATCTATGGTAATTTGGCAAATAATTTCTGTAAATTTGAAAATTACGTTAACGGAATGAAACAGCTGCAACATGGTGAGACGAGTTTCATGCCTTTAAGCAGTGAACAATGGTCAGAAGTAAAAAAGAAAATAATTCCAAATGTAAGACAACATTAAAAGTGTAATAGAACAAATTCCCTTGTGTGATGGACTGAAGTGCCATAATTTGTAGCCAAGATATCGTAGCTTTCATCTATGCAAAGTTCAGCCAGACACTAAAGCAGTAGTAAACATTCCAAGAGCTGTTACGGTAGCATACAGATGGATCTTTTGTAAAAAAAACAGGATACAATCTGATACCTAAAGAACAGAATTTTAGAAGTTGTACAATGTTGTTGCAAATGTCTCCATATTGGTGCAGGTAGCTCCATTAAACTCTTCAGAGTCAATGAGCATTTTACTTCTACTGTTGCAACTTGATGGCGATGTCTTATCAAAATATCATTGCATCTGAAAATACTGTTTTGTTAAAATTCTTCTCATAATATTAATTAATAATATAATTTGTTTGAAATATCTTAAAACACTGAATCCACTGAATCCAAATGAGAGTCCTGGAAAGTACTTAATAGGTTCGGTCAGACTTACTGATTGTAAGATGGAGTCTTCAGTCATAGGTGACGTGATCTGATCGAGAGGCCTCTGAGCTGAGGACCTCAGACAAGCCTGTTTTACTCAGTAAAAAGTATTTAAGAACTCTTTAGCGTAAATCTGCAGAATATATATTCTCGATCTGGGCAACCTGGTCTAGTTGGGGGTGTCCCTGCTGACTGCGGGGAGGTCAGACTAGATGACCTTTGGAGGTCCCTTCCAGCCTGGACCAATCTATGAATCTATGAATCTGTATTTCATATTGTATCTATATTCCCTGTTTCCCCTTTTTCATAAATGATAATGGATTATGAGCTATTTCATAGAAAACCAGATTTGAACACAATTTTACAATGGAAAATCAGGAGTTCTTATTATTGAGTGTCAGACCTAGTGCTAAAAAGCTTTGTTTGCCTGATGACATAGCGGTGGTGGTTTCTCCAGGAGACAGCTATGAAATGTAGCTTAGGTATCAGGGTTGGGATGGATCCTTTAGCATCCAATCTCATAAGATGAGGGCTTTAAAAATAAGATTTAAACCTTGAATTAGGCTTAGGAGGGCCATGTTCAGAAGAAAGGTAAGTGAAGCAGCATTAATACACCTGAACAGAGTGTACAACTGCAGAGTGTTTGTTCCTTTCTCTGTACAGCACAATCACATAATCAGCATAACTATAAAAGTAGAGGAAGACAAGTGACCTCATGAGATCTTTCACTTCAAGTGTCATTTCCCTCCATCCTGAGTGCACAACACACCAACTAAGCACATTTTCAGAGTATGCACCAGGGCCCGGGGCAAGCTCCAAAAGTCAGTGAGAGAAAATCTTGTGAGAGGTGATGTTTTCCACTTCCTGGCTACTATCTGAGCTGCCAAGTCAGAATAAGGTATGAAACTGGTGCCTAACACAGAAACAAAATGCCTTCCAAAAAGTGGCCAGCATCTTTCCACCTCTGTGTGATATGGTCTCCTGGGTTCCTCTACATTTCTGTCAGCTCAATTAGCCTGTAATTTGGGAAATAAAAACACAGGCCAGTAAAGATGCCTTGAAAGCCTGTCCACTTCCGACTAAATCTATTCCTTGATTTGACTTTAAATAGGCTATCTGGAAATACTTTCCTCTCAACATTTCTTTAAAATGACCTACTTAGGAGGTTCCATTGTATCTTGGCACAATCTATTATAGTGTGTCATGATCCCTGTAGTGAGAACATCTTCCCTAATATTTAACCCAGATCTCCTTTGTCACAGGTTAGGCTGTTTTATAGTTGTGCTGTCCCTCACAGACGCAGTGAACTGATCACTGTCTTGTTTTTACAACCTTTATGTAAATTATAAGAGTTCTTTAATGTCCCTTGCGTCCTCTCTAAAATAAGCAAACTCAACTCTTTCCATCTTTTTCCACTGCTTTCTTAAATATCATTTTCTTAACTATCATTCTTCCTAATTTCTACTAAACTCTCTGCAATTCATCTACGTACTTCCCAGAGTGTGGTATCCAAAAAATAGATAGTGGAAAAATATGACCAACAGGGAGTTGCCATTGTACAGAGGAGTCCTGTTTTGGTGTAAGTTTGACATAGTGTTTTGTTGGGTAGCAGGGAAAGAATGGTTGTTAATATAAGATACTGAGAATTGTAGTTTTTCTTACATGTAAAATGTTAACAAGTGAGATGGGGAAATTTTGAGAAAAATTAGTATTATGTCTCTTTGCAAGACTAGAAGCATTTACATTTTAGCAATGAATGTACAAGAAACTCAGCTCTGATGCTTGTCCTTGTTAAATGAAATTCAATGTCACAAATGTTTACATAAGCAAGGATAATTAGTACCTCTGTAATCACTTTTACTGGCAGTCTATGAAAGAGCTGAATGCTTCAACTTTAGCACTTTAATCTAAAGTAAAGAATAAGTCAATGTTATGTAATCAAAACTATAAATATTGAGCACAAAATTACCAATTAAGGTTAGATACTAATAGGTCTCTAGGAATAATAGTAATAAAAAATTACAGCATTCTAATTTTAAGCAAAGTTATTAACTAAGAGTTTGTTGTGCAGAATCTTCATTAGAACATCACCTCATTTTTTCAGGATATGTTTGCACAATAAATATTAAATAAATATTGACTAAATCTGAGTAGAATAGCAGTAAAATTTTTACAGAGGTAAAAAATAGTCCCTAAGACTACCATGCTGAGCTTGGAAATAAAAGGTATGCACAATCAAAGGAACAATGTCTCCTGATGGCAACTTTTTCTATATTTCAGGAGTTGTGTACTTCATGTACTGGAAAATTCTGTTTCATAATTGCTTCTTAAATATTAGTAGGAAGACTGCTCTTCAAGATACCTTGGCGGTCACTTCTTTCATAGTCATTTTTTATGAGAAATAGCATCCAACTTGATTTCCAGGATTAGCCACAATTTGACTCTTTCATGTGAGTCACATTCTGTTGTGCCTGAATTATGTTATTTTAAAGGACGACCTAGGATTTTTCCATATTCAGGAGACCTGCTCATCTGCAGGTGTTTTTCTTTCTGAAGGAATGAAATCTATAGTTATTCTGCATGTGGATGGGCTTTTACATAAGTTTAAGCAAAACCATTGACACTGAAACAATTTACTTTCTTGTAATATCTATTTGATAGAGAAACTAAAATTAATACTGTCTTAATTAGCTGTGTGTCTTTAGGACAGCTGATCTTCTCTGATTTATATTAATGACTGTGTTAATGCTCCTAAACCCTGCAACATTACTCCTAAAGGTTTCTTATGAATAAATATTCAAACTTCAGTCATTTTTTGTTCTGTTATTGATATCTACTTAGAAAAATGACCTAGTTCCTGGTGTTGCATATTGTACATCTATTTTGTAACCCCTTTAATTTTAAGATTATAAACAAATAGCACTCTGAAACAAACAATATGGGCCAAGTTGTTCCTTTAGGGGATTATTTTGGACAGCTGCACAGAAAATAAGTAGTGTGAGGCTTATTTACACATGGTCATTGAAGCATTCATTTCACTGATTTATAGGACAGCAAAAGGTCTCTGAGACACAGACCCAGCAATTTTGAGCTGAAGTTGAAAGAGAGGATTTTCTATCCCACCCCCCTCTAGAGATATTAAAAAATCAATAGAAAGATTTGTTGCCAGAACAGATAGACACAGTGCAGTCCTACATCCTGGATAATATTGATCTCAGGTGCTGAGTCTCCATTTTTCATACTGTAGTCATAATACATATTTGCAAAAGTCTTAATAGTATATGGAATTGCTTCTGTAAAAGGTAAAACACACAGACTTTTTTTTTTAACTAAAATATGAAGGTAATACTATGACCGATGCCACCAGGGCTTTTTGAAAGTGAAATGGGCTGAATGTTAATGGGCTGATTTTGGGACACCAAAGTAGGGCATGATTTTCATAACCATTGAACACATTCTGATCCCATTGAAATGTTTATTGATATTCAGCATTTCTTAATTTCATCTACCCTAATTAAAAAAAGTACACCCCTGCATATGAGCTATTTATGCAAGGTCTTACATGTAGGCATCTCTAGGAAGTGCTAGATGAGACCTCCAGGCTCTGGAGGTGCCTATTTTGTCTTTATTGACTGTAGGAGAAAAGAGTGAGTAGCTGAGACTCTAAAATACCTTATACAATTGGATACCAAGGTATATCGGTGTGAGTAACTGAAAATTGAGGTTATTTAAAATTAGTGTCAACTTTTGCAATGTGGGCAGCTTAATGCAAAGGGTAGGAGGTATGAAAAAACTCTAAATTTTCAACTTGCACCACAACCTGACCTAAATCAAACAGCAATCTAAAAATTTATCAAATTCAATGGTATGTTCATGGAATTTATTTTGTTTGGTGTCCACACAGATTTCAAATGCAGCTGTAACAGTAAGAGAATAGCAAGATGACTTAGCTGGTCATATTAGTATTATTAGTGTCTGTGATATTGATGAAATATTATTATGTCCTAGCTTAGAAAAATATTAATTTTTTTGAATTAGAAAAGGCTCAGAAAGAAACCAAATAACTCATATTTAATCGAATTCTAGAAAATTTCCTCGCATTGGCACCCTCACGAATATCAGTCAATTTAGCCTATGCAAATAGAAGGTTAAGAGGTAGAGTCTTCTCACAATTTATAATTTTTTCTACCAAGTCAGGCTGACCAGCAGATCAAGGTCAACAAGCTTGTCAGAAGAACATAACTTCAGAGAATAGAGAAGAGGCTACCAATGACATCTGGTTACAGCTGTAGGGGACAATTTGACTTCTCCTGTTTGGGTTTAGAGTCCTCCTGCTACTGCTGATGTGTGTGAGATCTTAGGACAGGAAGCTGGGGCCAAAAGAAGTAGGGCAGCATATTCTGCTCTTCAGAAATAAAGAGAATAACTGGTACATTGCAGGGTTCAAGCAAGTGCCTCTTATTTGTCTAAAGACTGCAGGCATGTAATGCTGCATCCAGCCTGCAAGAACTGGAGCTTTGAGAAATCCTGAATGATAAGTGAGTATTTGGGCAAAGGATGGGTCAGCTGTCTGTGAGAGTTCCTGTTTCTTTCAATTAAATCTAAACCCTCTCTTTCCATGTCCAACTCTCTGTCTCCACATAGACAGATCCCCTATGTATTTACATTACAAGGTCCCAAAATTATACAAAATTTATCTTTACCATGGAGATTTGAAAATCAGAGGTCTGAATAACAGCCATCTTTTAGAATTTGAAATCAATAGTGCAAATGTCTTTTGTCATTATTGTTGCTGAAAAAAAAAAATCCAAGGATTAAAAAACACAATTCTTGAAGAATGTGTATGAAATTCCATCTGTCCCATTCACAGAGTTTTAAGAATGATTCATACAGAAATGATAAATTTGTCTTAATAGCCTTGCTCCCTTATTTGCCAAATGTCTCTCCTTGCAAGCCTGTTGGAAGTCACAAGCAGTTTGCATTGGTATGTTAACAATGTTATTATCACTGTAACTAAAAAGAAAAATACAGAAACATCAGTAAAAATGACTTTGGGATGTCTTTGAAAGGAATAATCTCTCAATTTCAAAATCATTCAGTTCAGAAGCATTACCGGAATCAGGTACCATTAAGGTAAATGGTATATTTTCACTTGATTTATTAGTCAAGGCCAGAAAAAAATCCTTAAACTTTCTCCTAAAGGTTAAAAACATATACTTATCATAGACTATATGTTTTTTATAAGTCAAAAAAACCCCAACCTATTATATTTTATGAGCACAGATTCCTTCAATTTCCTTTATACCTCATACATTCCAACAACCATGTCACCTCTCCAAAGTTATAAAATAGAAAATATTTTAGGAAATTTAAAAACTACTTGGATAAGATGTGATAAAGTAGTATGGTATCTATGAAAAGACTGTTTTTCAGGACCCTGAGATTTGTCAGATGAACACTGATACTTATGCATCATTCTAGATTAGGTTCAAATGCAAGTGAAGCTTATGGATACAGTCAATTGCTGTCATTTTGAAGTTTTTAATGATAATTTTTTTGAGATTGTGACTCCAAACACCTGAAATTCTCATTAAAACCCAGTTTCCACACTTTGCAAATAGGATGGTTTGTATTATTTAGCTGTCCTTTTCTCCACTCTAAGGAGAAGTTTTAATTTTCCTTTGAAAAAAAATGAATTGCACTTCTACATCATTTTGAGAGGAATTCCTGTATCAGGAACAGCGTGGCGAGTAGGGCCCGAGAGGTGATTGTCCCCCTGTACTCGGCACTGGTGAGGCCTCACCTCGAGTACTGTGTCCAGTTTTGGGCCCCCTACCATAAAAAAGACATTGAGGTGCTGGAGCGGGTCCAGAGAAGGGCAACAAAGATGGTGAGGGGTCTCGAGAATAAGTCTTATGAGGAGAGGCTGAGGGAACTGGGGTTATTCAGCCTGGAGAAGAGGAGGCTGAGGGGAGACCTTATTGCTCTCTACAACTACCTGAAAGGAGGGTGTAGAGAGATGGGGGTTGGTCTCTTCTCTCAAGTCACAGGCGACAGGACTAGAGGAAATGGCCTCAAGTTACGCCAGGGGAGGTTCAGGCTGGATATTAGGAAAAATTTTTTCACCGAAAGGGTTATCAGACATTGGAATGGGCTCCCCAGGGAGGTGGTTGAGGCCCCATCCCTGGAGGTGTTCAAAAGACGGGTTGATGTAGTGCTGGGAGGTATGGTTTAGTGATGGTGATGCTCCTTGTATGTTGTGTGGGCGTCTATTTTTGTCAGTTAGGTTGACGGTTGGACAAGATGATCTTTAAGGTCCCTTCCAACCTGGAAGATTCTGTGTGATTCTGTGATTCTTTGAATTAAATTACTTTTACTAAATAAATGAATACTGCTGCCTTTTCTCCCTGCCTCACTGTCCTATCCTGGTATCATTTTTGATCCTCTTCTGTGCTGAATCAGCTGTCTATAGCTAGTCAAACCTACTGCAAAATGTAGTAGAAGACATGAAAATGTGAGTTACAATATTTTTCAGTTCTCTGGAACACACATATATGCCAGTCTTGATATGGACCATGGCATATGGTCGGCTACTGTACTTATTTCTTCAAGGAATCCTAGTTCAGTGGTTGCTTTCAGAGGATCTGAAGGATCAATTCCAAAGTCCAAAGCAGAGAACCAACCCTACCTTTGCTCTTTCCTTCCTTTCTTTTTCTCCCTCAAAATCATGTTTATATAAAAGCCTTGTATATTTGCCAGATGTTATTCCCAAGAAATGAATTTAAAAGTGTAAAACCTTGTTTGTAAAATAAAATTTATAAAATACTTGAAAGGGTGTCAAATGGACGTTTGTTAGAAGGAAGAAAACTTTTTGCAAGCATTATCTAGTGATGACCCATAAAAATAACTTACACTCTAAAGATCATACTCAGCCAAAAAAGCCATCGAAGTCAACTGGCATTTGTTTCAGTATAATTTGGTTCAGAATCCTAGCACTATAGAGGAATACAAAGGAAACAAAAGGTATACATGAAGGATTGCAGTATGAAGATACTAGATGGTGATTTTATGCATGTCTTTAAATAAATCAACAACACCAGTATGACTCTGCGATTATGACATGTCTTATATTTGATCAGTAGTTAAAAAAGATACAAAATAAAAGTTTCTTAAGTTAGACATTTACAAGCAAGCCCAAATTGTTTCAAAGCTTGCTAAGGAGGTCCATGGATAATTTATGCTAGTTTTCTACAGTTGTTACAGCAAGGAGGAAGCACAGGAGGAGAAAAGAGATAATGTTGTGCCAATATTTAAATGGAATGACCCTTAGACATCAGCCTGATATTGATTCTGGGAAAAATAATGGAACAACTGATATGAGACACAAGTAATAAAGAATTAAGGAGACTAATTAATGCCAGTCAACAATTTCTACAAAATAGATGTTATTTAACTAACATAATACCCTTTTAATGAGATTACAAGTTTGACTGATAAAATTAGCAGTACTGATGGAATACAAATGCATAAATATAAACCTAACTGATTTTCTTGCAGGACACATGGGGATCCTTGGTCCAAGTAATGATTTTTTTCAAATAAATGTTAAAGAATTAAACCAAGAGTAATTGATCAAATGTACCGATTAACAAATTTAGGGGAAAGGTAAAATGCAAGGGAGGATCACTGTTGCAGAAAGATGTGGATTATTTGTTTGCCTGGGTATAATTTAATGCAGTTAAACATGCAGCCATCATTGGCTGTTCTGAAAAGTATTTTGACCTCCAAAGGACTTTCAAAGGGATTTACTTGATATTGCAGATGACCAGCTAACTGTAAGCCTCTGATCTGATTCTTTTTCACTTCTATGTTCTTGGACAACTGAACAGAAAAATATCAAGAAAAGCAAACATTTCATTTTACCACTATACTTAGCATAGTGAGTCCATTCCTGATTTATTGTAACCAGGACAAGTGGTGGAAGAAGACAAGTGGTAGAAAGCTAGAATGCACACTTCAGCAGGCATTTTCATACCTCAACATTGATTATTTCAAACTACAGAAGTCCAAATATTTTTTAAATATGCAATGTTATCAAGCTATGGAAGTCTAAATATTTTTAAATATTGCAGTGATATCAAATGAGTATAAGCTTTTTAAATTTTCAGCAGATTGTATTTTTGATAATCAAACTTCATTCTGGCATTTTTCTCTTCATGGGTTGTTTAATTTCTTTATAATTGTATATAATGAAAGGTGCTGATCTCTTCTCCCTGGTATCCAGTGACAAGATGCATGGGAAAGGCTCAAAGCTGTGTCGTAGTAGGTTTAGACTTGACATTAGGAAGCATTTCTTTTCTGAGAAGGTGATCAAGCATTGCAACAGGCTCCCTAGAGAGGTGGTTTGTGCCCCAAGCCTGTCAGTGGTATTTGGACAATGCTCTTAATAATATGCTTTAAATTTTTGCCACCCCTGGCAGTTGGACTAGACATTGTAGGTCCCTTCCAACTGAAATATTCTATTCTATTCTATTCTATTCTATTCTATTCTATTCTATTCTATTCTATTCTATTCTATTCTATTCCATTCCATTCCATTCCATTCCATTCTGTTCTTCAAATCATCCTCTAATTCTCTTAGGAAACAATCTCTTCCTGTCATTCTGTCACTTAATTATATTGATTATATCAATAACAAGTTACAGAGATTACACTGTGCATGAGCAAACAGCATATACTCTTATGTTACCTTATCACATCCATCAAAAATGATTTTTTTTGCTTTGTAATAAGAAGTCTAAGTAAGAAAATATAGTGTTACTTATTAATAAACTATCAATGATATCAACACCGATTAAACATCTAATGCAAACATAATTTTAAAGCCCATCAAATTGCAAAATTTATACTATTTTTATGATTTTCAAACATAAAAAAAGCCTGAAAGAATTTTTATGTCAGTATCTCGAAGCATTTTATGACATTGTAGAATCATAAAGTCATTCAGACTGGAAGGGACCTCAGGAGGTCCCTGCTCACAGTAGGGTCAGCTATCAGGTCAGACCACGTTGCTTAAGTTGATTCAGTGGGGGCTTGAAAACTCCAAAGTACAGAGACTGCACAACCTCTCTGGGCAGCCTGTGCTGCTGCCTGACTGTCCTCATGGGAAAAAACTTTTCCTTACACCCAGTGTAAACTTCTCTTGTTTGAACTTAATGTTGCTTGTTCCTTGTCCTGGCACCGTGTACTGCAGTGTAGAGCCTGGCTCCATCTCCTCCATAACTTCCGTGAAGTTCTGGTTCAAGGTGTTGGATGTTTGTATTTTAACAAAACATTTTGTATGTATTTTGCACATGATAAGCAGCCACTTTGCTTAAATACTAGAGCTAGAACCTTTCCATTAGCAACCATTTTAGCATCATTTTCACCGATTTGCACCGAGGATTTTGGTGACACCTATCTGTAATATCTCTAAATAATCATGACAAGCTAATAAAAAACAGCCCCATAGCTAAACACTGGTAGAACTATCTGCATAGTTTAACAAAGAAAAAGTCAAGGCATGACTTGGTAGCAGGGAGGACAAAATATGGATGTCTTCTTCAATCTAGCAGAGCACAACAAAAGCCCAGGGCTAAATGTTGAAACCATGCCAATTCATGCCGGAAATAAGGTGTACACTTTTAGCACTGGGCATAAATAATGCTTCACATAACCTGCCTGAGGTCATGGCATATTCTTCTGGAAATATTAAACTGGACTGAATGTTTTTTCCCGTAAAAGATATGCTCTACTTCAAACAGGAATTAAATCAGGAGCATCCTGTGGCTTGTGTTATGCGGGGGGTCAGAATAGATGATCACAATGGTCCCTTCTGGTCTTAACATTTATGAATCTAAATGGAACATAGCACCAGGAGAACTGAAAGCCCCTCACAGATTTAATAAAAGCCAAGAGCACATGACTGACCCAGAGGCAACTTGAGAGTTGCTAGCATGACCGACTGCTGATAACATAAGGCTCTGCCAAGTGGCCAGACATCAGCACTGAGAGAACACATTTCACAATCTGACATCTGGGATTTCAGGTAGTTGTGTGTATCATGTGCAGCAATTTGAATGTCTAGAGAAGACGAGGAAAGCTTTAAGCTACAAGGAAAGTGATTCTCTTAAAGAAACAAATAAAAGAAAATTCAGTTTGCTTAATTTTATCTCCGAGCAAATTAAATAATAGGATTAATTAATTGAGTACTGAAGTATTTACTTTTTATTTAAATATCCAGTAGTTATGAACACTGTATATAAAATTTATTCATATTTTAACATTGGCATTTATTTTTAATTTTTAGCTGAAAACCTTATTATTAACTCTGCAGGAAAAAACAGAGAAAATATAAAGGAAGAAGACACAGCCATAGCTGCCATAGTGGCTAAGCTTGGATTTTTCATTTCCATATCTCTGCACACAATGAATGAGCCAATTTTATTGTTTCATAGTCACTTTTTCTTGACCACCTCAGGTCTATCCATTTCTTGCACACTGGATTCACTTCAATAATTTCAATGTATTTACGTATTATTTAAAATGAGATATTTCACAGAAACAGGGCATGAAACTGATCTCATCTAAATTTAAAAGTATACAGCACAAATGTCTGTTTTTCGGTTTAGTCATCCTGGGCTCCCTCAGCAATCAGCAAAGAGGAACTGACACTTTTGAAGTGTGATTTGTCTGATCTACTTTAGATGTATATTTGAAGATGAGATTAATTTCTCAGGTTAGTACTCTTCAGTTTGGAAAAGAGACAACAGGGAGAAAGATGTGAAATGCTAAATGACTACAAAATGATGAGTGGCCTGCAAAAAGGTGAAAAGAGATCAGCTGTTCAGTGTTTCAAAAAAAAAAAAAAGACAAAAGAAAAAAGACATTAAACCAAGATGTCTGTAGCTTCATTAAATCAACCACACTGAAAACGAACAAAAGCAGTCCTAGGCCCTTCACAAGATCTGTGCAACTACATGCCAAAGGACTATGTGGCTGCTTAAAGTGTGTTTGGGTGTTAAAAGAAGGTAAGACAAGTACATGTAAAAGAAATAACTTGTAAATTGTTAAAATCTCAAATTACATGCACTGCAGAAAAATCCTTTGAGTTGAAGTAACTGGAGACCAGGAAAGTAACCAGAAGAAGTGCCATATATGTTCTTAGTCTTCCCTAAGGCAGGTGGACCCCTGGTCAGCCTAAGTATGGTTGCTGTTATGCACATACACTGACTATAGTGGATGACTTGGAATAGTGATTTGAAATGAAAGTTGACATCTACACTGCATATGACCGCAATTGATCAGATGAAATCCTTGGAGTGTCTTTGACAACAAAATGAGCTCAGTTTTAAAATAGCATGTATGTGGGAGAAAGAAGGAAACCCACCAATAAGTTGCTGGTTTTAGCATTTCTGTAGGTAATCCAACTTCTCACCACTGTTCTTTTTGTACCTGGTTCCTGCAGTCCGTTAATATAATCACAAGGCTATTGGCTGTTCAAATACTACTTTGCTAGTTCGTGAAATCTGAAATCCAATGGGGTTTCCCCATGCAGGTTAAAAGGGACTTTTGTGGGTTAATTCCAGCTAGCAGCTAAACCCCACACAGCCGCTTACTCCATCTCCCCCAGTGGGATGAGGGAGGCAATTGGAAGAGCAAGTGAGAAAGCTGAGTTACATGGCTGGCCAGGGAGACCTGGTTCTTTGTTATTTACAAAAGAAGGTTCAGCTGATTAGACACATTAGTTTTAATTTAAACTAGATGAATTGTATTCTTCATTTTTGTGCTTTTCAGAAAAGGTTAAAATTATTCTGTTCTAATACAGAATAATACGGGGGCTGGGGCATGTATGTCTGCATATATCCATGCAGTCACAGAATTAAGAAACTAAGGTATGTTTGGACTATCTTCCTGTCGAGATATGGCTCTTCTCCACATCAATATTGAATATAAACAAACTATATTATGTTAATCGATTAACTTAGAAGAGCATCTCAGCAAATTATTTTAATTATTATAACGCTTGACTATTTATTTCAAATACCTAATATAGCGCACATGAAAACCTCCACATTGTCTCCCCTTTCCTGTGATTCCTGCCAGATTTTGTAACACAGTTTGGCATATACATAGGATCACTTTATCTTTAAGAAACTGCAAGGTGTTTATTTGCTTTCCTTTGGTCTTAATTGACTATTCTGATGAAAGACTTGGCAAGAAGCAATACTGCCTTTAAGAGCAGAGTAAGAAAACAGGGCTCAGATGGCTCTGCAGGGTGCAGGGCTCTCCCCTGCTCATGCCCTTTTCATAGAATCATAGAATCATAGAATCGTCCAGGTTGGAAGGGACCTTAAGGATCATCTAGTCCAACCATCAACCTAAATCTGACCAAAAA
>VXAK01008504.1:169555-195690 GCA_013399435.1 Arenaria interpres
CATTTGTGATTTGTTCTTAGACCTCTGTGGCCTTAATAGCATTCTGTGCTTGTGTTTTCAAGGCCTTATGATCTTGTGTTTTGAGAGCCTGCCGCAATCCTCTGTTTTTTTTTCAGTAACCTGCAAGTTGCTCTCACTTAATCCAACTAATGTTATATTAGCTCAGTGTAGTAATACATACATCTTTGTCCTAGGGCCACTAATAGCACATTTTACAAAAGTAGCAACGCAGACACTGTGCTCTGGTAACTACCAACTATCAATATCAACCAGTTACGGTAATAATACTGGTATATTTTTTAAAGCTGCTTTATGATACAATCCACAGCCGGAGTTGAGTGCTTTTTTTTTTTTTTTGCTTTTTGTTTTTAAATCATGTTCAATTATTCTTATGCTTACCTACTCAAATTAGAAAACAATGAGAAAATTAAGTCTCTAGTCAGAAAGTAAGAAAACCTCTTTTGGTATATATAATCTGCCTTTCACAGATGGGCAAGATTATTTAGACACAAAAGTATTTAGAGCAATGATTTTCATAGGGGAACATAGGCTCTGTAAGGTATGTGGAACATTTTTAGTAGCTTCATAAAACACCAAGAAGAAACAAATATTTTGTCAATAACCTTATAAACCTTTAGAAAGGGGGTTGGACCAAATGATCTCCAGAAGTCCCTTCCAACCTCAACAATTCTATGATTCTGAAAATGTTCTTATGTGTTCAAAACTTTCTTTTAAGGAAAGAATCACTGGTATGGTTTTGTTGGATTCTTTGGGATTTGTGGAGGAGGAAAGATTTGGAAGTTAAAAACCAAAACAAACCAAAAAACTAAAAAGCATTAATCTACAATAAATCACAAAATCTGAAGTAGCTACTGACTTCAGTACTGAGCTCAAGTCTGCTGATTTGCTCTAGATTTACCTCTACACAACTCCAAGTAGCATTTTGCTGCAAGGAACTTGCTCAAAGAAATTGACTGTTACAGAATCTTTTAATGAGGTAATTATAAAATAATCAGACACATCTACTATAAAATCACTTTGGAGACAGAAGTTAGATCAAAATGTTACTCATATTTTATGTATTTCTGTATTCTACATAACGGTGGTAGGTTTATTAGATTCTGAACATAAGCATCACAACAAATACCTACTGTCATAAATCTGTATTTTAGGCCAGATGTTTTTGGCTTTCAGTTCAGTTCCTTAGAAGCAGAAGAGTCAACTTTCCAGTTAGACAATTGCAGACATCACATGTTGATGACATAACAGTCACCTTAAATCATTAATCTGAAAATCTTCATTCTTGGTAATAAGATTACTTCAGACTACCTGACAAAACTTTCTTGACATAAAGGTTTATTCCGGGTAATGAAGTAAATTCACTCCTGCATCTTTGTAAATGCTCTAGCACTATTTCTCCATGAAAATGACTGAAGAAAACTTGTGGACTTTTAAAGTTCCTGCCAGCTAATAAAGACATCAGATTGTTTGGTGGGGTCTGTATCAGGCTGCTCAGAAAGCAAAAAAGTTATACAAGGTAGGTTGATAATCTATCTGTTGCACTTGCCCTTATGCAGGCTCAAAATACATGTATGACAGTAACACCAACAGTCTGAGATTGACTTGTCTATTACAGGCTGGCTTGATCACGGAATGATGCTTTCATGGCTAAGAAAGAAAGATTTCTTGTGAGTGTAACACGTCAGTGAGACTCCAAAACCCACTCCCTGTATAGGTCTACACAGGTCAATGGGTCTCATTCTTTGCCAAAATGTTACAATCCCCACCAAATTCAATGCAAAATGAAAATGACAAGGAAATTTACCTTGCATGAGTATGATTTAATTTGGCATGTTATCCCAGGTAAAAAACCAACTTGCAGCTATATGTCTAGCAGCAATTTCTGATATACTAATATTACAACACATATATGTGGTATACATACATTAATTTTAATTGTCCAACAGCACTGTGAGGAGAGCATGATGAACATTCAGACATTATGAATTAAACCTTTATTTCTAGGAAAGCATTGAGGTTTTTTTGCTTCTCATAAGAAAGAAGATCTTTCCTTTGGTCACTACCTATTGATGAAGACCAAAATTAAACGACAGTCTCCATAAGTTCCTAATAAATTAGTATGAATTTTTAAGGATCTTTAAATGTGGTTGTGAAAAAAGAAACTCACAGGAATTCACACACTTCATCCAAATCTGCCGTTCAGATGATTAAAAATCATTTGCAAGGAAAAAGATGGGTTTGATAGGGAGCTGAAAGGGATTTCCAGAGGCCTTGAATCAATCTCCAAGTCTGTCACAGCTTTGCTCTGTGACTTGCTTAATGCACTTGCAGGGTGCATCCAGATGCAATTCATTGGACCAAACCTGTCTGAGCAGAAGCATAGTTGCTAACAGAGATAAGACATTAAGCTGCCTTTGTAGTGAGTGGAGAGAAAAGTACATTTTTAGGGTGTGATTTATCTGTTCTTTAGATATTTAGTTGATGTTGAGAATTACATCTTGGAAGTGCCTGTTCTTCAATCCTGATTTAAAAGAGACCCTAAAGGTATTAGTTTACATGTAGACATGTACACTATGGACAGCTAGAACTCTTCAGATGCGTCCTGCCGCTTGTGTATTTGTTCCTTAGCTTTTGCATATAAATGGAGAATAATTATCGCTTCTTTTTACAATTGTTTGCTTTTTAAGTCTGTAGAGACCATATGTTCCCAAGATAAGGTCTTCTTTCATTTTATATACAAATGAGGTTTCAACTTGGAACAGTTCAACTACTACATTAGTATGAACATACTCACATTTTTAAGAAATAAAACACGAAATGAATTTTAATATATTATTTTCCTGATTTCAACTGCAGTTTCTGTTTTTGCTGATAGTAATGTAGTTGCTTTAATGGCACATATATCTGTAAGCTGTCAGAGCATCTCCATGTCAAGATATGCTTCAATATATGAAGCTTCATTCAGAAAATTCATAGCCTTAACACTGATGCCATTTTGCCCCAAACCCATCTTAAAACAAAACCTAATAATTTTTAATTATTTCAACCTCCTCTAGAAAGCAGGTACTGCCCTTTTCTATAAGATTCTATTGCTACTGTAAAGCAAGCATGAGCAAATTGATGCTAAGAAAGACAAAGTGCCTGAGTGATTTTGGTCTTTACATAGTTTGTTAAGAATGTGTTTCCTCTTGATTAATGCTTTCAGACAGCAGAAGGGTGAGGACATCAAAGAATTATAGAATGGTTTAGCTCTCCAGTAGCCAGAGAAGTGAATTTGGACATGCAGATCTCCCTGGATTTCAGTAATACAAAGGATTTAATTTCTTGTTAGTTTTGATTTTGTAAATTCTGATATTGGTTAGTCATTGGCATTTGAAAAATAATATTAATGGATAGAAAAGGATTAAAGAAAGCTAGATGTAAATTCTGCTAGGCTTAATTGTTCACAGTTATTTAACCTAATGAGATCCTCTAAGTGTTTTCCAAAAGGTAGATGAGCGTGTAAGTAACATACAAAGAACAGGTAAAAGCTAAGATTTCACCCTGTACAACAACACAACTGAAAATGAGCTACCAGGCTACCATGTGGTGCTGGAAAATCATCTGGCTTGCCGTGAACAAGGGCTTGACACTGCAAAATTAAAATCTCAAAGTGACTCTTAGATGAGGGGGCCTAACTGTAGCTGACTAACTTATGTGTTGAACAGGCTGGCTTGGCACTAAAGAAAAATTGCAGAAGGGTGTCCTCCCACCAGAAAATATGAGTAACTGCTCTGATGCTTTAGGATGACTACATGAGCAAAGTCATATGCCACACTGACAGTTTTTATTTTGCTCTTGGAGGGATGTTTTCATACACGAACAAGTCTTCTGATAGTATCTTCTTTATAATAAACATCTCTGTAATATCACCCAGTGAAAGACCTGAAATGTCAGATGGAAACTGAGAATGAGGTAGGGGTGAAAAAATGCCAGCTAATTGCAACTAGGCAAAATATTTGTTCTAGTATTTCAGGAAAGATACATTTTAAAAAAAACACCACAAACCCAAATATTATGTTAAATTATTTTCATCATATTTTAATAAGTCAAAATATTTCAACTTTAGTCATAATTAATTTCATATGGCCTGTATCCAGGGTTCCCACACATATTCGGTAGGTGTGGATATCTGAAGATTCCTGCTATGCAATTATATGGACACCAGCAAGAGATGTTTCACAGCTACCAAAACTAAGGACATAATAATTTTTTTTTTTTTTTTAATTCTGTGGTTTACCCACATACCCTGTGAAAACTCCACCTCTCCATTGACTGAGTCACACTGAAATACAATATCTGAGATCTTTTAACTAAAATAACACCACTTATCTCCCCAAACCATCCAAAACCTTGAGCTGAAAAAAAATTATTTTTAAGACAAAATTAGATATTTATTTCTCAATTCATTTTTATGTATTAAATTATATCTTTCATTTTTTGGTTTAAATTTCTGCAAAATAAAAAATTTATATAAATGTCACAAAGCCATTAATTTTTAATTGCAGGTATGAAAAGCTTAATATTTTCTGAACTTCTTTCCTTTATCTGAAAGTACTTGGCCAATTTGAGCTACCTTTAAAAATAATTTCCTCTCTTCATTGCAACACGTTTTGTTTCTCTGTAGCTGCAACATGTTTTACAGCTATTCATTTAAAAACTTTTAGAGACCTACAAATTGCCACCATGTAAATACCAGAAATAAATTAAATCCTAGTCCCTTCTTGACATATTCATCAATATTTATTTGTTAATTTATATCCCAGCTGAATTTCTGTCCTAATTGTAAGCAAGCAAATAATGAGCTGCTTTTATCAGGCCAGTGTGTCATGATAACTGAACTGTTTTGAAGATTTGCACTTTTCATAAGCTTTCTAGCACTTGTCTCATACTTCGCCTGGACTGCACTGAGCAGATACATGTAGCTGTTTTATTACCTGCTAAGTATTTTGATTACAGATTCTAATCTTTAAAATAAAGCAATCTCTCCAGATACCTTCTAGGCACAGTCTCCTAGCAACAAGGCTTCCCCTTATTTCCCTTGATTCTGAATGCAGAATAATTTGTGGATGCTTAAGCTTTTTTGGTTTATTTCAAGTATTCTGACTTTTTCTCAGGAATGCCTTTATTTTCTTAAAATGCTATAAATCAGCGCAAGATCACAAATAGGCAATTCTAAACATCTTTCGTTAAGAAAAACAACACCTTAACACACTTGTAATATGATTTTCATTAATTTGGGCCACACACATATTAAACTTTTACTCTCTGTATATAGTGCTGGCAGAGTTAGATAGCAAATGGAGAAAGGAAAGTTCCCTTTGTAAAGGTTAAGAGGAGTTTGTAATTGGTAGTGACTTTCTCAAACCTAAATTCCCTTCTCAGGAAGGGAAAACTGCTTCCTTTAATTCATTAACAGTTTTGTAGTGTAAGACACCCTAAAATTGCAAACCTTTATTCATAAGGCTTAATCACTCCTCATCATCAAAGATTTGGTTGAAGATTTGACTTCTTTACTCTTTAACGCAAAGTCTTACATGCAAAGGTCACAAGCTGTTTTCTCCCTGTCCCGTGGCCTTTGCAGAGCCATGTGAAGCCACACAATGCTGAGCACCGTCCAGCTTTTTACATTACTATGGTCCTTCCTGCTACTGGCAGTTAATACTAACTCTGAGAGACTCATTCAGTAATTCTTACCCATTTATCAGCTTGAGTGTGTAACAGATTTGAATTGTATTTATCTGATCATCTTGAGGATACCAAATATCATTATATTCACAATGTAAAATCTTTCTATTTTCCTACAGAAGGTGTATTCAACACACAGCAACCTCCCCAGCCATCTCAGTCCAAAGGCAGCTTCCCAATGACTTTGTTGCTTAATGCTCACGCTTATAGGGAGATGCAGAAAGAGTGGGACTGCCGTTCTACCGCAATCTTTTCTTTACATTCCCTCAAGTATCAGTCTTTCTAGATCATTGTATTTTTTTCTTCAGATGATCCAATCAAAGCAAATAAAACTGATGAAACCAAAAATGTTCTACCTAGTCATGGATGTAGTCTCCTGCTATTTTCTATGTATCCATTTAAGATTCATTACATGTACTTAAGATTTCTTATGGATGAGCTAAAGAAGGTACTGTAACATCTTTGTCTGACACCCATGTCCAAATCACGGTAATTTGTTTATTCTGCCATATGAGCACTAAAAGCATCACACTTCTGATAAGATTTTATATTGGGCATGTAACATTCTCATCAGTTTTAGTCAGCTGCATGAACACCCAAGGATTTCAACCTGCTCTAGGTAGACCCACTCCGGTGGGGGAGTTGGACTTGATGATCTCCAGAGGTCCCTTCCAACCCCATATGATTCTATGATTCTATGATTAGTCTGATGCCTTAGCAAAATACAGAGGGACTTTGACTAGATTGATCCTCCAGTCTTATCTTACATAGACAGGACAGGCAATTTAAATATATGCTATATTTTTCCTATTCTAAACATAATCCAAACTTGTTCTTTAGTTAGAAAGTCTTCTATGTTTGTCAAAATTTCAAGATGGCAGAGGTCTCAAAGATCTTAAGACACTGTTAGGCTGTTAGGTAGAGGAAAGGTCCTTCAGCTACTAAGCCTTTCCAATGTCCAGGATCACAGGAAAGACAAAGATACTAGAATCCAGGTTTCATTAGTTCCAGTGCTCAGAGAAATACTGGTTATTACTAGAAATCATCAGAGACTATAGTCTTTTCTTAGGTAATTTTCCAGACTCGCAAAGCATTTTGGCAAGTTCATGGTATTCCAAGAAGGGTTTTACTATTTCTCAGTTTTTTCACCACACCCACATTTTTTTTTAGTTACTAGATGATAACTTCCATGATGCATTAAGTTCCTTGCTTAGATCTTTTTCTATCTCCTCTCTGGCTCACATCATATTCTGCAAAACTTGGCAAGCTATATCCCAGTATTAGGCAAACTAACACTTTTTTTTCTACTGAAGTGAACTTTCAGAAGATATTTGATATTCTGGTAGCTTTCCTACAAGAGTGTGCTGAAGAAGAATCTGGTGTGTTAAAGCATGGTTGTCTGAGCCAATTTTCTATCATCAACACTTTAATTATTGCAATGACTTCTTATTTTGTATTGCAATATTTTTCTTCTACACTTTTGTCTATTGCTATGGCCTTAGAGTTCTGTGTTGCTCACATAATCCTCATGATGCCAGGTTTACTTTGTGGAACATGTTTCTCCATGAGTTTGTTTGCAGCGTCTTCAAAGAAGTAAGAACCAGTACACCCTTTCTGATTTGTGCCACTTGAACAGAAGCTGACTAAAACTTTATGTTTATCTATTTTTTTTTTTTTTTNTTTTTTTTTTTTTTTTTTTTTTTTTTTGTGGGCCTCTGGTTTGTCTATATTAAAATGAACTCTAAGGATATTTACAGGGAACTTGTTACTTGAAAGTTTTATTTCAGTGCTGTCTGTTGGTAAATTATGACTGGTCCTGTGTCAACCTCTTTAAAGAAAAGACTTTCTATCACACCTTGATAGTTCCTTGTTGAAATGATGAGGCAGGCAGTCTGACTGTAAATCCACTGACCCATCCCTCATGAAAGTCTATTACCTTATTTTTTTTATGCTTGAACAAAGTATTTATTACTATGAAGTCACAAGAGTCACCATCCCCCACTTTCTGACTTGTCACACTAAAACATCTGGGAGCAACTAAAGCATTGTGACCAACTAATAAGATCAAAGTATCAACTTCAGTCATTTTTTTTAAAAAGTGAGATGTCTTTCAGAGTATAACCACTCATTCTTCCTTTATGTTACTGAGTTCCTTAACTTGCTTGTCTTTATGGCTGCTAATACAGAGGTATTCTGGTTTTTATAGACACTGGAGTCTTCAAACTATTTCTGACGTTTTTAAACCTCTGTAGAGAGGATTTTGAGTGTGAACATACTGCACGCACTTACCTGAGGAAGGCCCCATTGTCTGACCAGTTTTGATCCACTTAGTGCCCAGTCATCTTTTCAGATACAAAAACATCGTTTTCTCCAGGTGCAGTTGTCAGCCTGGTACCTTTATGCCCAGGTTTCACCATTTTTTGGTGATACTGGGACCAGTATAACTTATATGGTGGTCAGGATCATGTTAGGGAAGAATATGAAAATAGGCAATGTACAGAAGTTCTTGTCAGGGCACCTGAGGGAACAGGGCAGGGCCTGACTAGCATGGTCTGTCCCACTGCCCCAGACAAGGAGCTGGGCAGCTGAGGACAGTCAAGGTAGCCCCAGCCCAGAATCACCACCTTCCTGGGGAAAGGTATAGATCAAGGCCAGGGCTTGGATCAGGGGGCCCATGGCTGGGCAGGGCCTGTGGGAGCTGGAGAGCAGTCCTGCTGTGGGGCAGGGTCTGATGACCCTTGGGGGCAGCAATGAGGTCCTGGGCTGTGGGCAGGTTCAGGGGAGGTCCTGGGGACAGGGCTGGTAAGGCCACTGGTGCCCTCCAGATGCTGACAGCTCTCTGTTTCGCAGGACTTCTGGCAGTCAGTGTGCTGGGGGCACCTGAGCTGGAGACTGCAGCTGGTTCACTGACTTTAACAGGCACAAATGGACCCATTCTTCACACATTCCTCTAATCCATTTTTCAAACAGAGCTTCACAGCGTTTTTAGCTCTTTAATGCCTTCTGGCAGTAGTTTCTATCTCATTTTCAGCATATGTGACTGCTACCGTTCAAGGATGATCATCTGCCTCATGTGTCATCCTGCCCCAGGTGGAATCTGGGGGTTCCCCTGGTCTGTGGGCTGCCCACATACTCTATAAACCTTTGCCTGTCCTTGGTGCCATGGTGCAGGAACATGCTCCTCACCCCACGCCAGTTCAGCAGAGAGAGAAGTGGGGGGGTTGTTTGTCAGAGGTGACCAGTTTTAGCAACAGATTTATTTACTGAAGCCTTGGGTGCTGATCCTCAGTTACATCCTGCTTTTAACAGCCCTTTCTGGAGGCATCAGAAAGAAGATGAATTAACTAAAAGTTGCTTAAAACATTTTTTAACGTTACCTAATCTCTTCAACAAAGCTGTGACTTGCATTTTGAAAGTTCCTCAACTTTACACTTATTAATATTATAACCGCTCAAAAGTGGCTCTTATAAAATGAGAAAGAATGCCTTTCTGCTGCTAAATTTGGTAGTGTGTTGCCTAGCTATATTCTACCATATTCTACAGTTGCAGGTGTAATTATGCTTTGCTGCTCTTGTTTCCTGTTCTTTACAGCCAGAGCTTCTTTTCTTCGGTGGTAATCTTTGAATAATGAACGACAATAATATCTGTGGAAGAATTCTAGCCTACATAGTAGAGTGCAGGTTAGGTTTGTTTCCATTTATATACCCTTATAATGATTCATATTATTTCAGATTTAAGTGGGTGTAAAAAAGTGGGAAAAATATGTGAAAAAAGTTTTTTCTTTACTTTCTTAATTGTTGAATGAAATTTCAAGCTTTGTTTATGAAGTCTCCTAAATGCATAATCTGTTCTCCTTTCTTGAAAGCTGGAAGATATTTAAGGTTTAACGACATAATAAAATGTTTGATAGAATACTTCTGTCTGTTAAATGTATTATCTTTTGTTATAATAAAATTTAATAGAACATAGGAAAATCTTTCTTTCAGACACTTTACAGTTATGGAAAATGATTGTTATGTTCTTAATATTGGTGATTAGTGATGTAGCCTGTAATTTAATGAGAGCGGAGCTATCAGTGAGGTTTAATGATGTTGTGAGATGACTGAACCACAGCTGTTTGTTAAAGACATGTTCACACAACTATGATTTCTATCATATAGCGTATGATTAGAAAATGAAAAGTATGAAAAAAATCAATAAAAAGAGACAAAACCAAAATATGTTATATACATCCTCCTAGTATTTATGAAGAGTTAAATCCTGGATTAATAAAAATTTTGTTATGAAATTCAAGGGATCATACTCTTTCCTGCTAAGATTAAATCAAGGATGACAAAGATACCATTTTGGCTCTTCATTTAATAGGAGACTCCTACAACTGTATTTTCCAGCCACACCAAGGTATCATTACACTTCTGAAAGAATGGAAAATGACCTAAAAACATGGTGGCTATGTAGAATTAAGGGTCTTAGAAAGCATGGGCAGAGCAGGTTTTGGCCAGAAAGCTTGAGCCAGAAGTGAACAGCAGATCCTGATGTTGGAGCTGTGATGGATGATCCCTAGGATTTGGACTGGAGGAAAAAAAATTGCTGTACTTTAAGAAAGGAAAGGCATATAAAGAATAGTGGATTCCATCTGCTTTTTCCTTCAGGGGACTATTATTCTTTTTTCTTGTGGAGTAGAAGCTGCTGAAATTTCTTACTCTGCTGGAAAGCAAGATCTGCAGTGCAAGAGAATGTGAAAGCAGGAGACACATTGAGATCTTGTTCCCTCCTTCAGGTGACCGATATTCCCTGTGTTGTGCCTGCATTCTCTTGGATTAGTCTGTTTCATTGTTCTTTACTCTGCCAGAAAATAATTTGGAAATTTCTGTTACACAGAGAACTTCAAAAAACTCCCATTGAAAGCTACAACCTCCCTACAGTTACAGCAGGGTAAGAGGGTTTGAAGAGTGTCTTACCACACAAGAAATGCCTAATCATTGAGATCTTGTGTGTAGGAATCCACAAAATGTGGGTAAGGTTCTTAGTCCCTTTCAGTGAAGTTTCTTTTCAACTTGCAGCAATTTAGTGTTGCAAATGAGTGGAAAGAAAGAAATGCAATCACAAGTCTAAAATTCATTGATTAGAGAACTCATCTAGAAAAGGGAGGGAAGCCTAGATATCAGTCTATTGTCCACTGAATACTTAAATATAAAATGAAAATAAAAGAGCAAAGGCAAGACTCCCCCCTTTCTTCCTCCTCAAAGGCGTCCAAAACACTAAATTGCAGTAACTTTTGTGCTTATCCTTTTTTGTGTCTGCTGAATATTTAGATATTTCATGCAAAGTAGAAAGATTTCCAACAGCAGCAACTGAATGTATTTATTTGCACCCTATCCTGATATACCCAACAGTCCAGTGACAGAAAGACCTGAAAAGAGATGAGAGGCCTGGATAAAAAAAGATCTTTCAAGCAAAGGACCCACCTGAATTTAAGATGTCCTTAACCTCTGTGGTGCCCTAGATATAGAGCAATTGGCAGATGGGCATGTTCACAAACACATTTTGGACAGAGCCAGAGCTCTTAGACTTGCTCTGAGAGCACCAAGCAGATGAGGCCCTGCGGGCAAGCATCTCGTGATTCTGGAGAGAGACAGGCCTTTACCTTCTTCCAGGGTCAGATGGCATTTTAACAAAGCAAGAGAGATCAGGAGGATTACATTTATTTATCCAGGTGAGATCCAGGCTGCTTGCATTCTGCTCAGTTTGGGACTTTGTTTGAAGCACCTGTTTAGGTAAGAGTAAATAAATTTTCTAAAAATCCTAAGCTGTTATCTGAAGTACCTAAAATTATTAAATTCAATGGCTTCATTCTGGAGTATTTTATAGTCCATCACAGTGATTACATATAGGTTTTAGCTCTAGGTGATTCATAATCATGAGATTCAGCTCACTTTCAGAAAGCTTTCTTTGGGAGGGGAAAAAGATTAAAAAATAAATTCCAAGAAATTAAGGAATGGACGACAGATTTTTCCCTTCCTGGCTGAACAACTAATTCCTAGGCCACTGAATCAGGCTCCATTTTCTGCCATATTCTCCAATCTGGATGCTGACATACTGCTTTTAGCTGTAATCTATCGCCTTACTGCTTTGGGAGTTAACTCCCTGGACACTATCCAGAAATTCCAGATAATGGCCACCATATGTACAATGCAGAGGTGGTGTACAAATGCTGCCTGTTTGCTTTATGGTTTTTTTTGCAGAACACGTCATATATGTGAGGTCTGGACCTGACAGAGTTGGTGGTTCCGGTACTGGCCTATCATTCTCATATTTTATATTGCACAGTGGACTGGCTTCAACAAGAGGGGTAAAATATGTATCCTTCCCCAGAACACAATGTAGACTGGTTGTTCATGCAGTCTTCTGTTAAATATACAGGAGCTGCAGTCCATCCAGGAATGAAGACATCAATCATAGAATCATAGAATGGTTACAGTTGGAAGAGAACTAAAGATGTAGTTCCAACTCCGCTGCCATGGGCAGGGACACCTCCCACTCTACCAGGTGCTCAAAGCCCCATCCAGACTGGCCTTGAACACCTCCAGGGATGGGGCATCCACAGCTTCTCTGAACAACCTTTTCCAGTGTCTCCCCATCCTCCGAGTACAGAATTTCTTCCTGGTATCTAATCTATATATCTCCTCTTTCAGTTTAAATCCGTTACTCCTCATCCTTTCACTATGGTCCCTGTCAAAGAGTCCCTCCCCATCTTTCCTGTAGGACCCCTTTAGGTATTGAGTAATTCTATTAAGTGCATATCCCAGATATGGGTGGTAGCAGTGTGACTTCTGAGTTAGGCCCTCAAAAGCAGTAGAACAGGCTTCCACTAGATTCTAATAAGAATAAGGCAGAAAATATGAATGTAAGTCCTTAGAAAGGCAAATCATGTCATCCTAGAAACAGAATCATAGGCACTCATGGAGCTGTCAGATCAAAGAGGGAAGCCCCCAAATAAGTCGAACAGGCAGAATTAGATAAATGATGGGTAGAATTGAGGGGAAAGTTTTTATTTCACTCTGTCAGTCATAAATCACTTGTCAGCTGAAGCTCATATGCATGAGGAGACAGCACACTACCTTCAGTGTTAAGTGGGAGTGAGGGAGACGTGAGTTCCAGTTCATCCACTAGCTCCTGTTACTGTACTGGATTCCAAGCTGGTTAATCAGTACCACGTTCAGTCAGTGCTTTTCCTACCCCACAGAATGCTAGACCCCTATACTAAAGATAATGTGAAAAGTGTTTTCCCTTCATCCTTATTACTTCCCTTCCTTTATCCCCAAATATCTTATAGCTTCCTATAGAGTATCTGCTGTGATGCTTAGAAATTGTCAGAAGATCATAAGGGAGAAGAGACAATTGAACCTCATAGCCTAGATCCAGGATAAAAATGCATATTAATTAGCAAACCAACAAGGTGTTAGCTATACCTGCATGGGTCCCAGTTCAGTGCTTATGGACTGAAAATGCCAGAGGGATCAAGTTCCTCTAGCTATATAACAAGGGAAATGCTTTTGTTGTTGTTGTTGTTACTTTTGCAGAGGGTTTAACTGAGCTATGACAGTCTTCATAGATATTTCCATCATGCTGTGAAAGATATTAATGTAAAATAGTGCAATGTCCATAGAGTCTGATGGTCCCAGGATTAGGTAGCAACTCAATGACTGTTTGTTAGGGGAATCTTGAATTATGGCACAGGTATGGAAATTTTGAAATCCAACTTAGGACACCTAAGCTCCATTTTGCATGTGAGCCTGTGTAGCTGAGATGAAAATGCTCCATCAAGACAGAAATTTGGGGATGCAGTGAGGGGTGCTGTTTATGCAGTCATTGTTGGAAATATTATTTCATGTCACTGATATGATTGTGGTCAGATCATTGCATTCCATATATGTGCCTCACAAGAAGTAAAAATGAACAGGATTACTGCAACAGCCAGGCACCCCCACAAAATAAATCCAGGAGACCACAACATTTCATATCAGTTTACTAGAAAGGGCTAGTGAGATGTCAGGACCTGAACAAGTTTTAGGGCAGAGATAATGAATCAGCCCTGTAGTGAGAGAAGCTGGACAAGTGAACAATAAATCCAAATGCAGGGTCTATTACAATAGGTTTGGTAGCTGGGGACATTTATTTTGGAAGATTGCATGCTCAGCTGAAGCAGATAAACTCCAAGGTATAGAATTGAAATTGAGCAAACTAATTGAGCTCTGATTGTTTCCTCATCTGAATAAAACAGAAAAGCCAGGACTGAATATTTTGAGAATTCCCGGTTCTCCAGGCAGAATAAAATTTGCAGAGATATCAGAAAGACAAACCAGTGAGTTTTCTGAGCAAATGAGCTTTTTTTTAATCACTGTGAGGTTCCAAAAGGAAAGCAAAAAATTTTCAGAAACTAGGAAACAGATGTGAAGAATGAGGGTGCAATGCTGAAGAGAGATCTGTAATTTGTCTTTCAGTGTTACCTCTGGAAAGCTGGAGATAACTTTCTATTGTATAGACGATTCTCAGAAAAACAGTAATTAGAAGTTACATATCTGAACAGGGAGATGGAGGTACTTCATTTGAAAAGATCTGTGAATGATTGCCTTATCTTCTCTGTTATCAGAATGTGTTAGAATTTAGAGAATTTAGCTGCATATTTCAGATGATTGCTGTTTCACTGCATAGTAAGTACACGGGAATATAGACTTAAAACACTAAGATTTAACTACTATACTGTGGGGAATGGTAGTAGTTTAAATTCCAGTGGTAACCAGAGGACATTCCAACAGATGCTTAGAGTCTGTAATTAGTGGGGGAACCAGACTCTAAGCAAGAGTCTTTAAAGTTTAAGTCTCACAATGAAAATATAAAGATTTGATCTGAGGGAGAAAAAATGTATTACACAGAAGGTCTTACATGACAGTTTTTTTGTTCTTAATTGTAATTCTGTCTTGGCTTCCAGTGTTCACAATGGGATTTTTGGTACCATAGTTTTACCCGAGGCAGATCTACATGTTTCAATAAAGCCTTGATTTCCTAAGGTGTGATTGCATATAGTATGCTCTTGACAAAGAAGCATCTTGTGGTGCCTGCAAATGTATATTACAGTTCTTTTCATGTGCTTCAGACCTCTTGTATGGTGTACCTCAGAAGAGACAGTGGCCATCATTTTATCTGAATGTAGTCTTAAGAACACCAAAAACATTTTCACAGGTGCCTCTGATAGCAGCCTAAACATTATCATTAAATAGCTATGGCTAATTATGATGAATTTAATATTGCTGTCAAACGCTATGGAATTTGAAAACCCTCCACTTATAGCAGACACGATAGGGGTCTCAAATTGTTTTCCTCTAATATTTTTTTTTTATTCTTCAAGGAAATATCTTGATAGGGGAGAGATTGTTTGTTTCAGTTGCATTCCCATCTTTAGTTGGCTGGTAAAGGCTTATTGTCAGGGAGCAACTCATTGTTAGGGAGCAATTCCTGATCTGTTCCACCTACCAAATTCCCTGGCTCTGGAAGGCTCTGTGTCCTTGCTAGTGACCTTGCTATCTTCCTGCTGCACATCGTTTGAAATACTAGATATATATTATTTTTTTTTTAACAAAGTATTCAGGGTTATTTTATGAACCATGTTATGCAGATCTGCAGTAGAACATAATTGCTTGGTCATAAATCCTGTTGTTCAGTCACCTAGGGTTCAAGAGGACTTAATTAAATGCTATTAGCTTAGTACTTTATAAGGTGGACACATTATATTCATTTAATCTGCTCTGAAAAAAAACCTAGTTTCTATTTACCACTTTTTAACCTTCAGTTTCAAACAGCTTGTCATGGATTCTGACCAGATTGCAGAGCTTTCGGTTTGGAGGTCCATTGCAGCAGCACCTATTTTCGCTTCTGGTGTTTTAGCAGTATCATTTGAAAGACCTTACACATTACTCAAGCCCAGTGTGGAAGACATCACATTTTCATAAGAAAAAAATTTTTATCCATCTAAGTATTTCAGTTTAAATAGAGCTCAGAGTGCAGAGCAGCAAAAACATATAAAATAAATAAAAGGTTTATACAAGGAAGGGATAAAGAGGAGAATGAAAGTGTGCTGAGTCAATATCCACTACTTCACTTTGTGTCGTTCTGCCTCCACAGATCTTCGTCATTGCTGTGTGGCTTTGCTGCCCTTTCTGAAGTCTATCCGCAGAACCCTCCACCATCTGCCACTAACCTTCCTTCCCCGAAGGCCGGATTCTCAGCTGATGCAAACAAGTGCAACCCCAATGATTCCTCTACATGTGACCTGATTTTGATTCAGACTTTGCCTCAGGGTTACTTTGTCTACTGTCATCACTCCTGTTGTCAGACCTGACACAGGCTGAATCTCTCCCAGAGGCTTGGCAAGGAGTGACCTTGGCATCCTTGCAGAGTTCTATTAACTTCAAAGCAGGTCACCCTGTAAGACCTGGTTGCAGTTCTGGGACTTAAGCTGAAAGCTTTTCAAGAAAAAATACTTAATGTCTTTATGTTCTGAAACTCCATCTACAGGAACTTCAAGGTGAAATGGAGGTTGCAGTCACACAGCAGTGCTCATTGCTTGATTATTTCACATTTCTGTGATGTTACCCTTTTTCATGGTTACCACTTCCAGAAAAAATATATTATCCTAATCTTTGAGGAGTGTTCAAGACAGTGGCTACAGAATTTTAACTAAATCTTCAAATGTATTTTCATTTTTGAAGCAATGTATCTTCTCAGCAGAAATTCACCTTTTGGTAACAGTTTATCATAAACTAATGGACCCATGTTTACATCTATTTTTGACAAAATTATAGGTTTTACTGTGACATTTGCATTAATGGATGTATCTACCAAAGTCTGACTTTCTGACATTATTTTGCAAATACTACTCTCTATAAATAGCATTTTCGAATGTCTGTAAAGAGGAACTAAAATCTTAAAAGTGTCTAAAATTCTGTTTCCTCACTCTTTCATCCCCTTCCTCTACCTTTAGGCTTTCCCTTCCCCACTCCATCTTGTGTTAAATTCTCCAAGCTGTGGTGGGAAAAAAATCCTCTTCCATAGGTCTACTATTTATTTGTAGGTGTCGGACTCAGTCTTCCCTTCCCCCTAGAGGGGGGAAAAATGATACAACAGATGGTTCTCTCTCTTTTTTGACTACTTATTTGGTGAGATCTGCATTTTCTTTTTGGAACTCCTTTCTGATGAGTTAGAAAAAAAATCCTTAACTCTGCAGTATGTTTTACTTTCTGAAGTGGGTTTTCTCTAACAGCCCCAGCTGTAGCACTCGTATCACTTTTCTCCTCACTCAGTTTTTAAAAGAGATAATTTTTTTTCTGAAGTCAGCTTGGCAGCAGTGCTTAATCACTTTTTCTTAATTTGCCGGCCATTTCTTAATACCTGTGTTTTACTACAGTTTGGTGAAGGCACACACAGAACCCTTCTTTAGTTGACAGGCAGCAGAACTAACAGAAATATATCAGTAGGCAGGAAAAATTCTAATACTAGCCCTCATTAACAAACAAACAAGAGGCAAAGTAATCACAGGAAACAAGAATACAGACAAAGCAAGTTGGACTATAAAAAACATGGCAGGACAGAGTAATTACCTATAGTCCCCCAACCTTGTAAACTAACAGGCATTTGCTTAGTTCTGTTTGCAGCAAGCCTTAGTATTTAGCAAAAATATTCATTTTTATACCTTATTTCCATACTTCAGTAACCATCAATATTGTATCTGCATACTGCCATACAACTGAAAATACAAAGTTGATCCAGACTGGGGACAAAGAAGGGCAGGAAAGGGGGCTTGGTGGCATTTCTTCAAATGAGCACTGAAGCATTCAGTACAGTGTTTAAAACCCTTTCTTTCAACCATGTAGAAAAACAGGTAATACATTGAAACCTATTCTGGGAGAAAGCCTGAAACTTCAAAGTTAGCACAGCAACATCTTTTGAGCAAAACCGTTCATACAGAATGAGTTTATATTGGCTTCTTACTTTGTATTATGGGACTTTCTTTTGATCTCATAGCACAAGACCTAAAGACAGATTTATTCTATGATCAAACTGGATCCTAAATCCATTGACTAGTGAAGAATTTGCAGGATTGCTCCCAATTCCAAGTAAGCCCTAATCTCTTGAGAATAACAAAAAGAATTAATTTTCTGTATTTTTGTCAGGGAATAAATCTTGCAAATTATCCTAGAAAGATTGCCTTCTGGGTGTTCTGAGAGATCATTCCTCATGCAGACTATTTAATATATTTTTGCCTTCAGTATGCTCTGCCTTGTGTGCTTTCTGTTCAGCTCCAACAGTTACCTGGGGATCAACTGAATATGCAAGAAACACCTTCATCTGATTATATTTTTTCTATTTGATTTTGCTCAATGAAAATACTATTGACAAGTCATCTTTTTTTGCAGAGAAATTTTTGTGAAGTTTTGATCTTCTTTCTGGCAAAAGAATAATAACCTGTGAAAGAGGAGCAGTTACATTTTTGCTAAGGCATAAATTTTTCCTTTGCACTGTCAAAATGAAAGGTTTCAAAGACCAGATTTTCTTAGACACATGGATTCTGGTGATGATAGCCATAGAAAAGTTTCTGCCTTCCAAGGCAGACTCTCTGATAATTTCTGGAGAGACAGGGAGAGGTCAGAATGAGAATTTGAAACAAAAATAAACATTTTTACACCATTCATTTTTCCAGAAAAACTGGATTTTTTTCCTCACTCTGAAGTTGAAAAAATACATTTTAAAACCTCAGAAATTGGCACAAAATGGAGCTGTCATCTTCCAGTAATTTCTAACAGTAGCTCAATTTACTAGGTAATAATGGAGTTTAAGCTGCACACCACAAACTGAGAGCATTAGGTTAGCTTCTCCAAAACAAAATCATGCTGTTGTAAATTGTCATGGGAACATTCAATAGTGTCTTCAGAGAAAGTCTAAGGGGCACCTTACTAGTGCAAGGTCTGCAAATGACACAATAGGAGGAGGCTGTTAGGGAAAAAACCAACCATATTCAAAGATAATTTATTTGTAACCAGACTTCAGGCTTCAAAGAAAAGACTAAAATTTTTGTTCTGTGTAGGAGGTTTTAACATCTTTAATTTTTTTTTTAAAAATATTACTGCTATCATAATCCAATATCTTAATATGGAAAAGAAAGAAATATGTAGTAATTATAGCAAGAAGCGCAAAACCCCGAATCTTTTATTTTCTGCTAATTCATAAAATTCATAAAATGGGAAAGTAGTTTAGAGAAGCAATAAGCTGATCCAGAGATGTGTTCCTGAGCTCTTATTGCTGTAAAAGTCTCCCTGTCCTTCAGTTTGATCTGTAATATGTTTCAGGCTCAAGAGATCATCTTTCTTGCAGAGGTGATCTTCAGGGACTGCTTTTCAGCATGTTTTTGTTTTTCATCTAAGAATAGTCAGACACTATGTATATTAACAATAAATGATAATCAACAGGACACTACATAGTTTTTGACATTACTCTGTGTGTGAGGTGCAGAAATTGCAAATCTTACAAACTACCACAAAGTCATTGGTAAAGTGGATGTTATTTCTTTCCTCCAATTTTAATCCTAGAAAATCTATTAATAAGATTCCTGGGGTTTTCCATGAGAAAAAATGGGTATTTTGAATTTTTTTTTATTTTAATAACTGCTTAAATTGGTGGAACATTGCTGTGTATCCCACCCACCCCATCTGTCTTCTTTTATTAGCGTCCTTTGTTCAGCTTTTTTACTTCTACTCTCTTTTGCTTTGAAATCTTACCCTTCAAATTGTAGAGTAAGTTTTCTTACCTATCTGTTACCATACTGGCTTTAGATTGAGTGACTATCTTTTCATTGAGGGAAAGTTCCTACCTGGAACAACTACACATAAAAAGGAAACAGGGAATGAATCATTTAAACTTGGAATGCTTCCATCACATTCAAAAAAAGGAATTTCAGGCTCATTTGGTAAAACCTAATCACCTCACCACAGACTGTATGCCTAATTTTTGTCCAGCTTGCTATATATGCCTTTTTTTTTTTTAAAATCAAAGGTCCTTGAATATGTTATTTATATTGTCTTGCAAATTCTTTTTGCTTTATTTACTTTGGATGTAAATTTTCTTTTCAAGCACTAAGATGCACCACAATACAGAAAAGTGCGTTGTTAAAGCCATGCAAAAGTTTATTGACAACAGTCAAGTCAGGATCACTGTTTTTCTCGGCTTGATTTGGCAGCACAGCTGCATTTTTATATATTTTGATAAGATGAAATCCACTCAATATCGAATATAACTTAGAGACAGATGAGTAGCTCCACCAAAATATCCCTCACAACTCTAAGCCTCTGTACAGACACATATGGGGAAACAATTCATTTCTATCTGCTCTGATCATGTCTGCGTGTTCTCACAATACAGAGGTGAGCAATCTGTAAGGTCAGGGATTTATGATTATACCAAGGAGCTGCAGAGACCTGAGAATAGGAATAAACAAAACAGTGTCCGAGGTAGTGTTTTACAGGTACAAATACATGGCAGTCATCCAATAACTCAGACATTGTCTTTCTTCAGTTTCAGACCGTATGGTGCACGGAAACCAATCCAGTACTTCTCAGTGAGAACTGGACACAAATACCTGTAGTCCGTTACTAAAATTACCATGCTACAAACCTTCCCCAAGAGCGTACATTTGCATTTCTGCAATGTCCTCTCTGGAGAAAGTCAGCTTCAGTTCCTACTCTTAAGGGAGTTATTCTTGTCACATGAATGCTTAGGCTTCGCTAACTTTTGTACTGACTATTGAAAGGCAATTGCAGGCAGTGCAAAACAAACCTCTGATTAACACAGTTGTTACGATAGGAGCCAAGATTGCATTCTGGGAACTTTTCTCTTTCATTTTTGTTCACTTTTGGACTGTATTCTTAGAAGAAACAATTACCGTTTCCAGTGTGTGCAGATGATACCTATATTTAGCACTTCTGTCAAACTGCTGAAATCCCCACTTGCACCAATTGCTTACAAAAGACAAATTATTGGATGTTAGCTCCAAGATAATAGGTCCTTTAAACAGATTAAAGCAATGGCATCTAATTTTACTAAATAAAGACTCTGCAAAGCAGTGTTCATTAACACTGCTAATGTAAATCTCTGCTGACTGATTTTTCCATGTGCAATCACATCTGTAATATGCTTCACAGAAAAATTGAGGTTCAAAAGAAACTGATGAAAATTTTAAAAGGCCGATTCTTTTGTAAGAAGTTTTCCTAAGAAAATTTCATTTGCCTTCCTTCACAGAAATAGAAAGCCAAAATTTTAGCCCCAGTTAGCAAGAAGGTTATCAATCCAGTTCACCTGACAATTTCTCAACTTTGGATGTGGAAAGAAGAGAATTTAGCAGAGTATTGAAGAACATTGATTTATTTCATGAGAATATACCTGAAATATTACATAGACATCTCAGTAGAATCTTATTGGCAGCATTTAGAAACACTGGACTAACGGGTTACTTCTAATTAGACTGGACCATTACTGTGCTTCCAAAGAGAATTTCCTGCTTTTCTCTGGGTTCTGGTTCATATCACAGAGTGGTCTTGGAGATCATGAACTGTATCCTCTTAGATGAAACTAAACTGAAAGAAGAGCTCCAGAAGGATGGCTAGTGTACTCCATCAGGTCACTCAGTCACTCAATCCATGACAACAAAGTAGATTTAGCCCAAAGTAAAGAAAAAAACCATAAAATGTAGTCCAGAACCTGAGCACCAATTGTCTTCTCTGCTGACGACCCGTTCCAACTGGTCTGCATTACTTAGAATAGAATAATAGAAACATTTGGCTTGGAAAAGACCATTAAAATCATTGAGTCCAACCAGAAATAAAACACTGCCAAGTCCACCACTAAGCCATGCCCCTAAGTGCCACATCTATCCATCTTTTAAATACTCCCAGGGATGGTGACTCAACCGCTACATTGGGCAGCCTCTTCCAATGCTTGACAACCTTTCCAGTGACAGAAGTTTTCCTAATAATTCAATTTGAACCTCCCCTGGTACAACTTGAGGTCATTTCTTCTTGTTTTATCACTTGTTACTTGGGAGAAGAGAGCAACGTCCACCTCGCTACAACCTCCTTTCAGGAAGTTATAGAGAGTGATATGGTTTCCCTTGAGCTTCTTTTTCTCCAGGCTAAACAACCCCAGCTCCCTCAACTGCTCCTCATAAGATTTGTTCTCTGGACCCATTGCCAGCTTTGTTGCCCTTCTCTTGTGCTCCAATACCTCAATGTTTTTCTTGCAGCGAGCAGCCCAAAACCAAACACAGTATTTGACATGGGGCCTCACCAGTGCCAAGTACAGGGGGACGATCGCTTCTCTGGTCCTGCTGGCAACACTATTTCTGATACAAGCCAGGATTCTATTGGTCTTCTTGGCCACCTAGACACACAGCTGGTGTATATTCCACCAGCCACTTGCTAATACAGGCACAGCCATAAGGGACCTCCTGGAGTAACAAGTCCAATCCCCTTCATGGGAGCCTTAAGGCACTTAGTACATTGCTTTATATTTACATAGGGTACATTTTAATACATGCCTCAATATCGTACAAGCTTTTTCCTTCATCATGCATGATGTCACTATTAAATTCATTAAGAAAGTAATAAACGGGAAAACCAATTTTAAGCATAAATTAAAAATAAATGTTTGACTTTTCCAGGTGACCCTAAAGCTATAAGACTTCTGCATATCCTGAGCATTACTGAGGTGAGCACTGTGTTTGTGCACAGCCAAAAGCGGATTTTGTGCTATAAAATGTGTAGTGTTGTACAGGGATATTTTTATAGTAGATTCATTTTTTTTTGTTTCTTTTAGAAAAATTATTGCAATTTTTTATGCTTGATCTGGTAAAGTTTAGTAATTATAGTAAGAAATAAATGCAAAAAAAAGGAAATACTTATACAACTGTACATACACTTCCCCACTGATGGCCCGCAGCTGAAACATGTTGTTCCTCTCAGAAATAATGAAGAATATCACCCTCAATATTTTATACCTGAGGCAGATTTAATTTTCAACTTTTGAACTCCTTTTTCATTTCTACCTCTGAGGAAAAACTTGCCTGGTAGCAATGTAAGGTAAAGCGGGAATGACAGCTTGAAACAAGAAAGGATTGCCACTTTTCATCAGCAGTCTGCTAAGTACCCAGCTAGAAAATGTTAACAGCTAGCAAGTGATCCTTGGATAAGTGTTTTGGCTTGCTTCATCATGAACACACATACACAGTTTGTATTAGGATGCAGTCAGTAAGTTCAATTTTTTAATGTGTTTTATTTGTTTAAGTTAAGGTGATAGCCACGGACTCAGTGTATATCATAAGAAATCTTATATGTCTCTTCTGTCTTCAGAGTCATTTTTTCTGGTGAACTGCTCACATCCCAGACATTTTTTACAAAGGAGGAAAGTTTCTAGATGAAATCCCAACTGAACTGTTCTTGTTAGGGTTCAGTAAATGCCTTCCCGGATTTTTTTCCATCCAGAAGAAACCTCATTCCCTTGGAGCTTATTGCATAGTCTGTTTGCAATTTTTTTTCTTTTATGTACTGTCCAAGAGCTTTTTCTGCAGGTATATATTTTAACCCAAGTAACTCTTCATTAACCTTAATGAGAGATACATGGATGATTTTTCTGCAGAACTCCTTGAGAAAGAATTTTCATATTTTTAAGGGATGTAGAAAAAACCATTGTGGCCTTACACTACCAAGAGGAAAAAGAGCTGTAAGCATGCATGATACAGTGAGAGAAAAAAAAAAGACAAAACCAACCACAATACCAATAATTAAAAAAAACCAAAGCCCCAAACAAAGAAACAAACAGATAAGCAAAAGTCAGATGGTAAGGAGGACTTTTGTCAGGAGGCAGATGTAATTAGGTTCATTGGAGGGCCACATGCCTGAGTAACTGTCTTAGTAAGGGGAACATTCTCTCTCGTAAATTCAGTATTTTCTGATTTAAAAAGGACCTGCCTAACATAAGGTTTGGGGCCTATAAAATCAAATGAAAACTTTTATGTTTTAAGGTTGTACAAAGAAATATCATTGCTTGGTTATTTGTACATCTTGCAAAACCAGTATCTTCATGTGATTCAAACATTTATGCTCTTCATATGACTCAAAAGAATTTCTTATCCTCATTAATAAAAAATATGCTTTTCCACCAGATATATTTTGATGACGTGCAACAGAAACTTCCCCCCCATCATCATTCTAATCTCAGCAATGCTAAAACCCAAAATACAGAGCTTGTTATTGCATCACAGAAGATGCGAAACCTAGTAAATACTACAGGGTGCATGTAGCATACTGTTCGAAGAAGCAGATTTTTTAAAAAAAAAAAAAAAAAGCTTGATTTTTCCTTTTAGTTTCATTTGAATAATCAAGCTCTAAATTGGAACACTTAAATGGAAGTCAAGGAACTTGGAGTGTGATGGAGGAAGCAGTAATCAGTTTGAAAAGATGTTGAATCTCTGATGAGCGTTGAATGTGTCAGATTAAGTTATGTCCTAGAAAGGGAGGTTCCCTGAACAACTGCTAGTCACTTTAAATTATTCTGCATTTCAAACAGGAAATCATCCAATTAGACTAACAGCTGCAGAGATTGGAATAAGCCTTGCATACTAGAAAATTAAATAAAATGCAGCTGAGTGCTATGCAAAGCAGCTAAGGTAAGTCATTTTCCCCTTTCCTTTTTTCCAATAAAACTGAATTTCAAGGACTTTTAGGATAAGGCAATGACTGAAAATTTGTTACATGTGATTAAAACAGGAAAAATAATTTACCCTGAATTGTGCCAGATAATTTTAGCTGACACTTCATATGGATGTTCTAATTGTCCTAAACTACCCATTATTTCTTTCAAGGTGGGTGGAGACTTTTGGATTTCTTCTTTTCCTGATTCAGTTCCTATACCATCACTATTAATTCAAAAAGTTTTAATGAAGATGAGCAACAGTATTATATTGGAAATACTGTCTAGCTAAGAGTCATATACATTTGAAACTTCCTGTAGAAGACAGTGTGAAAGTGTGAAAAAGGTTTGAGGAAATATAGTTGAGATCCAGAGAAGTAGTAACTCAGAAAAAGGTGGAAATGAAATCTTATGTAATGAAAAAAACAACCTCAACAACAGGATTCTGATGACATAGAAAGACAAAAGAAAATAAGATTGAAAATACAGTGTGCTATTTATACAGTGTACTATTAAAACACCTTGAGCATTCAACTGTATCTGAGAAAGAAACTAAAATCTATTTACTTTTGCCTAGACATCCTCTATGTAATTTCAGGTTCAGAAGATGTAAATCAGCCAATACATCAAAATTATAATTACCATTTAATAACTGGACTAATATCAGATACCAGTGTCTAAAACGACAAAGTAGGTGGAGTGATGAAGTGTCAACAACAAATGAAATTATGAAGTTGTTTCTATTTTATTTTTGTGAGGAAATGTGTTTTAATCCAAGAAAATTATTCAAGCAGTAAAGCTCTTAGACACCTACAGATGCCCTCCTAGCACTTTTGACAGTGTACATCCCATAATTGGCTTTCTAGAGACATGCTTCATTTCTGAAGAGGTTCTTCCTTAAAGAACCTCAGATTAGATAAGGACTTTGATTTTTTAACTCACCAGACATTAAACGTCAGGGCACATTCTCATGCTACATATACAATTCCTCCTACAGGCTTTGGTCCTGAGTGTTTTGCCTGGGGTCTCTGTCCTTTTAATACACACATGACATCTCGTAACTTAACACAAGAATTCATTGAAATCGCAACTGAATCTCTAGCAGGCAGTGATACAGCTTTTAAGTGCCATAATTCCTCTCAGCTAACTTTAAAAAGCTGGTTTCCCCTGATGGCTTTCAAACAAGCCTCAAACCATAATTAAGAAAAAGTCCAATAATTTTCCTTAATATGTAATTTCAAATTGCTTCTTTAGAGGATCTTTAACTAGTGTTCAAGCTTTGAAAGTCTTGACAGGATCAAAGACAGATTCATCAGCAAGAATATATAGAGGAAAGTGACTAATTCGTGGTACCACTATATATTCACCTCACATCAAGATTTAGCCAGCTCTGGAAAGATTAGATCTGAATTGCCACTGAAAGGATTTTTTTTTTAGTTAAAATGTATAATTTCAGTTAGAAAGATGAATTAAAGAAAATCCAGGAGACACTCTCTTGCTTGCTCATAGATAAAGGATTCACAGACTAAGCTGCCTCTAAGGAGTGAATTTTCGTAGTTCTGAAGATGTAATCACGCCAAAAAAAAAAAAAAAAA
>VXAK01008504.1:195733-227636 GCA_013399435.1 Arenaria interpres
AAAAAAGAAAAAAAGTCTGTAAGACAGAAATGTGTGGGAAAAGTATCATTTAACTTTAAAAACAGATTAAAGAGTATGTTTAAATGGTTGATGGAATCAAAAGTTTAAATATGTTCAAAAGAAAGAATTCAATAGAAACCCTGTTGCTTTTAGGTTACACAGAAGATGCTTCTCCTTGAGAAAATTAAAATTCGCATAGAAATGTTAGGTTTAAAATTCATCAGTGTGGTAGAGTAATTACGTAAAGTAGTGAGACCAAAGAGAGCACTGCATTAACTCAGACTGACAAAAGCGTGGAAATCACTCTGACCATTGCTGAATATGTTAAAAAAGGAATGCCCTTCATATTACAAAACACTGCACAGTTATTGTAGTCATATAGTCCCAGCCCAAATACACCAATATGGGGTGCTGGTGTACAGCTCTCAGTGTGCAACTGATCAGCACGCCCAGCACCAAATGGGCATTTGAAGTTCTTTCAGTTTGCACAGTAAGTCCAGTGTTTGGCCTTGATGCTGACATACGAAACAGTCAAGGTCCAGAGCTGTACAGCTGCCTATGACAGAACTGTTCTTAACCAGAAATTAAAAAAAAAAGGCTTCAAATCACACCTGTGGAGCTGAATTTAGCCAGAATACATGACAACACCAGACTGTACCTACTCACTACCTTGCTTTGTACCTGTAGTCGGCATATTCTGCCAAGGGAAAATCCAAAGAGTAGTTATGGAACAGCATTTTGCACCTCCTGTCAAAGATTGTTTCTTGTATTGTTTAATAAGACTCACTTAATTTGACTGTAACACATTTAATGTGAGAGCTGGTGTAATCATGATACAAGGCCCATTAAAAAATCAGCTGTACATTTGTAAATTGTCTTTTTCTTTTCTTTTTTTTCTGTTTTCTTTTTTTTTTTTCTATTTTTTTTTATTATTATTATTAAAGCTCCTAATGTGTGGATTTGAAGGGACTAGTTATCTGGAGGATTCTTTTTCTTATGGTCACTAAGTACTGCTTTGACCCAGAAAATGATAGTTTGCATGCTCAGTGTATCTTGGTGTGGTGGCTTTTTGTTGTATACTCAGAGATTTTATACTGTTTTGTAAAATGTTTCATCTAAGCAACTGTTTTTAAACTGTTTCTTTTAAGCAAATGAAGAGTAACTGTAACCATCTAATCTAATCTCACACATGCCAGGAGCAAAGACTTTGATAGATGAGATCCTGACTCCTGTCTAGTCAAAGCATTTGCAAATAGCATGCGTTTTAGAAACATTTAGAAACATGATGGGGCTTTGAGCAACTTAGTCTAGTGGGAAGTGTCTCTGACCATGGTAGTGTGCCTGGAGCATATCCAAAATTGATCTAATGATCAGTTATGATCAAATTGATCTAACAATCTCTAACGATCGTTACGTTGTTTCAAAAAACTGAACGGCTAGCTGGTATGAATTTTACTCTTGAAAAATAAGATGTCAATGTAATGAATGTTATTCCTCACATGGTTTTGAGAAATAGGTCCTTCCAAACTAATTTCATTTTACTTTTATGAGAATATGATCTCATCTGACAGATGAAGTGTTAATGCAATAGATTTCTGTAATGCATGAATTGATGCTACCCATCTTAGGGTTAAGAAACTCGAGTGACACCAAGTTAGTGTGGTGCATACCACATGGACTAAATGCTAGTTCAACAGTAGATTTCAAAAAAAGGATTACAAATAGGATATCTTGACTTCCGAACTTCTATGTAAATCTTATGAGGAAAAAAATCATCTGGAATATAATTTAAAGCTTGTGTCAGCTTTTGGTGAAAAAGCAAACTCATTATCAATTGAAAAATAAGAAGTTATTTTTACCACTCACAGAGACCATCAAAGAGGTGTGTTTGGCTATGATGAAGTCAGACAGATGTGGGAAAAGCTAGATTTAAAAAAAATATATTATTGATGTGTATATAAAAATATATATAAATTTTAAATTTTCAATATGAGTAAACGTTGGAATATCTCTCATAGCTGCAAAAAAAGCTTCCACAGGAAAGCAGTGACTCTGGAAAAGACTTCAAATACTAGTGGATGATCTTATGCATAAGACCGTCCGCTCTGGTGCCACAACCTAAAGTGTTAATGTGATTCCTGCATGTATTAATTCTGTTATTACTGGTTACCAAGGGAATTACATTTCTCATGTTGAAGAGCTTGTTGGAAAACTGGAGGATTCAGAGGAATGCAACAAAGCTTGTTAAAGGGTTGAGCAAAGACTTAGAATGAAAAACCTGAGGACCTCAACTGATTAGTTCAACAAGAACACGTATGGGTAATTAGATCACAATCTATAGGGAAGAGATACATAATAGTGGAGTTTTCAGTCTTGCAGAAAGTGTTGGAAGAAAGACTAAATGTGAAAGGTGAACATGGACAAATTTAGATTAAAGCTCAAGGATATTACTACAGTGAACAATTCAGTAATTTGATTTGAATATATGTACAGATGTTCATTCTCTGAAATCATCATAAATAATCCACAAGACTTTAGGCAACTGTGAATTTCAAGGAACTAGTAAGTATTCTTAAGTAGTTCCCAAAAGTTATTCACATTTTTCACTTTAATTTCTATTTGCCAGTTGACTAAGCCCATAATTATATGTACGCTTGTGAAACTAGCTCCTGGTATGCACCAGAGAATACGTTATTGGTTTCCACATAAGAGTAATCAAATGATGATCACTTGCAGTAATTACCATTAATTTTTAGGCTTGAATTAGTTTATCAGTACCTTGAAAAAAAACATGAGGACTAACCTAGAATTTACTCACTTGTAATGATATATTTTAAAGGTTAAAAAACTCTCACTAATAATTTGGAGAAATTATTTTACTGTTAATATTGAAAGAAAAAAGACCTCCAGTATCTTTCTGTTTAAAGTCCCTGTGTTTTTACTGTGCATTTTTTGTCTGGTTTGGGTTTTTTTTAAATATTTCTTTGTTTTAAATAATATTTACATGCTTGACCGTTTATCTCATTCTCTTTGTTCTGCTTTGGCTTTTTTCAGCTGACATCAGAGAGTACCTCATCTTCTCTTTATTAGTCACAAGACCACTCTCAAGACCAGCAAGATCATTTACTTCCTGCTTGTCCTGGATTCAGAAAAAAGGTAACAATGCATTGACTTCCTTTTCCCCTCTTGTACGTTTGACCTTTTTAAAGAGATTTAAACCCAGCCATTTTAACATTCTCAGGAAATCTTCCCATGAGGTTTCAGAACTATCAGCTAAATTTTTGCACGTACATCAGCAATTCTAGCTTATTACAAACGATTGTGAAATTGGTGTATAAGCAAATAAGATTTTTTTTCTTCAAGTCCTTATTGCCAAAGATACTATTTTACTGACATCTTAATTTTCTGCTCCCTTTTTCTATACGTGAACATATTTTTTTAATAAAAATTATATGAGAAAATTACTTAAGTAAGATGGAACCAATGTAATTTATTCTTTACATTGATATTTGTCTGTATGTATTTACCTATTTTATTTTCATAGAATCATAGAATCATAGAATTGTCTAGGTTGGAAGAGACCCTTGGGATCATCGAGTCCAACCAACTACCCTACTCTACAAAGTCATCCCCTACACCATGTCCCTTAACACTGCATCTAAACGGCCCTTAAACACAGCCAGGGATGGAGAGTCCACCACCTCCCCGGGCAGCCTGTTCCAATGCCCTATCACTCTTTCAGTGAAAAATTCTTTCCTGATGTTCAATCTAAACCTACCCTGTTGGAGCTTGAAGCCATTTTTTTTTTTCCTGTTTTAAGTTATTGCCATTTTGGAGAAATGAAAGATTCTGAGTGTTTTATACACTTAACTGTATTACAGAATTTCTTGGTGAGATAATATTTACCTTGTTTCCTTTTACTTCAGATGCATTCAGAGAAAATTCTGGTGATTATTAATTTTTTCTTTGTTTCTTAAATAATTTTGAAATAAAAAATCAATTAAGTTAATGTGAAGTTTTTATTTATAATTTGTTCTCACATTTTTAATCAAACCTGATAAATTATGAAATAAAATGCTAAAAGGAAAAGCTGAAAACTGTTGTTTTAAAATATCAGAAAACAATCACAATTCAATAGCTATTAAAAAGTCATTTCAAGTAATAGTGAAGTTTCAGTGACCTCAACACTGCACTTTTTAGTGAATTAACTATTCGTTTCGTTATCCATCTTTGTTTCTTGAGCCTATCTGGATAGATTGTTCATTCCTCTTCCATGGAAAAGAAATTACTTACTCATTTTTCTTGGCTGATGTTGCAATACATCTTTCCTTAAAAAGATCATAGGACTGGCAGGAACAGAAAAGGGAAAGATTAACTGTCTTGAAGTTATACATTACTGCTTGGGATGCATGAGAAAAAAAATTAATGTTTCCCTCCTCCCTGTGGTCTTAAAGTGGTTAGTATTAGACAAGGTTGCTCATAACTGTAATAACTTTTTTTTTTTTTCCCTGTTATAAATTATTTTTGTTTTGAAGGAAAACACACAAGGCACAGAACCTTGATGTTTGACAAGACATGATCTTGCACTGAGGTTGTTTTCTGGTTATCAAGAATGTGACTGAGTATATGCACACAACTGTTATAAGGAATTTTGCATGATTATTCAATAATATGAAAGAGAATGGTCTTGTAGGATTAGAGGGACAGTCATTCCCTTTGTTGGGGAGCATCAAGGACTGGCTGCTCTGTAAGAAGATGTGAGCCGTGAGCCAAAGGTGGCAACTGCACTGGCAGGGCTGGGCCCTCTCCAACAAGAGCCCAATGCCACAGTGCTTAAGCAGCAAAGAGCAGAGCAGGTTGGCAACGGTGACTAAAGTCAACCATGGTTCAGCCTGCCAGATCCATCCATAGTGACAAGGCAGGGCTGAGGGAAAGGCAGAAATTCAAGTCAGTGGGACAGGATCAGGCCTGAAATGAGGCTGAAGCACTCAGTGGCTCACAGCTTCAGACAAAGCATCTCAGCTCCACCTCCAGATTACTCATCCTGGCAAACACTGCCCATACATCATAGAAATGTATGATGTATAAATAATAATTTATTCACTGGAAATTAGGTCCTCGCTGGCACTATGAGATACTTTTAGACAGATACTTCTGGAAGACGTCAGAGACTACAGTTACACATCTGCAAAATTTGCATGGTGCTAATTTTGGAGAAGTCCCACGGGCTAGTATGAAGGAATAGTTCTCTAATGGTCTAACATACATGATGGAAAAGTTGATTAGTAGAAGAACAGTTGATTAGTAGAAGAAAGCAGGGAAACTAGTCACAGAAAAAGGAAGCATTGCATAGTGAAAATATAATAAAAGACAAATATAACTGCAGAGAAAAAAATGTAAGAATTATTTTTAGTCTCATACTCCTGATATTGTAATTAACATCAAAATTAACATTTAGAAGTTAATTAACATTAAAATGAATATTGATGGGAAAAATTGAATACTATATATATATATACATATAATGATCATATTCTCTATCAGAAATCCCATACGAAATTTCTGTAGCAATACAGACTAAAGTGGAACACATTTAGATTTATTTTTTGGAACCAAGAATGAAAATATTCTTCTGAAATTGCAAAAATATAACATTATGCCACCTTTTTTTTTTTTGCAAAACACTGTGATGCAAGACATAATACAAACAAGAAGTTAGGGTTTTTTTCTTTAATTGGGAAAAGAGAACTGTTTAAAAAAATGAAGTTGAAATATTTAATTAATTGAATAACAACTAAGATTTTTCACAGTTTTGTCACTTGTATTTTTTGCACTCCTTTAGGTTATGTTTTGCATATTAAAATTATGCCAACAAAGTGCACTTCAACAACACAATTTATGCTATTAACATTCAGGGTCTCTTCAGACCGGGACCCCTTTGTACCCAATTGAATTTGATCCAAAGAATTTGGACAGCCAAAAACGTCTGGAGAAAGGAAGAATTTCCCTTGATTGAGGAGGATCAGGCTAGAGATCATTAAGGCAAACTTAAACCTATAAATCATAGAATCATAGAATGGTTACAGTTGGAAGGGACCTTAAGGGTCACGGAGTTCCAACCCCACCACCATGTGCAGTGACACCTCCCACTAGACCAGGTTGTCCAAAGCCTCACCCAGCCTGATCTTGAACACTTCCAGGGATGGGGCATCCACAACTTCCCTGGGCAACCTGTTCCAGTGCTTCACCACCCTCACAGTAAAGAATTTCTTCCTAGTATCTAATCTAAATCTCCACTCTTTCAATTTAACTTTCACATGCACAAAAATTCTAACCTGTTAGATAGATTATGGAGGTTTTGCAGTACATGTTATAAGGTGTTCATTTATAGTAGCTAACAGCAGATGAGCCTATCAAAATGAGCATTATTCAACAGATAATATTGGTGCTGCAAGCTGCAGTTCTGATTGCCCTAAGCTTTTCTTAGATTTTCAGTGAAAACCAAAATGACCAGTTAATTCAGAAACGCTTATGTTTTTGGAACAAATCTTTTGATGTTTAGATGTCATCACTGCTGCACATAACCAAAGGGTGAAATACACCATCTTGCCAGCAGAATGGTAGGCAATTGTTTCCACTTTTATGCTTTTGCTCAGGGACAACAACACTTGTCAACAACACCCACATGAGGGAATCCAAGTCCAAAGGGCCCAATCTGGTGGGCTCTGAGCTACCCTAGGATGAGTCATTTTCCATCTTTCTTGATAATACTGCTTCATCTTTTACATTTTCATTGATCCAGAAGAGGAAAGAATGGGTGGAATCAAGTGGTTACAGCATTCTTCTGAAAGGTCATTCTGTGCCTAAAGCATAGCTAGTTGAAAGCTCATTTGCTGACAAGAGCATTAACGGAAATTCTGTTTGAAGTAAAAATGTTGTTGTTCCCAGTAAATGGCTAAAATATTGGGATATTATTCAGTGGATCCCTTATATTATCTGGAGAGAGAAAGCATTTATAAAGAAACAAAAATACTCTTTATTAAAACATGCTTATCCTGTTGCACGAATGGTCTGATTCTCATAACATCTACTGCCTCTGGTATATTAATAATACATCAGTAGAGCTGGTTAAAAGGATACCTCAGTTGTTCTAAAATGCATACAATTTCAGATAAAAACCTAAGCAACATAATTGGGCTCAGAACTTGATGAAAGCATGGAAACCTTGAAAAGAATAGGCATTTCTTTCCCCTTTCTCCTCTCCAAACTCGCCATCAGTAAAAAGTATGTGCACTGGGATAAAGTTTACCTTTTAAATAAAACTAAGTAATTAAGGTATGCAAAAAAAGATATGACAAACAATGATTTTCAGTATTTTATGCCATATTTCTGCTAACAATCGCTAAACACTGTATAAAGACAAAAGGAGTAACTTAATCCTACTACAGTTTTCAGTCTAATCTCATTAAAGTTTACAGCACACCCTATTAGAGTTGCTTCTCAATGGCGTATTTCTTTGGCTAATGTTCACAGTAAATTTCCAATTACCATTTGATGATTATCTTCAGTTTTTAGGGTATTTTAACATGTAACTCTGGCTTCATATTCCCTGTATGTAAAGCACAATGTAACAGTGGATACAAAATCTAATGCCAAACCACCATTTATAAAATCCTTCAGACATTCCAGACTCCTAGAACACATAAGGAAGCTTTTTCAATATAAAAATATGCTAGTGTTATAAATCTGTGTTGTGTGTTTCCCATTGTTTCTTTCAGGTAATGTAAAGTAACAAAAACTGCACTCCCTTAACACAGTGATCTTACCAAAAACGTCATAGAATCATAGAATGGTTGGAGTTGGAAGGGACCTTAAGGATCATTGAGTTCCAATCCCACTGCCATGGGCAGGGACACCTCCCACTAGACCAGGTTGCCCAAAGTCCCATCCAGCCTGGCCTTAAACACTTCCAGGGATGGGGCATCCACGACCTCCCTGGGCGACCTGTTCCACCACCCTCACAGTAAAGAATTTCTTGCTAATATCTAATCTAAATCTCCCCTCTTTCAATTTAAAGCCATTACCCCTTGTCCTATCGCTACATTCCCCGATAAAGAGTCCCTCTCCAGCCCTCCTGTAGGCTCCCTTCAGATATTGGAAGGCTGCTATAAGGTCTCCCTGGAGCCTTCTCTTCTCCAGGCTGAACAACCTCAATTCTCTTAGCCTGTCTTCATAGCATAGGAGCTCCAGTCTTCTGACTATCTTCATGGCCCTAATGTATATATAGTAACAGTTATACCTATTGGCCATAAGAGAGATGAATTAAGCATGACTGGTGGAAGGAATTTTCCTGGTTTGAGCTTGTTTTCCTAGAAAATAGCAGTCAGATTGACCAAAACATGATAGAGAAGTAAATAACCATGCCTCTAGATTAGTAACCAAAAGTAAAGATGTGACTCTCTGTGCGTGTGTGTGTTATGTTACTATTTTTTTGTTGTTGTTGAAGTAGTGACAGTTTATTATTATTATTTTCTACTTTCAGTTATTATTATTTTGTTAAGTTTAGTTACCAAAGCATCTGTTATAAAATAAGTATACTTGAATTAAGCAAGAGCTTGTCTCTTACCCTGGCATAACCACATCCAAGCTAATCAATCAACTTTCATGTAATACTGTAATGAAATTTGATGGGACGTGTGTGGGTAGAAGGCATTGGATTTATCAAGAGCTGTGAATCAATCCCTAATTTTGAGCACTTAGCTCCTGTGGGACAAATTGCTGGAGAAGAGATAACATAGGAAAACCTAAAATTGTTTTAAATACTCTTTTGTAATGGTTATTTTAATCAATATCTTTGATTATGTCTCAACCAATCTTTCATCTTATTTATTGCAGTCAGTCTCATAGTTAAATAATTTCTCTTAGTTTTACATTTACTTTAGATTTTTTTTTAACACCATTGCAGATCAGAACTCATTATACAAAAGAGATGCACAGCCGAGTGACACTGGTATGCTAAATAAATTCATCATTGCTCTTCTGTAAGGAATTAAATTTCTAAATATCTTGCTTTATAGGTGGGACGAAGAAAAATTATACAAATGGTCTGGCACTTGCATGATGTTTAAATCCATATGCAGCTCAAGACATACATCTTGAAAATGTTTGCTATTGCCATTAATGAAAACTCTAGAAAACTTGAGTGGGAAGAAAGAGGTGGAAAGCTTACACAGTCCATATAGATGTGTTTAGTAGGGCAACAGTTTGACCTGACCTTACTGTATATTGGTACAAAGCAAGAATAAAGAACTGTTTTCTGATTCATCCAGATTTGTTAACCTCAAAGCACTTGAAGAACTGTTGGCAAAAAAGTATGAGATTTTAACAAGAGTCGACATTGCCGTCGCAAGGCATGAGGAGATGACAGGTTAACATCCTTCTAAATGTACATTACCATATGCTTGAGTGGAGTTTTGTAGAGCTTTGCCTTCTTAGAGTCTTATGTTCAAATAATTCAGTTGGATGAAGTTATTCCTGCTTACATTATGTATCTGGCTGACTCATAACTGGTGCTTATATTAGCTGATTGCAGAATGAGGAAATCATGACCTAACTTCAAGTTAAAGCCAGAGAACATTCTGTGAGAAAATGAATGCTAGTCTCTTTTAAACATTCATTATGCCTTCTGTCTTATTTGGAGTTGAATGGTTATTTTATTACCAGGTGGCGTTAGCACTGTATTATTGATATCATGTAAATATCGAATTTAACAGTTTCTTAGAGGGAATTTTTGATTTTACTCTTTAACAAGTTTATAATTTTACTTCTTAAATTTAGATATTTCCCCTTGTAAAGACTGGCACTGGTTGAAGGCACTAGAATGCACTAATTCAAACATTGCACTGTTATTTCCATCACCAAAATGTTTATTTTTGTTACCAATTTTTCACAGATATTTTTGTGATTGCAATACTATACATAGCAGACATCAGGCTCTACTTTTCATTTAATTCAATGCTGAAAAGCCAGCTGATCTCAACAACGTGAGATCAGGCATGATTTCTCCCAGACAAATGGATGTATTTTGCATAGTTGAAAGTCAGTCTCCTAATCTTTTGTTTAAGAATTTTTAATTACTATAGTAGTGCAAACAAACAAAGCTTTGTATGTTAAGATCTGTCCATCTCTATCTATACACTTATTTCTTTAAGTTGGTGTGGCACTGTTTCATTTCTGATTCTGGCTTCAAGATTTATTGCTTTGATTTAGATGAAAGCTGTTCTTATTGCACTATGGTGAAACCTGAAAAGTATGTCTGTTCACATTGTGCTGTCTCATTTCGGGTTTGTCTCATATTGTTAGTTGAACTGAAGCACCTCTGTGTACAAGAAAGCTTCAGTTCATCACCTCTCTTCTTACTAAAAACAATTTTTTTTTCTGATGGGCTAAACTGTAAGTGCTGTAGGTGTTAACAAGCAAAGATCTAATTACCCCATAGTGTTATTTAGTTACATTTAAGGAGCCGAAAATTTTACTATCTAGGACTCTAGAAACTCAGAACACCATCCATGTCAATGATAGGCATTAAATATGACACCAAAACATAATCAAAAATCTTTGTTCAGGGTTCCAAGTAACTAAAAATTAAAATACCTATAATTTATTGAAGATTCTGGGCAGAAATTACTTTTATGAATTCAGGATTTAATTCTTGAGTCACTAGAATTTTTGTGGTTCACCTTGTTGGAGCCAGAATGCCTCCACTGTTGTTCATGCACATTGTAAGCTACTGTGTCCCTTCAAATATGAGGAAAAACTTCTTTATGGTGAGGGGGACAGAGCACTGGAACAGGCTGCCCAGGGAGGGCGTGGAGTCCCCTTCTCTGGAGATCTTCAAGACCCGTCTGGATGCAGTCCAGAGTAATGTGCTCTAGGCGTTCCTGCTTTAGCAGGGGAGTTGGACCAGATGATCTCTAGAGGTCCCTTCCAACTCTGACAATTCTGTGATTCCACGATTCTTTCACCTGTCAAAGTCTCAGAAATGTGAAACATGTACCATCTTTTTTAATTTTCTGCTGGTTTTGTAAGCACATGTTACCATTTCATCTGTATTAGTACATATCCAATGATTTCTTTCACTTCCTATTTTTATGTGAAAACTTTAAAATGCCAGTGTTTTTTATTAATACATGGAGACTGAGTATGTATTTTAAAAATTGTTACTCTCAAATATGGCAGTGCTTCAAGACCCTATCAAATCTTTTGAAAAATGACTTTATTGTAGTTCAAAGTGTATTAGCCATTAAGTATAAATGCAGTGAACTGAAAAAAATAATAAACTGAACAAATATTTTCAATTAACTTACAATATCATTATGTAGAAGAGCTTATGAAAATCCCATCCTGCTGAACTAGGCCACTTAGCCACTCCCAGGATATTCAGCTTCTTGGGCTGGAAGATAAGAATAGAGAACCGAACGACTCCCCTGTAATCCAGGAGGAAGTAGTTAATGATTTGCTTATGCACCTGGATACGCATAAGTCTATGGGGCCGGATGGAATTCACCCAAAGGTTCTCAGGGAGCTGGCAGGAGAGCTCACCAAGCCTCTCTCCATTATCTATCAACAATCCTGGTCAACAGGAGAGGTACCAGATGACTGGAGGGTGGCCAATGTGACGCCCATCTACAAGAAGGGCCGGAGGGAGGATCCTGGAAACTACAGGCCTGTCAGCCTGACCTCGGTACCGGGAAAGATCATGGAGAGGATCATCTTGAGTGAGCTCCTAAGGCAAGTGCAGGGCAGCCAAGGGATCAGGGCCAGCCAGCATGGGTTTATGAAAGGGAGGTCCTGCCTNTTTGTGGTTGGACTCGATGATCTCAGAGGTCCCTTCCAACCACTAAGATTCTGTGATTCTGTGATTCTGTGAAAAAAATGTGTTGAAATTAAATTATTTCTGCTTTTTTTTTCACAAGCATTATCATTCCTGTCTTGAAATGTCATTATCATTGATGCCAAGTTATTATAGTTCAGGAGTTATATTTCTAAAGATCTCTCTCTATTCAGTTTTAATGTTATGAGAATTCTTGGTACTGTCATAACTTATATCAACATCAGGAAGGTTCAGTGAGCTCTCTAGAAATCTATTGTTGAAGTGTATTTGGCAGGTGAATAATCTGAAGTTTGGATCTTGGTTGGCTGAGTTGCATTTTCGTTATCCATAAATAATGCAGATCTGAACTCAGCTGTGAGTCTGAGACATTCACTGTCTTACACATTTTTTATTTTGAATGACTAAATGAAAATATCAGCAAACAGACATGAGCCTAAATAGTGCATACATTGCACTATTTTCTCTGTGAGATATCTTTTAGGTGAAGATTTATTCCCAGCTAACCCCACACCAACAAAACCTAAAACGTGTTCATTGACTTTCATATATTCCTTTACAAAAAAAGTAAGAAATAAACATCAGAATGATCAGAATGATTATTACAATTATGATGAATAACCAACAATGCTGTTGATTCCTGTAAATTTATTTTCAGAGTTACTTGTATATTTCATACCTGCTATTTGAACACATCTCTCTACTGCACAAACATTGGTCTAAGGACACTTCAAATTCTTACTTCCCTGCAATACAGTAGGAAACACTTGAGGATTTCTATTGGAAACCATCTGGCAGCAAATAAGCAGGAAAAATTAAAAAGACTATTTTCAGTCCTGAGTCCCCTTTTAGTGTCTGCTGTCTGTTCATGTTGTTGCTCACCCAGCTGCCAAGTGGAACAAAATGTGCTGCTGCTATTCTGGGGTTACAAACAGCATATTTGAGAGGACAGATAACATAATTCAAGATTCTGCAGCTGAACTTTTCTAAAAAAGTTTTAAGGCACATAACATTTTAACCTTGTAATAATCTCACACACTTTGGTTGAAAAAATATTTAAAAATGCTAGGAAATGCTAAGTATTCCTGTTTCTGCACAGAATTAGGAAGAGTTAAACAGAGAAGTAATTTGAAGGTTGAAAAGACAAGTTTAATGAAGCAGTCCAAAAGGCAAGACCTAGATAGCCCACTATAGCTTTACTAAGGATTTAAAAGCATAATAAGGTTTGCAACAGAATTGGCATGTTTGTTTTGCAAGACATCAAACTTACTCGATGAGAAAATTTAGGGAAACAGGTGTCTCAGAAGCACCCAGCATACATTGTTTTGGAATACTGCAAGTCTGGAAATATGTAGTCATCTTTTAGATAATACTTGCATTCGAGCTACTCACCTATGTAGGAGCCAAACTTCTCTTTTTTACCCCTTGGTTCCTTACTAATCATCCTAAGAAATATCAAATTTCAGCAAAACCCAGTCTTTCTGTTTACCTTGCAAAATTCTCCATGAGGAAAAGCAGAAGAGTGTGGATCTTGCCTAACATTGCTGAGTTCTAAGCAAATGATTTAGTTAGAGATGCTGCCAGGATCCTTGATATCAGTACTACGTCTGTGTGCCTATGTTAGTAAACAAAGCGGGCTGGGACCACTTGGAAGGCAAGTAGCACATCATAGGACCAGTCCACATGATTAAAATCTCTCCTGTCCTCCGAGTAAGATGGTCTTGTCCATACTGCCCATCAGCAGCAGACCTTGGCCAGTGCTATGCATAGTAGTGTCTTGGCTTTTTCTGTACAATGCTGGGTGTGCAAAACCATACTGACAGGGTTTTGGACCATGGTTTAAGGACCAGGCTGTCCTTAGAAATAATGAATCATAGAAACTTAGAATTATTTAAACTGTAAAGGACTTCTGTAGATCACCTAATCCAATTTTGCCTAGAGTAGATCCAGGTTCCCTGGGGACTTGTTTAGTCACGCTTTTAATATGTCCAGAGACAGAAACATACTTATACTGTTAAATAAAGGAGGGCTGGTGATTGAATTGGAATATTAGACCCTGATTGCCTAGATAGCTCACTCTCCAGGTTTAGACGACCCAGCTTTTTTGATTCAGGACAAATGCCCTACTTACTATGGGCACATGCTAAGCAACTACTGGGCCATTGCAGTTATCAGTTCCCAGCTATTTTTCTTTAGCAGTGTAGACATAGACAATACAGCTGTTTTGATCAGCATATTGCCCAACCTAGGCAGGTCCTCCAGAGCTGAGCTACATAGTGCCCACTGCAGTGTCTCTGTATCTGTGGCATTACAAAACTGTAACCTCAATAAATCACCAGTGAATTAGTAATGGACCTGATTGTGTGTATTTATTCATTTCAGTTTAATATAATAAAGACATTATACAAGGCTCTAGGTGGTCTTATATTCAATTATATATTAAATATGACTAAATTACATCTCATCAGCATTTAACTCAGTTTCCTAAGCAAGATAACACCTACTCCCTCTGTGTACCTCCTAAATACATTCAGCTTTCGCCAGAGTACAAATGTAGCTGTTGCAGAGTAAACTCTGAAGAAAATTTGAGCAACTAGGAAATGCTGCAGGCAATGTTCAGCTTTATGCTTTTGCTTTATAAAGAGTGGGAAACAGCTTGAGCATTGCTGCCACGTACATAAGGGGCAAGGAGAGTGCCATTGTCTCTCAAGCAGATTGATCCCAAGCCAGGTAAGGTTTTATAGACCATATTTAGTACCTTAAATTTCAGTAGATCATTTATTGCATCAGATTTCCACACATACCCCCACTGTGTAAGAATCTTCAATTTCTGAATAATTTCAATGCCTCGCATACACAGGATATTGTGCAACCCTGTAGGGCTAACAAAGGAATGAGGAGCCTCCAAAATGAAAAGTCAGGAGATAAAAACTACACAAAAGAAAAGGGTTTTATGGAAAGTAAACTTGTAAGGGATAGATGATATTTTAATGAGATTTCAGGTTTGGCTATGGTGGAGCTCTCTGTCATTTGACTTTGTCCTCTACACAATTGCAGTTTCAAAAGCAAAACATTAGACTATGCGATAGTATATTTGCCTAAATATTAAATCACTTAGGGTCTTATATAGTGTGTAAATGTTCTATTTCATTTGTCTGATACTGTTTATGGCTACTGCTGTCTTCAGCTACCTTATGAGAACTCAAGTTTTTTCATATGTGCTTGGTAAGAGGACGAGAGGCAATAGACAAAAGTTGTGAAGGGGAAAGTTTCAAGAAGATATTAGGAGAAATTTTCTTACAATGAAAGTAGTCAAATACTGGAACAACTTGCCCAAAGAAGATATGAATTTTCTTAGGGATATTTAAAACTCAATTGAACATACCCCTGATCTCATATGGCCCTGCTTTGGGAAGTGGGAAAAATCAAGAGGCCTATAGAGGTCCATTCCAACCTAGATTCTGTGATTCTAAGCCTATGATTCTGTGATTATTTTTTTTTAATATTTATGTGATATGGTTTATTATTTATATGATATATGAAAAAATTAATTATAAGTGGAAAATCACAATAAATCAGTAGGAGAATATTATGAAACAGCAAAAAATGAATAATTGTTACTTCTAAAACTTTCCAACAACTTTAAAATATGGTGGAGTCGCAGCTAGCCACAGGTACAGGACTGTTCTAGATTGACTAGATCATTTGGCAAGATAGGATCATGAATTATATGAAAGGACATAAATCTAGAACTAAAGAATGTAAGTCTTACAGGTAAAAGGACCTGTGATAGCTACATATGTAGTAAATAATAAGATCATAATGACATGGCAGGAAAGTGATTCTCAAATATATAAGCTGTGAATTACCAAATGGGAGCAGAACAGCAGATATCTTTATTAATGAGATGTCAGTGGAATATGGATTACACTTTTCAAGTAAGACTTCAACAAATAGTAGAGAACTCCCAAAAGAATTATAAGAACAATAAAAATTAAAATTTCAATCTGGGCATTTTTTGTGGGCAACTTAATAAAAGAAAGCTTTTAATAATTTTCCTCCAAAAAATTATTTCAACCAGTTTTCATCTGAAAATGATTCTGCCTTAAAGAACAACATGGTGGGATGTTTTATGCTGAAGTCTATCATACTGCAATTATCTGACTTTTTATAGAATAAAACTAAAGAAATTGCAGTCCTTATACACTTTTCTGCAAAGGAATAAGGGCTGATTGTACGCATGAAAATCTACAAAATCATAGCAAAGACTTTTCTTGATCTTGTCTTATGCCAGTGCTCTGTGCTTAGGCAAAGTTCTTTACATTCTCAAATATGCAAACAATTTGAGCAAAACAAACCAACATAAATATTTCTGTGAGGGAAGAAAATAATTTTGGTTTAACAATGTTTTTTCTCATTTTATAGTGGCTGTTACAGTAGTGGCTTCTTATGCAGGCACTCCACTGCAGAATCTTTGAGTGAAGCATCTTGTAATGGGGGCAGCACCCATGAGAACAGCAATCAGGAGCAGCATGTTTCTGTAAACACCTGCAACACTTAGCTTGCATTTGATTTTAGCTTCGCTGTAGGATGGCAGAGCTCCAATGGTTTCATTAGTCAGGACTTTGAGACCTGAGCCCATATTTATTATCTGTTTTCTCCATCTCCAGTCAGCATGTCACAAGCACTTCATAAGCACTCCTGGCTTGTGGCAATCCATGAGACACACATGACTGTCTCTACTAACATCCATAAATCCAATATCTGCCTGAACTTGAATTCATTAAACTCACACTTGCAGCTAATCCTTGAGCTTTGTACCAATCTTATTGATGTTTAAATAACATCGTCTGTCTTTACCTTTTCCCCTGGTGCTTGCAAAAAGTTTTCCTTTCAGTCATTATGGCAGGTAAGGTGAAAACAGTGAGTTTAGGGAACCTAAAGATGTTAGAGAATAGTTCATTCCTGAGTAGGTTCCAACACAATCTGTTTCTTAATTTTTAATAAATCATTGGAAATTCTCAACATTGCATAAATATGCTTTAATCTCAGTTATCATTATAAAAAAACAAAAGCATATTTACTTAAATCATGTTGATATATTGTGAAATACCCTTTTAAGACAAAACAGCCTAGGATCAGAGCATTTTACTTGTTTTATTGTCAACCAGCACAAACCTCCCATAAATGATTTGAGTATTAAGCAAAAGCACGCTGGTTTGGGTATGTGTGATGGCTTCTACTGCTTGTAATTCACAGGTTTCTTGTTCAGCTTGTAATGGGGTTTGCTGCTTTATACCTTTGAGTCCTTAACACAGTGTGGGTGACCCATGGCCACAGTCCCTCAGGGGGTGTTCCTACCCCTTTGGGTGTGGAATGCCTGGTTACATTTGCTCATCTGACTGATTAAAAGTCTGGCCCCCAGTGGTTTAGTTTCCTCCGCTGTTGTTTTCTTTGCCTCACAATGAGGCCTATGTCCACCAAGAAGCAGACAACCCACATGAACACAGTATCGCTCCATCTTTGCCCGAAGATGGTGACTATGGGTTTTGAAACAAACAGATCTGGCAAAACAACATTTGGTGATTACTAGTAGGAAATAGTGACCATAACCCTCCACAGTCTTCCTTAGTGCTAGAAAGGCAGCAGGAGTTACTGTAGAGGGAAAAATGCCACAGGCCACAGCTATTCAGGTGGCTTTAGTTCATTAGTCCTGTTTCCCATGAAGCAACTTATTTAATTACTTCACACAGAAGTTGGAAATTTCTGATAATCTTTAAAAACCTTCCAAACAATATATTCAGTTATTATAATGATGGAAAGCTGTTAGAAAAATCTAAATATACTGTATTAAGTATTTAACTGTATTGAGTATTTCTTTATTGTCCAAGCTATGGACCTTTCAATTGTACCATGAATACATCTGAAACCAGACAATTCTGTTAATAATTTCATGCCTACAGTGCTGTCAGCCATGGTAGCTGTTAGCCAGATGCTGAGAAGTACCTTCTTATCTAGGTGGCCAGAGTCATATAAGTGATATGTTTGTTAATTAAATGAAGTCAGACAAGTCCCTTGCCATGCATTTTCCGTAAGCAAAAATGTTCAGAATAGCCTCTTTGACATGGAAACCCAGAACCACAAAAATCTGCCCCAGTGTCCAGGGACATTTCATTTTGTTAGGTTTCAGGCTGTGGACAATGTTATGCCCAAATCTTGAGGAAGTTATGTTCTTGGGAAAAATAAATTTGAGAGAAAGCAGCTTCTTTATGTTCAGTGGGAAGAATATAGCATATGGAATAAATGGTCCAAAAGACATGTAAGGCAAGGACCTCATGTTCTCTAATACATCTGCCAGAAGCTGCCTGAGTGTCTCAACAAATCAAATCCAGTCTCTACATGAAGAGAAAGCCACTGATCAACATTTTTAACAAACTGAAGGGACATATGTATTTCTCTCTAGAGAGGATAACTAAAAGCAGATTATGGGAACAAACTCTTGGCTCGTGAAACCTGCTCTTTGGAAAGAGAATTTGGCTGAAATTTATTATAGCTAAATCAGTTATTAAATTGCACATGTACTCTTGCTATCTATCTTCAGCTTTTACATCTGATGATTGCTGCTGATGTTGCTCTTTGCTTAGGCTCTAATACATCAGTGTTATGCCTAGGGGCTATTCTGCCAATGAGGGAAGGGGAAGCCTTCTAATCATTGAAAGAGTTGATTGTCCTGTTCAGAAGAAGGTAAAGCACACAAAACCTAGCCTCCTTAGCATCCTTTCCAAATTTAGCCATCCAAACTCTAGTAGCATTTAGAGCTTATTTCTTATTTTAAAAGTGTTTTCTGAAAAACCTGTCCAAACAGTATTATCAAATCCATAGTATATGCAAGCCCATCTTGTATAAAAGACCACATAGCCCATTAAGATTCCATGCTATAAGAAATATGTGAGATCTGTGTTGCATTGTCCTATGCTTGCATACAATAGCAGGAAGTAGGACTCTCCAGATACCTTCTAGGATGCTTCTTCAAATATCCTTATCTAATCATAGAATTTTTCCACTACAGATATTCAAGCATAGAATTTTCTTTCCACAAATATTCTGTAAAGTACTTTCAGACCTCTCTGTTCTGCTAGTAAACAACATTTCTGAAGAACCCCTAGCACTGTGAAAAGAGCTGAAATAAGGTTGCTACTATATATTATTAACCTGCTTATGCATGGAATATGGACTATGGACTGTGAAGAGATCACATGGAATTGATTTCCTGTAGAAGTAATGTGTGCAGGCTAAACAAGTTCACCAAAATTCCTATTTCACATGATTTTGAATGTCTATAATGTAGTTATCTCATCTGTGTAGAACGCTATAAGCTTCCAGTATATTTATATGGAAAGAAAAATGCATTCATCTTGTGTCTCTAGTGTGTGATGAATCACACTGAAGAAATGCCCATTTATCCCCATTGACTGCCTAGCTGAGATGTAGATAGCAGCATTTGCATGACGTCTATTTACTCCAACTTCTAATATCCCTCCAAATTCAATGAAGAGAATTACATGCATCCAGAAGGTGATTAATGTGGATATACACCTTCCCATAGTACAGTGTATTCTTTCTCCATTGCCTATTACAAGCATGTAGAAGTATAGATGAAATCTTATGGTTAAAGTTAGATGAGATGAAAGTCACTTATGCAGTTATTTTCCAGTTCTGCTGGAACATATCTTCATCTTATTCACAAGTGTGATGAAGTCTAATATATTGTCCATATGCTTCCCTATCAGTTTGAAACTCTTGTCTTAAAGCACCAGTGGAAAGACAGTGAAGAAAATGCAATCAATTTTCTGGATAGTGAGTCAATGGTTGTATCTACATTAGCAATTGACGCAGTGTAAAGTGGGAAGGGCTAAAGTTTTACTTGGCTGTATGTATATAGCATGACCCCAAATGCACACTCAAGGTAAATTTGCTCAGAAGAATCCTCCCAGTGCATTGAATTATCACTTAGAGACACATCTAAATCATGGTAGATTTTCATGTTTGAAGACTTTATGTGTTCCATCTTTTTCCCTTTTTATAAGGTTTAAGAATAGCTAACACAGTAAAACCCAAATCCTCAGAATAAGAGCGGCTTCTTTCTCTCCCTTCCATCACAACCAGTAAAAAAAACCATACAAAACAATCTCAGTTCTTGTTGACAGCTGTGAAATCTTACTGAATGCTCAGAGGTGTAACTATGGAAATCATTTGGCTTGTAGGATCTTATTTTTTATTTTAAAACTTTTTTACGCCTCCCTCTGAAATTGCCATCTCCTGCGTCCTGTTAGGCAGAGGATATACAACTTTTCTAATATATCATTTCATATCATTGGTAATGATGATTGACAAGAAAACAGCATAGCTTGTCTATTACAACCAAATTGAATTTGCAAGGATGCCAGTGAGATTATATAGTTATGCACCCACATGTGTGCACAGCCATACATGTATGTCTAAAATTAACATATCCAACGTAAATCAATGAACTTAAGGTTTCTCTGCAATTGAAATTAAAGTTCAGGAAGGGATAAATTTTATGAAGAAGAAAGCTTTGTTACTCTTTTCTGCACCAGCCATGACAGACATACTACTTACATTTATAAAAGGAAATGAAAAAGGTCAATAGTACAAGCTAGACAATTGACTTGTGACCCTTCGTTAGCTTGCTCTCTCACACCCATTTGGTTAGTGGAAATTAGCACTCTGCCAGATAGTACCCAATGGATAATACATGACAGACTCTGTTCCCAAAGGGCAACAGGAGACAGTTACTCTTTTTTGGAAGGGCAGAGGCAGCAGCTTTGTGAATGCAAGTTCTGCCATTCAGCTGTCTCACAGCTACAGAGCTGAGTCTGCCCTGTGTAATTTAGTAGTGTGGATGTACCCAGATGGATCCAGGCTGTGACACTTGGCAGCAGCAGCCAGAGGCATAAGCAGTGAATTTTGAAGTAGGAGTAGTCTTTTCTACCAAGGTCTCTCCTAACACAAGACAGCAATCTCATTGTTATATTAGAATAGACTCGCGAGCCTATTTAGCTCTGTTTCTCTGCAGCTAGGAGCAACAAAAGGGCAGTGACTGTTTTCACCTGGGACCACTTACAGTTGAATCTTTTAGCCATACTTTTTCTTTTCCCAGAGGTAAAGCATTTTCTCCCTACTAGTGTCTCAAAGACTTCACCTGTGATGGCATGCAGAAAATCAAAATACAAGTTACTAAGCTCAGGATTTTTTTACAAAAAAACCTGCTCATAAAGTGCTTTAGGTTTCTGTTTACATTCATTTGATGAATTGCTGGAGACAAGCTCTGAAAAAAACGGATCTGGGGGTCCTGGTGGACAGCAAAATGACAATGAGCAAACAGTGTGCTCTTGTGGCCAGGAGGGCCAACGGAATCCTGGGCTGCATAGGGAAGAGTGTGGCCAGCAGATCAAGGGAGGTCATTCTGCCCCTCTACTCTGCACTGGTGAGGCCACAACTGGAATACTGCGTCCAGTTCTGGGCTCCCCAGTTCAAGAGGGACAGGGAACTACTGGAAAGAGTCCAGCGTAGCGCTACAAAGATTATTCAAGGACTGGAGCATCTCCCTTATGAGGAGAGGCTGAGAGAGCTGGGAGTCTTTAGTCTGGAGAAGAGAAGGCTGAGGGCAGACCTTATTAATGCCTACAAGTATCTCAAGGGCAGGCTGAAGGAGGAGGGAACCAGACTCTTTTCAGTGGTTGCCAGTGAGAGGACAAGGGGCAATGGGCACAAGTTGGAACATAAAAGGTTCCACTCGAATATGAGGAAAAACTTTTTCACGGTGAGGGTGACAGAGCCCTGGAACAGGCTGCCCAGGGAGGCTGTGGAGTCCCCTTCTTTGGAGATTTTCAAGACCCGCCTGGATGCAGTCCTGAGTGGCATGCTCTGACATGCTCTGGGTAGTCCTGCTTTAGCAGGGGAGTTGGACTAGATGATCTCTATGGTCCCTTCCAACTCTAAAAAATTCAGTGAAATTCAGTGAAATTCAGTGAATTTGCTGTCATTGATCGACAGTAAGAATGGACGTATGTAGGAGTGCAGTGGAAGAGATTTAGGAACAAAAAGGTGAGAAAGGTGTACTACGAGACACTGATTCTAATGAACTTTTAAATAAATGCATAGGGTTTAAATACGTACCTTTACTGAGGCGGGGGGAAAGAGGGTTTTAAGACAGTGAAGATTAATAAGCAACATTTCTAAACTGTTAAAGTAACTACAGGATGTTGTCACCCTGACCTCATTTTCTACACTATAAGCTCTGTTGCTAAGTAATTAACAGAGCCAAAGTAAGAGAGAGAAAGAGAGAATCCTATTTCTAATTCTCTTTAAGTAGTACTTATATAGATATTAGATGGCAGCAGATCCAGTTATAACTGTTATTCTAATATAACGTAACTCACTCACACTGAAGGGAACACCATGAAACTGTTATATAACAAATTTGGGACCAAAAGATATCGTGCAAAGCACATATCCATTTGCCCTGGACTTTGGCTAATATTCATATGGTTCTGATGAAGAAAATTACTTCCTTGCCCCAGAGTGACTTGGTATTTAAACCTGACCCTTAGTTTGGCCTGAGAACTCCTGAGTACCAGCGTTCCTGCTCAGATCAGTGGAGTACCTCCTTTCAGCGTCAAGTTGGGATCCACCCTGTTGTCTACAGTCACAAGACAACTCATTGATGAAGGCAGGAATGAAATTCAGCCACTCCTTTCTCATTAGGGTAGTTTCTGAGGAGTTTTTTCTGACAAGCTGCTTTAATTCGTAAGCAGAGACAAAATAGAAGAAAACAGCTAATCTTAGTAGCTCTCTGCATTCAGACATCTAACAAAAAATTATTCTGATAGCAAAACTTACATTTAATATTCCAAAGGAATAAGGCATACTATTCAGCGTACAAAACATATTTCGATTTCAGCCTTGAAAGGCATCCATCCATCCTATTGTAAAATTGAATGTTATATATTATTACTGTGGTGAAACTGTGGGATCTTTAATTTCATCAGGATTACTAGATTGCCGATACCTGACTGCTTAATGACCTTGTATTTACTGAGAAGAAAAGGCTGCTGCTGAAATGACAGAGATGTAATGGCATGAATTCATTGTGGATAACAGAGCTATGGAAGAGCTTACCATATAATGTGTGACTCAGATTTGACTGCTTTTTGACATTCAACCGTACCATTGCTAAAATATCACAGAAATAAATATCAGCAGTTAATCACAAGTGATGTAATGTTATTATGGGGGAATAAATTACCCTTCTCTGTATGTTTTGCTTCCACATTGTGCAGGAAATAAGGAACAAAAAAGATGCCATTTAAATTGCACTGCTCTATCTTGTTTCTAAAAAGAAATGGAGAGACATCAGCCAATGCTACAGCATAATGGCAAAAAAGAAGAAGAGTGGAAATTAATTTGTATTTTGAGCACCTTCCTCTTCCACCCTCTCACACACCCCTTTAAGTAGTTTAAATTAGTTGCATTATAAGAATCAGTTATATTATTTTGTATTATATACCAAATATTTTTAAAATTTCTTTTTTTTAGGACTTAGTACTCTCTAAAATGTTGGTTGTGTGAAGCCACACATAATCTGAAAATATCTTTATATCCAACAAAGCCTGTACAAAACAAATGTGGAGAATCAGGGCAGCATGCTTTACTGATCAATTCTCTCTTTTCTTATGAGAAGAATAAGTTCAATGATCACTTATGCTTGTATCAATCTTCTTCTTGAAGCGCAAAGCACATTAAAAATTTAGTGCCATAATGTTCCTTGTGGTTTAGGTAAACATCCTTAAGCACCATGGATGATGGGAAGAAGGTCAGGGGCACAATGGAAGTCTGTGCGTAATCCAGGGAGAGAATTCAGATCTTCCCACATTATATTTTCCTTGAAAGTCCACCCATTTATGTTCATTTCTACTGCCCTACTTGCCTGTTTTGCTCTTCCCTCCAGAAGTCAAAAAGAGAGTAAAATATAAGGCGTAAACATTACAGTCCTGTTGTCTAATAAGTAAAGCATACTTCAGCAACAGAGCATGAATATCAATAGTTAAAACCACCTTATTCAGAAGCAATCAGTCATAACTCCTGTTAGTCCACATAGAAATCTTAAATAAAGAAATATGTATGTTCTGGAAGTTTGGAAAGTTTGAAAATTCTGATTGTCTACTCCAGAAACCTAGAAACAGGAATGCACTGATCCATTAAGATGGTTCAAAGAACTACTCCAGGGAAAAAAAAAAACGTCTATCCAGTATTTCCAGTTGAAAAGACAGTCAATTGTAGAGACAGTACAATACTTTTAAATCCAGGTATGCATGAAAAGAAGGAGATACTTATATTTTGTATAAGAAAAAAAAGTGAACAAGTAAACATAAGCTCTGAGAACCAAAAAGGCAAAAAAGGAAACATGGTAGGCGTAAGTAATATTAATATGCAATGTTTAGGTTTTATACTTAATGTTGAGAATATCAACTAAACCTCACTAAAGAATGGGACGTATGTTCAGGGTACATACATTAGAGCTTCTTCAGTATGAAATACACATCCTATAGGCTACTGGCAAAGACGCCAATCTGGAAGCTGCAAGATGCAGAAACATTTTCCTTTCCAAACCATAAAGAAAATTTACTGAAGTGAGCCACTACAACCTGCTTCATCTGTGGACAAATGTTAATTTTTTTTATGGGAACCACTTCTGATGGAAAAAGAAGGGTCTCGTCAACTGTAATATATCAGTAGTATACTGCAAAAGTAGTCTTAAATACTAAGTATGTTTTCTCAATGACCTGCAGGATGTTTTGGTTTACAAATTTTTTTGCCCACTTTACTAGCTCATATCCAGTGTAACTCATATCATTGCAATAGGTTCTCTTATACCACAGGTGCAGATACATTCAGTGAGTTCCACTATTATTCTGTCTGTGCGTTTTCAGCTTATTATCTTTCAACTTTTTAGATGTAACTTATTAAAAACCTGCTTAAAATCTCTGGTTTATTGTCTCAGAGAAAGATTGCCAGTACTCGTTTGAAACTACCTTTGAAAATGTTATCAAGCATCACTTTTTTTAATACTGTGGGAAATATTTGTAGGTGTCAATTCTGGCCCTGCCTGCTGCCTGTTGATAAGCCAGATACCATATATATCTTGTCACAATGCCAGTATTTGCCACAAGCAAACCAAAGCTCATCATCTGGCTCTTACAGACTGTAATGTGAAGTGCAGTGCAGAGATAATAGTGGAAGGCATTGTACAAAGTGTTAAGGTCATGGAATAAGGTCTGAATAAATATTAGCTCAGGCCCACTGGAATTTCATTTAATGTTTTTCTAATCTCTTTCCTTTCTTTTGGGATTTCTGGTGTTCACACACATGTGAATTATGAAATGTCAACAGAAAATAGAGCTTACATTCTTACACATTGCAGATACAGAATGACAAATGAACTAGAAATATAAGTGAAGGATTAAAAGTTATAAATTACCAGGCTTTATCAATTTATTGTGAGGCATCATACTTAATATTATAGCTCTGCTGATACTGAGAAGTATCTTGATCAACTTTGCCTTCCTTTCCAAAGTCCCCTGGAGAACAGCCTTTTCAGCAGAAGGTCAGGAAAGAAAGTGTGGCCTTTAGCTTCCCACTGGTTTTAAATAAAGTGGAAATGACATCTGCCCTAAATTTGATGCATGCTCCAAAAGATATTCTTAACAAAGTAAAGTTATGAGTCTAACTTCTTCCTTTAAGCTAAGAGAGGGATCTGGTGATTAAATGATGTTTTGTAGGCTGAAGCTGGCAGACAGAAGTAAGAAATGAAAACTCACAAGCAAATGAGTGTACGAGCATGACTTTGAAGTTATGTTTTGTTCACTAAAATTTCATTTAAAGAGCTTTCTCCTGCACTTTACCCTACATTCCTCATCATGGCAAAGTCAGGAACAAGGAGGAAAAAGATAAACGATAACATTGTGCTTGGGGCTTTTAAGACATCGGCTGTAGCTGGACACATTCTCTCTCCCCACCAATCCATTCCCAGTCTAGGTGGTCATCCTAATTTGAACTGTCTGATCCATGAGAGGAAAAGCCTGGAAGATATTGATACAGACAGTTACAGAGAATTGATGCCTGCATCAGTAGCAACACCATTTCCCCAAAGACCGTTTCTGTCTTTGATTTACAGCCCCACTGATGAGCAGAAGCAGAGGTGATTCCAGGACATCGTGTTTTTACCATGGGCTCTCAAAAGCACAGTCAGGCAAACATATAACATCATGAAACAACTGAATATTTATGGGGGGTGAAAACTGGCCCAGTGAAAAGTTCAGTGGATAAATCAAAGCACTATAATGACATGCTAGTTTCAGGGATGTGAATTACTATAAGACACTGAGATTTATAGCAAAAAGAATCAAGTAACAACTACAATTCCTTAAAAATAGTGTAGTGAACCCTTAACAATATTACCTGTCCTTAAAAAAAAAAAACAACAACAAAAAAAACCCAAACAACAACAAAAAGCAGCTTTTAAAAGAAATGGAAAACTTTGGTTTTCCTCAGCCAGCTAAAAAAATAGAAAAAATTTCAACTCAGATGAAAGTCAATGACCACATAACCTCATTTACTCCTGCATGACTGCTCATTTGAATAGTCCATTGAGAGCCGTAAGGAGCATGTACGTGCAAGAGCAGTTCCTCTCTGCCATTGCTTCTTTCTCACTGTTTTCTTAAAAAAGTCCTGCCCAGGGATGGAATGTGCTGCTGCCTTGACCCTCAGTCAAAATAAAGTCCTTCCTCTTTCCAGGAAAAATAAGAACCCAAAGTAACATCCTGAGCCACCCTCTACAGGAAAAGTTTCCACTTAGTGTGGGGCAGGTAGTGAGTAGTTCCAGAAGATATTCTGCTAGCTTGCCAGCATTTTTTAGGAGGAGACATGGAGAACTTGCCCATCAGATGGGAGCCATTATGAACACATATGCAACTGAAGGAAGGATGAGACTGGGGAATTCTCAGTAGTTCTCCTGAGAAGAAGACATTGAATTTTCTGCTTCTGCTGTGTGCCTCAACTGCCAGTGCTGACATAGGTGATTGCTCCTTTCCTGGCTGCTTGAAGCTGATCTTTTCCTCCTTAATCTCCACGTTATTCATAACTTTCTACCACCTATATCTAGCTGTCCACAGCAGATGTAGAGCAGAATCTTTATCATATCTCACAAAGGATGGGCTCAAGAGCCTTCAGTTCTGGGCTGCTTCATATCTCAGATTTTCCAATTTCTCCAAATCTATCCTCTTGACAACTGTATAAAAGTCTCTCTCTACATGCACCCATATCTCTTATGTACACCTAAACTGGATACTGTGCTAGTCTCCACTTGCTCTCAAAGAATACAGCTCTTAAGTTCTCTCCAGCTGACCTTCCCTCCATTTGACCCTAGAGACTAAGAGGAGATACCCAGCACGCACTCTGGTGCTGGGACCTGAAACACTCTTACACGAACTCTTATGCCCTAACATAAATATATCACCTAAAGCAGAACCTAGTCCGTAATGCTATTAACATCTCCAGTGTGAGAAGTTCCACTGGAATCAATAAAAGGTAGGTTGGAAGCAAATGACAAAATCTGAACATTTTCAAAAGAACAAATGAACATATCATCGAGGAGAAAAGATTACACTTTAAAGATCCCCAGGTATAGGTCTTATTTAGTAGGAGTTTTGTATTCACAGCCATCAAACATGTTTCTGGAGAATGGCAAAATAAAGTGTTGTTTCATAGACTCCTCTGTCCTTCTTATTAAGAGGACTGGAACCCAAACAAACATCTGCTGTGATAGGGAGAGACATTTCTCTCGCTTAACCACAACTTTCTCTGCAGTTCTAGTGTCCCAAATACATGCAAATTAAGGCAAGAGGCCTGCTCGCTCCAGTCCAAAAGGGAAAATATTTGAAGGTGAGCTTTTGCATGTAATTTCACTTATAACTTTATTTCTAGCAGGCAGCATTGTTAAAATGTAGATAGCACTGGCCAGAACCTGGCAGTCACTTTGTGCCAAAAGGCTTCTGTTTTGCAAACTCATGAAATTTCAATTTTATACTGAAGATCATGGGTTATTTGGGAAAAAAAGATTGAACTGGTAATAAGAAACTATTTGCTTTATTTTCAAATCCATAAATATGTGATCTCTTCTCATTTCCAACCATATTTCAAATGGCAAGATGGAATAACGGTATACCCTTTGGAACCTTTCTTCACTCAAGTACATGTAATCATTACTGTCAGCCCATCAAGCTCCAGGTGAAAATAGATTCTATATAAACTCCTTCAAGTCACATTTGATTAGGCCTTTTTTTTTGTATGAGTTTGACATAGTTTATTATTTCTTATCACTGCTTCTGTGGTGGACTTCCCCAGAATAACTTCTGTACCATAGCTGACAAACGAAAGCTGACTGTACTACAGTGAATGTAATGCTGAAATTATCCAAATACGGTAAATGGACAGTATACGCATTTAATTGAGCAGAAGCTTTGTTTTGAGCAACATTAAGCAAAAACATGTAACGTTGATCAGGCAGGAAAAGATAGAAACCTGTATCCTGGGTGGAAGTGGCAGAGAATCTATGTGAAGATAAAACAATGTGACAGCAGAAAGTAACATAATCACTAATAAATAAATCAAAATGCTTATAATTTTCACCAGCTGTATGGTGCAAACTGTAATTAAAAGAAAGAATGAATTATGAAAAATAAAACTAATAGTAAAACCATAGCTGAAACTTGTAATTGTTTACTTTAAGTATGTCAATAATAACAAAGATTACAAGACACAGCCAAAAGCTTTATGTGTTTTGTCTGGCCAGGGTGGTTTTTGGAAAATGAATACTATGACAGATTTTGCCTGTTTCAGTGGTTTTCTTGCTATCTTTCCCTCTCCTCCCAAAATATATAAATACAGAGAGGTAATCACCCTCCTATAATGTGTGACTGAGGCACTCTTTTTCAGCAGGGAACATCTTTATATTTTCTCTTTTACATGGTAAAATGACAAAACAAACTTTTTTTTTCTTTTTCCATTCACCTCCTTCAGTAACCAGTTCTGAATTTCAATAATAAATTTTTCTATTAATAGAAAATTCAATGGCAGATTCTGCTGTCACGTGATCAGATATTGCTTATCCTTGTTGCCACACAGGGAGAAGTTGTTCATCAGAGATTTTAAAAGTTCTTCCTGTTTGTATCAATTTGCCAAACTTTCAGTAAAATGCTATTTAGAGTCTATAAAAAAACTTCCATTTCGTGTGGGGAATATTACAAGGAAAATGACGAGTCAGTGTTCTTCCCTGAGCTGCATGAAGGAGTCAGGAGATTAAGTCCATGGTCTGAGTTACTCCAAAAGCTCCTACAAGTTATGTATATTTCTTGCCCTTGAAACTGCCTTGAGTTCAGCAGTTTTTCTATGTGACAGTGTAACAAGCAGGACGGTGCCTCTTTACTCTGCACCAGTAAGCTTCTGCATTTGACAGGTTCCTTCAAAAATTCAGCATTCACAACACCACCCTGGTATATCCTGGCCTTGTCATGCCACAGAGAGCTTGCAAAAACTGGACCAACCAGGAGTTCTGTAGTATCTTCCTTCTCTGGAAGTATTGCACATGCAGGCATGAATATATCCAGAAGATTTGAAAATAATAGCTGCCAGGATGGCCCAGCAGAGTTGCAAATGCACCTGGAAGCAATGCCCCATGCTTATTACTGTTAGGCATTCTTGTCTTGGAAAACTCAAATTTCAGAAGCCCATTTGCAGAGAGTTCATGGCTGAGCCTGTAATAGTACATGACATGTCTCCTTAGGGATGTTGAATAACTCATCACCAGCCAGAGAGCAATCAGTCTTTCAACCACAAGGATCTGACTGATGAGCCTGGGAGAACAGCAATGAGGCTTTATTTCAACCTGTCAATAAGCCATTCCACTATTCATAAGACAAACCTTTCTGAGACAATTTATGGGACAGGGAAACAAAAGGAAGATTGGGTACAAAGAACAAAGTGTCATGGAGCAGCGAGGGCCAGCTGGTCCTAAGGGACAGGGAGTTGGGAGCCAAATGAAATAGCATGTCTGGCAGGGCAGGATCTGGGGAGTGGCAGCTGGGGAAAGCCTGGAGCCTGGATCATCATCTAAGTCCACAGTGGTCTTGTGGGTCTGAGAGCAAGCCATAAAGTCAAGCCAGCAGGTCAGAATCAGGTCTGGTCATAGTAACTAGGATCAGATACAGCTCAGCTGTAACCAGACAAATCCATGGTGACAAGGCAGGTCTGCAGTCAAGCTGAGAATTCAGTCTGTGGGTCAGGGTTAGGGTCTGCATCAGCAGGTGCATGGCGAAGAACAGGCATGAAAGTAAGGCAACCCAAACTTCCTGTCTGTCAGGGGCCAAGGGCTAGAGCCTCAGCTTAAAGGCAGCTCCTGTGGGAAGGAGGAACAGTGCACAGGAAAAGCTTCTAGCTTTCTTCAGACAACAATTTCACATACAAAGCCACCTGCTGTGATTTCTTTTGTGGTCCTTAGGAACAAGCAGACAAATACCAGGAAAGCGGATGCACTCAGGTCTCTGAAAAAAGAAACTAACTGTCTCTGGAGCAGAAGCAACAGGTTACAGGATGATTTTTTGTTGCGTGGGTCTACGTATGAACATAGCTTCTGTTTCTGTCTCCACAAAGACACAAGTTCCTACTCTTGCTGCTTCCACCACTCTTCCTTGAGGACAAGATAATGTGTTCAGTAGCACTCATTTCAAGCAATAACTTCCCCACTCTCTTCTGGGCTTACTAGTGGTCTCTCTAGAAGAATTTCCACTTTCCACTTTCTCACCTTTTTTGCACTGCAGCATATGTAATTACAGAACAGATATGCTCCACAGTCCTGATGACTTTGGTTGCTCACCATGTGAGCCTGACGAATTTGGTGATCTTCAATGACAGGTTTACAGCTTTTGGTAGATAAAGGAAGAGTAACTGACATCATCTATCTGGACATGTGCAAATCATTTGATACGGTCGTGCACAAAATCCATGTCTCTAAAATGGAGAGACATGGATTTGGTGGGTGGATCATTTGGTGGATAAGGAATTGGCCGGATGGTTGCACTCAAAGAGTTGCAGTCAGTGGCTCAGTGTCTGAGTGGAGACCAGTGATAAGTAGTGCTCCTCAGGGCCCAGTACTGGTACCAGTGTTAACATCTTTATCAGTGACATGGACAGTGGGATTGAGTGCACCCTCTGCAAGTTTGTGGATGACACCAAACTAAGTGGTGTGGTTGATATTTTAGAGGGAAGGGATGCCATCCAGAGGGACCTTGACAGGCTTGAGAGGTGGACCTATGAGAACATCATGAAGTTCAACAATGTGAAGTGTAACCTCCTGCACCTGGGTCATGGCAATCCCAAACATGGGCACAGGTTGGGCAATGAGTGGATTGAGAGCAGCCCTGAGGAGAAGGACTTTGGGGTATTGGCAGATGAAAAACTGAATATGAGCTGGCAATGTGTGCTAGCAGCCCAGAAAGCCAACCGCATGCTGAGCTGCATCAAAAGCAGCATGGCCAGCAGCTCAAGGGAGGTGATTCGACCCCTCTACAGTGGTCTGGTGAGACACCACCTGGGGAACTGTGTCCAGCTCTGGGGGCCCCAGCATAAGAAAGACATGGACCTGTTGGGGTGAGTCCAGAGGAGGGCCATGAAGATGATCAAAGGGCTGGAGCACCTCTCCTACAAGAACAGGCTGAGAGAGTTGGGGTTGTTCAGTCTGGAGAAGAGCAGGATCCAGTAAGACCTTATAGCAGCCTTCCAATATGTATAGGGGGCTTACAGGAGAGATGGGGAGGGACTCTTTATCAGGGACTGTAACCATAGGACAATGGGAAACGGTCTTAAACTGAAAGAGGG
>VXAK01008506.1:306-14137 GCA_013399435.1 Arenaria interpres
TTTTACTTAGGTAGTGGGCAACCTATATGCTTCAGAAGCCAAATCAAACTGCAAACCTGATGATTAACAAAACATTAATTGTCAAATGCTCTATGTAATTGAAAATGTAAAAATTGCTTCATAATTTTAGACATTTGCACATCATTCACTGTCACTGAAAAATAGTGTCCTCCTCATAGAGGGCTAGCGTACTGAAACCAGGATGATTTTCATCATGACAGAACACACAATGTCCATTTCTACAGCCAACTGTCATGTTGTGAGGTGATCAGTGTGATATCATAAAAACCATAATTATTTAATTGTCCTTCACAACTCCATCTCACAAGTCAAAAATGGCTTTCAGCTGTGTGTACAGCAGTGTAAAGCTGGGGCTTAATCAGTCTTCTATCTGTTTGGTACACTGCCAAAAAATATGAAAATAAGGTATTTCAAAAGGAAAGTTTGGTGAATCATAAGGAGTTTGGTGAATTTTCCATCCTTTTGTTTAAACCTTTAGAATGATTGAAACAGTAATTTTGAACTAAAGTTCAGTGCAATAACGTAAGGAAATCAGGTGTCTGGCAGCCATCACTTACTACCAAACACCTCAGTTATTCTTCATGGAATTGTGTGAGGCATTAGCACCATCTCAGAAGCGAAATTTGAAGTACTGGACTTCTCTTAACATTTACATAATGTCAAATCTCTGGGATAACTGAAATTACACTTTGCAGCTTGTTGGCATCCAATTTTACACTCTATGAACTGCTATTGGGTCTTTTACTTTAGGTAGCAGTTCTCATATTCTTATTTCTGTCAATTGAGACTGAGGGTAGTAATACACCACTGAAGTAACCTAAAATAGGGAATCTTAAGACAAAAGACTGGAGATAAATGCCTCAGGGCAACAACATGCAAATGAAGGACTATTCTGGGAAAAGATTACCTTGCCTCAGGATTAAATTCCCCTGGACTGGAAATGAAGTTTCTTGGTTTAAGGCAGATTTACCTCAGTTCAGTAGTCTTCATTATGCAGCCAGAACTGTTTCTTTAAATTAGATGGGATTTCTCCATAGTACCCTACTTATATGCTTATGCCATTACTTTGCAAATTATATTTTTCACTTTCCAATTATAGCCTGTTATTTAATTAGTAATTTTGTATCCACTTCTAAAATGTCAGTCTGAAGTTAAATAAAAGGTAATTCTCTGTAGTTAGTATTTAACTGTTTCTTAAACAAAATATATTATCAATGTTCCTTCTGAATGTTACTTCTGCATTAATGACAGTGTGAATATCGTGTCTTTTTGCTTTTAGTAAGTTAGCCTTTTATTCAAAATACATATTTTCTGCTCACTCGTTCTTCAATCTCAAATGTAGTGGCGTATAAAGTTGAAGTCTATATTATATGAAATCAAGACTATGTTTTGTTTGGATGAGCTTTTTAAAATGAAAATTATTAAATTTAAGTAGTGCTTGTTGTCCTTTACTGTATTTTGATAATTAACAGTTGACTAAAATTTTGTGCAAAATCCGAGCCCTCTGAAAATATTGACTGCTGAAAGAGCTGGTACAGTTTTCTTGGAACAAGTATCCTCTGCTTGTAAGTCTGCCAGAACCTGAAATCATTAAGTAGAAATTTAGTGTCTTCACTAAAAGATGAACTAAAATTAAATAAAGATCAGTTAGTAGATGCTGAAAATATTGATATAGCTTTACATTTAAACCTGACAATTCTTTCCCTGATATCTCAAAATTATGAAATCTGCATAAGACTGCACTGGTCACATTTAAGAACAGTTTCTGAGCATTGCCGTTGTCTTTCAGTAGCCCTTACCCAACGGAGTTTGCTTCTTACTTGTAAGAATCAGTACACCTTGTAATACACTAGGTGGGAACATGGCAGGTTAAATCCAGCAGAAGGAGAGTTAAGGATGAGCTTTTTCAGTTACTGGACTGGATGACCTTTTTTCTGATCTTTTTCTGCCTTTTCTTGTCTTCTGATTTGACACTTCAGTGCTGGAGTTCACTTAAAGCACTGTCATTATCTAAAGACTCTAGTGTTTCCTCATTCATCTTTAAAACTTCTGTACTGGTTGGTAAGTCTATTTCTTTTTTTATAGCATGATGGCATATTCAAGAGTATGGCAGAACATGGAAAAGAAGATCCAGAGACTAAAACAAGTAGCATAGATGTGTTATCAGAGCTTATTTGACAAGACAAGACTTTTTGGAACAATATTTGTTATTATGGGAGTGATTGACATCTTTTGTATAATATGCTGGAAATACAACCAGAACATTTAAGATAGATGTTTTGTTTTTTTTTTTTTTTTTCCACTGCTACATGATAAAAATGTACAGTAGTTAAAATATTTAAATTAAGAGAAACAAAATTAATACTTTTGGCAATCTTCTCATGTTTTCTCTGCTTGGTAAAACTTCCTATTTATGTTAGAAATATCACTTCTCCCTATTTCCCTGCTCTATCCCAATTTGAGATTTTCTCCAAGTTGAAGGCCCTAGCTGGGTTGCATACATTTTCCCAGTTGAATGACAGGAAGTAGAGCACAGTGAATAACACTCTTCCATTTCATTGTCAGTATGTCTGTTTGTGTCCAGAATGATTTGAAAATGAAACAGAATTTCAAAAGATGAAAAATTCCACCTTTACTGGGGGAGAGCAAGTGTAAAACTTCCCTAATTAGTTAATTCTGTGTTCCAAAAACATGCTTCATTAAAAAAAAATCAAGGGAAATCTTTTCTTCTTATTGTTTTTAATTAAGACTTCAGTTTTGTAATTGAACAAACAAAAGAGACTATAATTGTGTCTAGATGGAAGCTAAAATGCTATACCAGGAAACAGCCACTATCAGGCTGGCTAATTCTCATACTCTTTCCCAGAACACCGATTACTGGACATTACTTGAGACAGCTTTTTGAGTTATATACCTTTTTCATCTGACCAGCTTAGCAATTCTTGCATTCCTATTTATTTTCTCCTAAGAATATGACATTTTGCACATACTTACCATGCCTTTTTGCTAATAGCAAAAAGCAATACAGACTGTTTGTTACAGGAAATTATACTTATTGCAAAAGTATTAAAACTGATGAGAAAAGTATTTTAAACTGGTGATATTTTGCAAATATAGCTCCTGCTAACAGATCAGACATTAACGGGCAGAGAAAAGTCAGTTTGTTAACCTCACCCTCATGCAAGCGAGCCATTACTTGCATGAATGATCACTCTTGCTGCACCAGAGAACTGCTTGTGAAAACTCATTATTTTGTAATCAGAAAGCAGGGACACGGGGTAAACTTCTGCTATAAGCATACCCTCAGTGTGAGATTTGTCACATGCCAATATATGGAAATACTCTACTCATACAGTCTTACAGCAGTTCAGGTTTATTTTCATATGACATTTAGCCACAATGAACATAGTTTGTTTGACATATTTGAGATATTAAGGATCACATTCTAATTCCAGCTGAGTATTTCTGTGAATCTCTAAACATATGGCTTTGTAGTTGTGTTGGAAATTTTCAAGAAATGTGGAGGTGTGTGTTTGAAGTTGGAAGCTGACCCATTACACTGTGTAGTACAGTAAAAGGATACTACTTTTTTTCTGTAATGGTGCATGCAGATGAACAGTTTTATTTTTTCACCCTGGTTAACTGATTACAAAATGTATTTCAGAATAATGATGTCAGCCAGATATCTGTTAACCCCTTCTTCCTTTAGATACTCTCTTAACGCCATTCACAAGGATATTTGTGGAACACGAAGTGACACATGTATTTTTGGTTTTCTGGGGGAAAATACAGTCTATTGCAACAAATGTATTTTTTCCCCTCTAAATATTCCTCAGGCAGTGTGATCTTATATGGCTCTGAAAGATACATTTTATGATGGGGTGAAAGTCAAAAGAAGGATGCAAGAGAGCAGTAGGAAATAAAGGAGAGGATATTTATGGATAAGCCAAGGGAGCAGTGCCTGCTAAGCATAAAAGATCTATGGGAAATCAAGTTCTAATTGTAGGGTATCTATGCAAGTAGCAGTTCCCATCCTTTCTTTACTCCTGGCAGCACAAACTCAAGAGCTTTGCTGCTAATGGCTTCTCCAGCATTTAACTTAAGTGACTGTCCCTAGGCTCACTCCTTCGTCAAGCTGACAGCCTCTCAACCTGCTTAATATCAGCCATGCTGCGTTCATGAGGAGACACTCCTGGGGCCTTGTAACCTGCTATGTAAGCTCTGTTCCTCTTCCTGCTGTTCTCAGGGCCTCAGTGCCTCCCTCTCTGTTCCTACATTTCCCTCCAAGCGGTGCAGCAGAAAGAGCTTTTGACTAATTCCATTAAAGCTATTGAAATAACGTACAGAAATGCAAATAAGTGTAGGCGAACGACAGTAAAAGGGGGTTTCTTTCCCTTAAAGGGAATATGCTATTTTTATTAGTAGATTTACCATACGGTTTCTAGAAAAAAAAAAAAATTACTATATTCAAATAGAAAAGAATAGCTTTACCTATATGCACTGTAAAAAGCAAACATTTATTTATAAGCAAACATGTATTAGATGCTTTAAATTAACAGTTAGTCCAGTCTTGGAGCAGGTCCTCTTACAGTCACACGACAGCTTTGTTACTCTCTACTTTGTCTTGAAAACAGCTTAGTACTCCTCGTGTTGCTCCATTATGCCAGCTCTGCTTTTCTCCCTGTATGCTAAACAGCTCCTCTTTTCTCCATGCATGCTAAAAAAGGACTTTTTTACTTCATGAATCATTCACATTACAGAGTAATAATTTATGTAAGTCAGTTCATAATCTTCCATGCTTACACTAATTCAGAAAGGTATATTTAATTTTTCCGGAGACCTCTTCAGTTCTGCTCTTGCAGAGTCCAGTCTTACAGCACTTCCTGCTCATTTGGACCTTCTTGCTGTTTCTTGGCCTTTAACATCCAAATAGTTTTCCCCTAAGCTTTCCTCTTTTAGGTTTATCCCTGCACCTTAGGAATGCCCTGCCTTTCAGTTCTAAGCTCACTTAACATGATGATTATAGCTGTTGTCTCAAATTTCTTTTTGCCAAGTTGATCTGGACTACTTCCAAATTGGTTCCTGTCATTTTCATGCACTGAAGCCGCTGTCTGAAATGACTCTAACAGCATCTTGCAGCCCATACTCCTTCTTTCTCCTTGTCCTCCCTGCTGGTTTTCAACATTCTTGCTCAATTTTTCCTTAAACTGGATGTTCTTTTTGATATTTTTAAATCATTTGTCTTTTGGCTGACTGTCTTTAAGCATTTCTTTATTATTCATTTCTGTGGACTACTTTCTTCATCATGCATTACATTCTCCAAGCATCCTACACGTTTCCAGCTTGTTTCTTTAGCTCTTTGAGGGGGAGGGGGAACACAACAGTGTGTTCTCCGGTAATGATAATGTTAAGCGAAGACCCCTCATTTTCATTCCAATGATTCGCAGTTCATATTTTAGGTTTCTTGTGTCTCATCCGTTGTTCAGGACTGCATGGATTTAATCGTATGGATTTAATTTCTAAATCTGTGCTCTTCTGCTTCAGCAGTTTCCTGTTCTTATTGACGTCAACACTATCACTCTGCAGCTAGTACCTACAACAGAAGGACCATTTGGTCTCCTGTCTCTCTCTTAACCATGATCCATGCTCTTAAGTTATGCAAGCTGAACTATCTTAATTAAAAAATGTGGGAAAAATTGCACACCTCACAAAACTATACAGTCTAGACCTTCATAAAATAAGGCAAATATATTAGCCAAAAATCATTCTGCTCAAGTAATACATTTTATTCAGGAAATAACTATGACTTTTTTGGAAGAAAAGTTGTATTATGTGTTGGCTGGGAATGCTTGTTGGCTGGGAATAGCTCTAGTGTTATGTGTTTACTAGCAAAATCAGTATTGTCATGCGCTATATGTTAATATCTCTAGACCTGATATTTTGCTTTATGTTCACCCCATCCAAAAATTCTTGTTCAGGCTATCCTCTTCCACATAGAATTCTCCTATTGGTCCCTGCAAAATTGTAATTTTCCATGGTGGTTCTTTTTTCAATTTTGTTTGTTGTTTCAGTTTTGCTTCTGTTGAACCGAATTCACCAATGTCATGGAAAACATTTACTAGTGGACCAGTGTTATTGAAAGCTGTGATTGATAACATAGGCAGTTCAACCCAAGCTTGCAACCCAGTGCGGTATTCCTGCTTATACATCTCCCCATGCTGTGTGATCTGTTTCTCTCAAGACTTGTTTTCCGTGCCAACTGCTATGTATAAAATTAGTCTGAGATAAAGCACAAACTCAACATCATGCTAAGACAAAGTGAAAGCACATGTCAATGCAGAAAAGTCACAAACAAAAGATTAATGGAACAAACGGAAGAGAACAAGCTGGCTCTACAGGTTCATCAGCTAACATCAAGTTCAACAGTACCTGCTTCTGTGACCATCATCACAGGGATATCTTTCATCAAAGAAACACTATAGTAAGATCACCTTAGTGTAAATATCAATGGGCAATGTGAAGAAGAAATTAGATTAAAAAGTTAAGTTGTCTTAAAAGATGCTAGGTGTGCTTCACAGTCTGATCTTTGGTTGTGTTTTTTTTTTAGAATTTCTTCTAGATTTGAACTAACACTAAACTGAAATAAAAATCAAGCTCGATAGTAATTATTGTGCACCAGATTTCCTACATGTTCAAAAAAAAGCTGACATAAAGCTACACTGTGTTGTGTTTTCATTTGTTAGTTAGTTCCTTTTACCAGGAGTAATACTAAGCATTCCATCCACCACAAAAACGCCCCAAAAACCAAAAAGAAACAAACCCCAAACCAACCAAAAAAAAAGCCCCGAAAAGAAAACTCGTGTTACTTCTTTTGATGTTTTGAGAACAGAATGCATAAGAAAGATGACATAGGAAACTCCCTGTGAAAAAACTGCAGTGAAAATAAAATTTCCATCTACTACATTATGTCCAACATAAAATCCAGGTTGAGAGAACCTTTCTCAAGCTGGGGAAACATCAAAATTCAGGTAATGCTTCTATGCCTGCAAATTCTACTTACAAATTGAAAGACTGATCTAGGAACTAGGTATTTACACTACTTTATAGGATTATTTTTGAGGTAAAATAACCTAATACCTAATGCTTTGCACTGGGACACAAGGACTATGACTATATCAATAAATTAAAAGACCCAGGTACTTCAACTCTACCCTTGCAATCATCATTTCTGCTTTAAAGCATGCCATGCTCCTCGGCTCAGCTTCTACTACATGCCAAAAAGCACTGCTAATGCTTGAGCATAGTCCGGGAAATAGCGTGGTCCATGGATCTTTCCCCAGATGTCATATAGACTGGCTGGCAAGACAGCTTAGCTGTGAAGATGTGCTCTGTTCCATGCCACTCGCACTTACGGACAGGTAATGGACCTTGGACATTTTATTAACTAACAGATTTCTGACTTTGATATTCTAGTTTGGCCTCTTCGGTGACTTTACACAGAACAGTTCACTTGCTTTACCCTCTTTCGGTTCTCAGAGGGATTGGTTTCATTTTAAGACATGAGACTAGGAAAATTTTTACTTCATAGCACCAAAGGAAAATTTGTCTTCTCTATTTAGTTCCACTTTAAATTTGTATTTAAAATTCTATTTCAAAATTCTATTTAAAATTGCATCCTCTCCAATTGCTATTCTGTTTATTTTAATGTGTGAGACATGACAACTGTAGGGTTTGGTTTGAAATGGGGAAGAGGCATATCTGATAAATAACAGTGAAGGCAGGAGATCAGCTTCTGCTTTCCATTATCCATTTCTGTATTTTTGAAGTTTTCATAGTCAATATTTCCATGACTAAAGCAAAATATTTCATAATAGTGAAAAAATAATGTGAAAATGCTTCCACTGTGATTTACATGTTAAAATTTTTACAGCTTCATCTGCTGGTGGTATTTGTGAGAAGAGCCTTTCTCGCAAATAAATGGCAAAACACTTCGTTTCTGGAGTGAGATCATCTCCTTAATATCTACACCGCCACTGGGAATTCAAAGGAGTCACAGATGTAGCATTTAGGTGATGTAAAAGTTCCCTAATTAGAGAAACAAAAGTTAGATGCGTGCACACAACAGCCTTCCCTTTGCTCTCTTCTGGAGAAGACATATAAAAGAAAATTCCTAATCTCTACTAACTCATGTGAATCCATCCACGGAAAAAATGCAAACCCATGCTAAGCCTCATCGGATGACTGAGATACCAGACTACAGAGGGAAGACTAATATCTTCTTAATCAGTGCAAAGAATTGCATGAAAAACAATGTGGTATGTACAAATAGCCTTCACTGAAAAGCTTCATTAAACTTGATATACACAAAAGCTGATGTATTCTATACTCATCCTTTAAATAAATATAAGTAATTGCAATCTAATTTTCTGACTGTCTGAATTTCACGCTATTAACTATTTATGCCACAAGAATAATGTGGATGAGACATAAGACTTTGTTAAACTGGGAACTTGAGAGCCCAGCTGTATTTTCAACTGGCTTTTCCAATGGAAGGGTGCTTTAGGAACATGCTCCATTGTGTATACATTTGTGTCTCTTTCCAGCAACTTTTTACTGAAAAGTCTAGCTGTCAGTTGACAATTGTAATATGAAATAGCTATGTCAACTGAATTTGACAGAGGACTAGACATCTCAGAAACATTAAATTTACAGCCAAGAGAAAGAAGTAGAAAGGAGAAAAACTATGTTGGGGATGGAGTAAAAGGGGGAAGAATTCAGGTTTTGAGGAAAGAGAAAAGAACTTTGATTTCATTTTATTTGGACTGCTGAAGTAGCAGATGAAAACCAAAATTCTGCAGCTCTGCAACTTTTAGCATCTGAGCTTTAACCCCACATAATCATACTTGTAGAAATGTAACATCTTTGTATCTTTTCACTCCCTACTTTTAAGTGCACAGTCTCTTAATAAATTGATAACTTACTTTATGATTTGCATCAAGGCTTATTTTAAGGACCAAATCTTAGCTTTAGATTCTATGAACTCACCTCTATTTTTAACAGAGATGTTCTGTTATTTCTGAACTTTATTATTTTTTATATTCCAAGTAAATTTTGTAATATTTGTCCTGACATACAGGACACTAAAAACTTGTATTTTGCTGGTTTTGTTTTGTTAATTCTCAGAAAAAACACAAAACATTAATTTTTTATATCTGAAACTATTTAATCCTAATAAGTGATTAATATTGCTACAAACAAAAGTTCCTTAGGAACAACCATACATCTGGAAGTAATAGAAAAATATAAGGCACATCTAACTCCAGTTGTAAGGAGATTTTTATATTCAACAGAAGTGGGTGCCTGAAGAATCTCTATTTTATTTTCTCCCCAAGACTTAAATGATTAAGCCTATGTCAATTCTGGCACGTGTTTGCCCTACTTGTTTTAAAATATGGCCAATATCTTTTTAATATCACCATACAGACTGACTTGTTATTAATGACATGAGAATATTTTTGCTAATATATCACTTGAATTTTTTTTTTGCTGAATGAATTTTGGTAGTTTAGACTGGAAGCAGAAAACTGATTTTTCCTCTTTGCAGTAGCCTGTATCTGCATACACATACATAGGTATGCTCATATATAAATACATGCATCTGTATATAAATATATATATGCTTCCCTCCTCCTTTCTTTCTTCACTTCCTAAGCCTTACTCTTGGCTTAAGCTAAGCCAGGTCTTTCAATATTTCATTTCAAAGTAGTTGAGATTTTTAGATTTATTACTGTTATTTGTCTTCTTTGGCCAACATTTTGCTTCAAATGAATGCCCAATACTCTGTTCAGTATTCCAGCTGGAGTCTTGCCAGCTCCAAACAGGGAGGAAGGACTGTTTTGTACTTTCACTTGCTCGTTGTGTTCACATAAAATGTCTGCATTTTTTGCAACAGACTGATACTTTTGGCATATTTTCAGGCTACAATCCCCTACAGCCTCCCATTTTTTTTTTTTTTCTGATTAACTTCTATCTTCTTTATTTAGTTTTATTCTGTATTTGTGCAGCATTGTCCTATTTGGTGTCTATGGCACCTGTCCATACATTTCCTCACTAATTGCTCCTTATTTTTTCCTCTGTTTATCATGAACATTTTGAATTCTAATCTTGCCCTCCAAAGCACTCTCATGTTTGTGTCACCTGAAAATATAATGAAATATTAAGGAAATCATCAATCAGCATTAGGTTGAGGACAAAACCTGCACAACCTCACTCAATATACTCCTCTGTTTTCAAATGAATACATAGCTGTGCTTTGAGCATTGTAAGTAACAGAAAAAGTGAAACAGACTTTTAAGTTAAGATGTTTTCAAAAAAAAAAAGGCCACTCTCCTTCTTTGCTGCTTTTAGAGCCTTTGGGGTGAGCCTGGATCGTGTTCTCGGGCTCCACTCTGCAGCCGTGGGGACCTGAGTGTTTTTAATCTGAATCTGAAATTCCCGCATGGATACTTGACTCCAGAAGGGGGAGCTTCAGCAGGCACAATCACAGTAAAGTCAATTTGCAATGAAATATTAAAATAGTTGCTGTCTTACAAGTGGATTTGATACTTTTGGTCAAAGTGGAGGTAGAATTTGATCCGATCAGAACATAAGTAATGCTTTCTTTTCTGTCCCCGAGCACTATCACTAATAATAATAATTATTTTTTTAAATAAAAATCAGTGACAGCTAAATAGAATCTTACATCTTCTTGAAAAAAAATATATTTAAACTCAGGCACATATTTAGGTAAATTAGGCCTAAAACTGTAAATTCCTGCATTGTTCTAATAGCTTTAAGTGTGAGTGTCTAAAAATAAAGAACAAGCTGGCTGCTTTCCATTCAAGCTAGGTAAGGAAAAAATACATGTCTTTTCGTTTATTGATAGCTTAAATAATTAATAGGGACTACAAGTTTAGATAGCTTCCAGGACATTTTATTAATTTCTGTTTCTCGGGAGGCCAGTATATATGCGCAGCTTTTAGGAAAAAACTAACCTGCAAGTGTATTTATGTGTTTTTATGGGCACAAGTGCATTAAATCTGAAAGAAAACAGAAAAGTGCTTGAAGACAGAAGAGGGCAAAGATACACTTCTAATTAAACCCTTGGTGAAATCGAGTAATAGGTTTTTGGGTGAAAAGTGCTGATTAAGAATATGGGAGTCAAGAAAACAAATAGTGAATCACTTGTGCCAAGACCAAAACATTTTGAGTTCCTACCTCTCTGCCTTAGGGTAGAGGTAGTCCTATAGGTTTCAGAGTAACAAGACAAGTGAAACACACAGAGCTCTACTTTTAGATGCTTTGCACAAATCCTCTAACTTCCTTGAAGAGCTTGAAAAGCTGGCAACTAGTACTGCAGAACTATCTCACTCTCAAATGACAACAGCAATGAAGTATGTTCTGGATATGTCCCCCTCAGTTTAGATGTTGGAATCATTTAAATATTTACTACCCAAGTCAAGAGAATTAAAAAAAAACATATCTCAGAGACATTTAGAAGACAAAAAGTCCAGACATTGATTTTTCCCAAATTTTATCCTTCCGGGCCAGCAGTTCATTACAGTTTAATAGGTGGTATTTTAGTTATCAAATATAACTGAGCAATTTCAGGGCTTGACCAACAAGGCTTCCAGCTCTTTTTTTTTTTTTCTTTTTTTTCCCTACCTAAAGAGAGGCAAAAGAATATAAAAATTGTCTACAAAGTATATTTACAAGAAGATCATAGTATCAGACACACTGTGGCCTGGTTCAAGGATTTCAGCCTTTTAAAATTATGATGAACTGTAATACCTAGAAAGTATTCACTTACAAACTCGGGCACCGATACAATTTATGATATATGCAATGGTTTAATTTATAACTCTTTCAAGCAATTCCATTTTTATAGGTGTTGAAAATTGGCAATAAGTCAAAGAGTAGCACTTTCCAAGGTATTACTTCAGATCACATCAGATCAGTTTTGGATATATTACGAAAAATTAGAAAATTAATAACCAGGTAATGTAGAATTAAACAACGAAATTCTTAAGGGAGTGAAGAAGTCTTTTATAAATTTCATAGGGTTCAGTCACTTCCTCTGGAAAATACAATTCTAGTCAAAGGCAAACATAAATTTTCTCTTTTTAGATCTCTTTCTATCCTCATTGTATCTAGCCATTATGTACGCAACATAAAACTCATTAAAGTTGGTGTTATTCTTTCTGTTGGTTTGAATGGACTTTAGAGCACAGTCTCCCTTCCACTTCCAAAGTATAACTGCATATGCATTTTATTTGCTGTTATGATATAAAACATATCCTCAGCTTTCTGCTTTAGTTTCCAGATTCTTGATACTTTTTGCATAATAAATTTAAGCCTCTGGGCAATAAAATTCTTTTTCTTAGCTATTTTTTCATGGACTGCTTAGATATATTCATTGTCCCTTAGGGTTCACAGTTTGCACATTTTATATTCACCTGCATATTAAAACACCATTATTATTATCTATTTGCTCCAAGTGAAACCAGTAACTTATATTTAGCTTTCAGAAAAACATCCATTCAACAGCATCTGAGAATGCAGAAAAACATCAATTCAACGGCATCAGAGAATGCAGAAGCCATGACTTCCCCTTCTAGTTTGTCCTTCTAGTGCAACATAAGCACTGTTAAAACATGCCTACCTTCCATGCCTCTTACTATAATTCCGTAAAGTCACGAAACAGATACTCTACAGGTTTTAGAAAAAGTAAAAAAAATTGAGAGGATCAGGAATTGAATGAATAATCTGAAGATCAGCCTAAGAAGCGTAGCTCGGGCATGTGTCACAATTTCAGAATTCTTCAGATTTTATGTAGTATATCCCATCCCTGCCCCAACCCTGGAAGTGTTCAAAGCCAGGCTGGATGGGGCTTTGACCAACCTGCTCTAGTGGGAGGTGTCCCTGCCCATAGCAGGGGGGTTGGAACTTGATGATCTTTAAGGTCCCTTCCAACTCTAACCATTCTATGATTCTATGATTCTATCCCCAGGTTTCATTCACTAACTTTCCTTAGTGCTTAAAGGAATGTACCCATACAGGAACTTTCTCAATGATCCCCTAAAAAATACACAAATTGTGATAGAATACTGCCACTTTTTAAATGCATGATAATTCTGAAAATCCAAATTAAACATTTTGTTTGTCTGAATAAGTTCATGGACATACAGATTCAAAGGGGAAAAAAGGATCATGCTGATTTAAGCAGTTAAAATCTACCAAGTTCAGTGTGATACAGAAACAAAACTGGCATGTTGCTTTCCTAGTATTAATACTATCACAAAATATATTTACATTTATGCATAATGTGAAACAAATCTGCATATTTTTTTGATTTTTAATTCATTAATTTGGAGAATTATCTACGAAAATGGTGAAAAGTATAAATGTCCACTTCCAATGCCACTGTATTTTCTAGTCACCATTACGAGGTGTTACGTTGATAATAAAGTCAAAAACAATAGATGGCACTTGGAAGGAGGAAGGAAGAAGTTTTTATTTGGCTTACAATCTAAATTTCACTGCTCATTATGTCAAAAAATACAAAATTATTCTATAATACACATATTAGTAACATGTGACAAAGACATATATAAATATATCTTAAAACCATATCCCAAAATCAGTAATCATCATAAACATCAAATATTCTTCCAAATTAATTTTCCAAAATCAAAATACTGCTATTTTGAGAATCTCACACTTAAGCGCATGCACACACACACTCTGTCTCTCTCCCTCCTTCTCCTCCCCA
>VXAK01008506.1:14205-40780 GCA_013399435.1 Arenaria interpres
CCCCCCCCCACCACTCCCCGCCTTGATTTTACTGTCATTTTTATTCTATAAAAGGTTTTAGGTAACTTTTGTAATAATTATTGATGAAAAACAAGGCAATAAATATCTGTTTTGACTCCAAGAATATATACATATTTTTAAATTACTTTTTACCGACTTTATTTTTTGCACAGTGTTGAAGTTAGATTAGGTATATCAGAAACATACATAGAATACACCTTTTCCCAGAATCTATATTCTTGGAAACTTAATATATATGATAAACTTCTTGACCCTTTCTCACTTTGTCCCCATTTTGACCTGCCAAATACCTGCAGCTTATGGTCAGTTTATGCTGATCCTGTTCAGCACCTGAGCAACTTAAACTGCAGGATCTTTGTACTCGATCAGCCCATGTGAGTTGGAGATCTAGGAATGATCCTGTACCCAGTTTGTTTGCCTGATTTAGTCATATGACATTGCCAAAGGGAAACTAGATTTTTAATGTAGTCAATTGACCCATCTGTACTACTAGGAAAAATAAGTTTTGGCCTGCAGTAAGGGATAATCTGTACGCAAAAACCGTGTAGATTAATCATGCATCCAAAGCACATGGACATGATGCCAGTTTTGTTTAAGGAAAAGGACTGATCCCGCCCTCAAATACAGGGGGACCTGATGAAACAGTAAAAAAAGGGAGGCCTGGGTGATTCAAAGTTTTTGATGGTCACTAACAGGCAAGAACAAATGTCTGCATGGGAGATCCTACCCCCCATAATTCATCTGAAATAACTATCTAAAATTCACCTTAATATCCTGAAAAGCATAGTAGTCCTGTATCATGAGAGTTTAGACAAGGAGACTATAAAAGATATTTAGAAATCTGCTGAATGCCTGCACAGGAACTTGCTATCACAAGTTTGCTAATGAACAGCTCCCAGTATTTCATATCTAGTCATTTGTACTAAGTTTACTCAAGATAATTTAGGTAATCCTCATTCAAAGCATCTTGGACAACCTGTTTTACAGAAAATATGTTGAAATAAAAGCAACAGAAAATTATAAAAATATGATATCATTTTCCCTTTCACCATATGTTAAATCTTGAAATCTTGCATCAATTGCCTTAGAATGAGCAAAAATACCTCTGCTGCCTGAAAAGTGCTCATAAAGTCTTTGAAATGGAAAGGTGGAACACCGAGGGTCTTAGACTTATGTGAAGACAGTGGAAAGTGGAATTAAAAGCCTAACACATGAAAAAGTCAGCCTTTTACAACCACTTTATATTTTATCTGCAGCGTTGCAAATAACTGACTTAGTATATAACAACAGTGAGTTGAACCTACTTTATATAACCATCTGGAAAGTAGCACTGAAAATTGGTTGGATCTGATTCACCGTTCCTAATACAAATTTTTTAAATTTGCCTAAACAGTTAAAAGCTCTTTAGAGAAAGACTTTACTTTTCATAGTTCAGAAACATTTCAGTGCAGACAATATACACTTTAATATTTGTGAAGCCAAACATTTTTTATCTTTGTTTTAAAAAAAACTTTTAAAAATCTTATATGACTTAAAAAAAAACATATTGCAACTAAGGGCTGATTTTAGGAAAATGAAACTTTGAATGAATCTGAAAATAATTCAAATAATATTATAAAAGTGTGTTAAATATTAATTTGTAATGCAGATTTACTAGCTGAACAAAATACAGGAATTTTCCTATAATGTTATTTTGCACTGTAAATTTGGCCCAATCAGATACTTTATTCATAAACAAACATACACACACAACTGAAGGTACTATTTCTTTGAATTGTTTTTCTAATTTGATAGGGACAGTGTATGATGCATGATTGATAAATGCTGAATTACACTTAAAAAAGTTATATTGATGATGATAATGAACAAAGANTCCTTCCACAATCTGCCAAAGCTAATTGCCTTCCCTTCACTACTTTAGTCCTATAGAAATAAGCTTCCCTCTAAATGGGTGGAAAAAAGCTAGGTGGTGAGACAGTAGGTAACACTTCTTAGTATTAGTCAGGAGAGGAGAGGAGAGGAGAGGAGAGGAGAGGAGAAAACAGAAAAAAACATCTTAGTTCTGCTGGTAGACAGGAAATCCTCTTGAACACCCTTGCCTTGTTATTGCCGAGCTGCACTGGAGGTGCAACAGTTAGAGCAATGTTACTCAATCCCACAAGAGCCAAGTGGATCAGTTTACTGTTTCCACAGCTGCAGGGTATTAAATGTTGACTGCACCCAATTCTGTGATCATCACACTGGTGTTTAGCCATACACCAAGTCGTGTTAGATATACTACTGGCAAAGGATCTCTTTTTCCTCTAGGCTGTTGGATGCTGATGAGTACACATCCTTTTGCTTTCCTATCTGCCCATTAACCATAAGTGCCTCTTACTGACCATTTCTAACCTCTTTTGGACTTCTCTCTCTTATATGCATGTAAACACAGTCACACACACATGAAAGGTAATTTCCGGTTTGGAAGCCTAGTTAAGCTTTCCTTTTGTTTTTTCCAAAGTTTCTCTCCTCTGAAACCTTCCAAATTTGATCAGCAGTAAGTGTAAAGGAAAATGCTTAGGCAGAAATGCTGTGTTCTAAATAGTCATTAACGAGTAACGGAGCAAGGGATTGATACACATTCTTAACCATTCTGTCTGGCTGAGAAATTGCTGAAGAGTTGTGCTGAGTTTTAGGTGTCTTTTGCCTTTATTATAAGCTGCTAGAGGGGCCAAAAGCCATCCTTTTGGTTATTAGCAACAATTCAGGTTGTTCATTTGATACCCAATTACTTTGGCACTCAGGAAACCCTATTCATTCTGGGCAGTTCAGTGTGAAAAGCTGACAAAGAATGTAAAGAAAAATTGGGATAGTCATTATCCAGCTGTGTTCCAGGCTTTATAACACCATGTGAAAATACCTGAGGCACTGGGATCAGGGCTGAATATCCCCAGCTTTTTTCTTTCTGTGTTCTTGAATATATTGACAATGGAGCATACAGTCAATTGTATGCAGCTCACTTTTTCAGTTAAATGTTTGCCTAAAATGATGGCACCAATTCCCACGATCCTTCCCTTAAAGAATTTCTGGGAAACAGCATGGAGGACAGTGGGGCACTTTTGTGGCTTGCTGCTAGTGCACCACCAGACTAGTGGAACTACATAGTAAATTGCCCATGTTGAAATCATTACACAGAACTCACTTGGTACATGATTTCATTTACTCTTTAAAAACTTGAGACTGTGGTCAAATTACATTTGTTTTCCACTTAATTTTCTATTTCATTATCAACCATGTGTTTTAATGGGTAAAAATAAAAAAGCAATCCTTAGAACAAAAACAGAGCAAGAGTTACCCACAAAGGGAGCTTCTGTGAGTCTTTTTATTTAAGAGTTCTCATTCATGTTTTATGGTCCTCACAGAAGGTATTTGTCTAAATGAAAAAGTATGTTCTAGTACGAGAAAGGAATTGAAATTAGGGACATCTGTATTTGCCAGTTTGGGGAATCTACATAAAGTTCATAAGTTCTTGGGGAAGTATTTATATCACAAAATCATCAGTGCATATAGAAGCTGCTGCAACTGTCAGTATTGTGGCACCTCTATCACAGATCAAGGAAGATAAGGAGCAGTTAATCATAGCCACCATCTGACTGCACGAACAATATTTGCACTAGGAAAGATGACCATTTTGAACAAATATGCTGGCAGAAAAGAAATTTTCTTGGGGAAAGATGGGCACAGGAGAATGTAGCCAAGTGAAACGATGGCAAGTTTTTGTCAGAAGTGAAGATGATAAGGCCATACTGTGTTATTGAAAGAACAGCCTGACTGCAAGATAAACCAAGATAAAACACATATGTTCTGTAAAGTACAACAGCTTTAATGACACGTAATGCTGTGAAGAGGAGTCAACATCTAGAGAAGTAGAAAGTACTATTTTACCTATGTATTATTTTTTTGTTTTAGGTAAAAATACATTGTTTTAGACTCTCGTGTGATATGTGTGTATGAGGAAATTTGGCTGTAGTATGCCCTTGGGTATTCAGGTGGAACAGTCATAAAGGTGCAGTTCTGGGAATGGTTTGTTTAGCTGCTTTGGAGGTGTGGGGAAAGGAGAATATGCCTTGCTAGGTAGTTGTGTCTTAGGTGATAAGATCACAGCTCCATTTTTACGGAAGGCTCAGAGACAAGCTGTTCACAGAATGGTTGTCATAGGGAACAGGAGGAGAACCTCCACAGACCAAGGGAAATATAGCAGCACTCAAGACATGGTAAAGGGGGAGCCATACACACAACTGTGATGAACCTCAGATTTTGTCCTGTCTGTGTGTGAAAAAGTTTATCTTACTTCTAGTTCTCTAGAAAAAAAAAAGACATAGAAATTGGATTGGAAGAAATAGACAAGTAAAGATATTGATGGTTCTTGAAGGGGCTCGTGTGATAAGATATGGAGACAGTCATAGATATTTCAGTGGCATGAAAGCTATAGAAAAATTCCCTTTTAATGCACAGAATGCCTACTGGGGCCTTTTTGGAGGTGCTTTCCTCTGGACCTCTGGAAACTGCATAGCAGACTCTATGGGCTGGTGTCTTATATATTTCATGTTCTAGTATTCCGAAATCTGTCAATCAGGATTTCATAAATTGGTTGATAAGTCAGGGCAACAAGATTTTCCTCAGGCAGTATTTCAGAAATAATGCCTCATAGTGCCCTTTGAATAGCTGGAAATGATGTCCTCCACTTCTGAATGAGGAAGATCTCATGAAGAGACTTTTACAAATTTGTAGGAGTCTCTATTAAGTGAGTTGGATTCAGCTGCCTGGGGGAGTAGATTTCCATTCATTCAAAAGCCATTGGGGGCCAGGGTCAATTCTCAAAAGTTGGCTCAGACTTTCCTAGGAAAAGAACGGAAGAAAGAACCACTTGAATCACTGGCTACATCTGTATACTTGCTAATGGAACAGACATTTATTACCCAGCACCAGGAAGCCATCCCCGTCACTCAATTTTGATCACTTACAGAGGAATCCTTTGGCCCATGTCAGGTATACGTATATGCATATGCATATGTATGCAGCTATAATACCTGCACTGTGACTATGGATGCAAATAAATACTTAAGATGTTACACATAGCTGTCTGGAAATTTGGCCTTTATAACTGCCATTTCTCAATGATGCAAAAAAAATAATATTATCATGCTTTGTAAAAATAAACCCGTCTGTTCTCCTACAGAATTAGATCATATTCTTACTCTATTCTTATAAATGTACTTTTAAAAGGTAGAATCCTGATTTTTGTACTTTTTGAAACTTCTGAAAGTTCATGACTGATATCTATCTCCGGTACACAGGAAAATAAAACTCACTGAACATTATTATCAATGTATATTTTATGTCAGAGAAAAATAAATAAAGTATGGACAATAGCTTCACCTTTGTGAAATTAAATTTATAAATGAAATCACACTTTTAGCTCACTGATACATTCTGAAAAAAGCCTAATCCTACAACTTTTTTTTTTTTTTAAATGACATTTAAAAGGTATTAGAGATCAACATACTGGGGTTCAATAGACATTATTTTGAAAATCATGCACAATTTTTTTATGAACTAAATCCTTTATTTGGATTGCTATAGCATATTGCACAGAATTTTTGTGCAATATGTATACATATGACCTATATATATGGCTCTTAAGATTTTAATAGAAATGTATTTCTGACATGGTGTTCTATTAAACAGCTGCAGTATAGAAAGTTTCAGTCCTTTTCAGTTCTGTAGAAATATGTCATAGGGTGAATTCTATACGTGTATAAATGAATTAAAACTATTTCTGAATAGAAGTTTTAGCTAGAATGTGTTTCTTGGTTTGATATCAGTGTAACTGAGAGCAGAATTTATCCCATTAATAAGCAGAAATTGATAAAAGCATGACAGTATTTCATTTCAAAATCTGAGTTCAATGTACTTGTATCTTGTAATTACCACAGAAGATTAGGAATACTATGCATGAGCTACATTTGCATATTGCATTGTACATAATTTCTCACCCTGTTACATACTCTCTCTAAATTAACTTTTTTTTTTCTTTTTAATAATAAAAGTTCCCAACAAAACACCATCAACCAATGAAACAAAGCCTGATTGACTGCTGCAGGATTTTCCAAATTAGCATTGTCTAGCGACTTTTGCTTCAGCTGTCTTTTTGCACGCTCTCCCATGAGAGAAAGAAAATAAATCTGCCCTTTGCCGCACTTGTAGAATCATTATTCTGTAGGGAGGGATGATCAGAACAGAGCTGATCAAACCAGTCCTTCTGGTTTCTCTCAGAATGTAACTGCAGTGATGTTTATTTTAAAAATGGGCTTCTCATCCATTCCCTCTTACAAAATTTAGACTGAGTCCTGTAATGAAATGCGTTTTACATTAGATACACCATCTAAACAATTCCTGGAGCAGAGAGAGATCTCAGCACTTCCAGTCCTAATTAACCTGCGGGTTTCCTCTTGTGGTCTGACTTCGGCCTATTAAATCTTGTATTCCTTGCTGCAAAGTGGCACAAGTTCAATGGGAGACATGGAAAGTGTCTTTCTCTTCCAGAAAATTGTATCCCAGGAGCTAGGGAAAGCTTTTGGGAGGTGGATGCGGTAGATTTTAATTCCCTGCAGCTGAAGCAAGAATCTAGTTCATTCTACAAGCCCTTAAAGAAAAAGGGTTTGTAGCACAGACAATTCCTTTGGTGATCTTTTAGAAAAACATGCATTTGTAGAAGCCTCTATTTTGCTAATGTCTGTGAAGATGGCTTTCGTAGAGAAATCCTTCGTTTCCGGATTCCAGTGGGATGGAGACAGAAGAGACAAGTGGTATTTTACATGCCTACATTGTGGAATGTCAAGGATTTAACAACTTTAATGCCAAACATGAACATATAACACATTTATATGCTACCGTTTACAGGAATGTTTAGGAAGAAGGTGATAGGGGCAACAGGAAAACATCTGTGAAAGGAGCTTGAACCTAAAATCCACTTGTGCCCTGTTATTAAATGCCTATGAGCCTTCTATTCACGCTAGTAGATTCATGTCAGAACACAGGCAGAGATGCTGAATAAATGATCATCCACATTGTTAAAATGCTAGTACACTCTCTGGCACAATATCACTCTCTTCCAACTAGTGTGCTCGAAAATAATTCTCAGGCATGCATTGGAAATTAGCACAGAGTGGGAATCATTCCCAATAGGCAGTTTGAATGTTGTTAGCTTGTTTTTGATGGCAAGAGAGCTTAATAGTAAGGATGTGCCAGTTGGCTTCAGTGTCAAAGAAAGCCCTAGGCTCTGTTTAGTTTGCTAGTGTAGATATAGTTGTACTGGTTCTAACAACTAAATCTAACCTAAACCTTATTGTATTTTGCAGATCAGGTGAAGGCTGTTTTGGGATGCTGCCCCTTGTGATTTGGAATTGATCTTGCAAACTCCTATTCATATAAATTATTGTAACTCAAACAGTTCCCCTGACGTTAACAAGCTGCCTGTAAAGTCAGGACAAACATTTGTGAGTGAGGTTTTGCAGAATCAGCACATGGTGAGACAGGTGCAAAATAGAAACTTAGAGTCTGCTTCCTGTGCGGTAGTGCATTTCGCTTCCAGGGAAACTGAAATCCTAAACACCAAAGCAATCTGTCTCACCTTTGGGTTGTTTGTCCATGCATCAGTTGATTCCGTGGCCTTTCCTCAAATCAGTAGTCATATGGAATTCACTTTATTCCTATCCCCTTGTATAAGCAGATGGTGAAAAACTACTCTCCTAAAAATGCTGCCTTTGTAAGAATAAGTGTGTTATTTCTCACTGTGCAGTAGTTATATCATCAGTATGGTTTCTTTATTTCGTCCTTTCATCCTCAGTGACTTTCCCACATTGTTGTCTATTTCCCTATAAAGGAGTTTCTTCCTTGAAGAAAAAGAAACATTATGTGCTATCTGTACTTGTCTTAAAACCTAAGAAACAAGGTATTATTAATTATTTAGAAAAAGAAATTACTGGTTATTATTATTATTACTGATTATTATTATTATTATTCTAAATGTCAGTTATGGTTATTATGTTAATATCAAGAAGCCAAGTGAGGAAAGGGAAGATCAAGTTTCCCGCGTAGTTTGAGCTGCACAAATATAAAGGAGAAAGGCTTACTATTTTCCTTGCCTTGGCTATTACACTCTGGGTCAGGTGAAACTGAATGTAGCGTGGAGGGGAGTGATTCCCTCCTGGAGAAGAGGCCTGTGCTCAGCGATCTTCTAGAGTGTAAAATGAAGAGTATGCAGCCAGATGGACTCAAAATTTTGGATGACCCAGCATCCTGCCCAAATACCTTACCGAACTACTCACTCTACAAAACCATCAGCACCCAGTTCCTCCACTGATACTTTCAGAATCAAAGTTGCCAGAGCAAATTCTTGGAGGAGGCTTCCTTCTTTACAAATTTGTTACATTCTTCAGTCAGTACTAACATTTTTCTTGCTAAAATAAATCAACTTCTCCAAATTAATTGATTTCCATATCTAAAATCACAGCTTCTATTTTCTTCAACTCATTCGTCACAACCTCCTTCTGTCCCCATTTTTCTCTCCTCAGAGGACCTTGCCAATTTCTTTTGAGAGAAAGGAGATAAAATGTGTGTCTGTTCTCTTCCTTTGATCTTTTTTTTTCCTTCTCACCCTCTCATATTTCTCCAATGTTGAGATGAGGAGGCTTTTCATTCTGTTCTTCTCTAACTCTACAAAGTGGTCTAGAGAGTCTCATCCTGTCTCCTTACCTCACATTGTGATGCTCATGACCTCTTTGACCTGTTTTTTGTCTCACATTACATGTTCTATATTTTTCCAATGTTAGGGAAAACAACATCCCCAAACCAAAAACAGAAGTGCTCAAACACACCCTTGCATTTACTTCCATGACACCAAACTCGGTGATGCGGTCGACACGCTGGAGGGAAGGGATGCCATCCAGAGGGACCCGGACAGGCTTGAGAGGTGGGCTCATGCAAATCGCATGAAGTTTAACCAAGCCAAGTGCAGGGCCCTGCACCTGGGACATGGCAATCCCAGACACAAATACAGGTTGGGCAGAGAATGGCTAGAGAGCAGCCCTGAGGAGAAGGACTTGGGGGTGTTGGTGGATGAGAAGCTCAACATGAGCTGGTAATGTGCATTGACAGCCCGGAAAGCCAACCGCATCCTGGGCTGCATTAAGGGAAGCGTGGCCAGCAGATCATGGGAGGTGATTCTGCCCCTCTACTCTGCACTCGTGAGACCCCACCTGGAGTACTGTGTCCAGATTTGGAGTCCTCAACACAGGAAGAACATAGACCTGTCGGAATGGGTCCAGAGGAGGGCCATGAAGATGATCAGAGGGATGGAGCACCTCTCCTATGAGGACAGGCTGAGAGAGCTGGGGTTGTTCAGCCTGGAGAAGAGAAGGCTCCGGGGAGACCTTATAACGGCCTTTCAATATCTGAAGGGAGCCTACAAGAGAGCCAGAGATGGACTCTTTCTCAGGAAGTGTAGTGACAGGACAAGGGGTAACGGTTTTAAATTGGAAGAGGGGAGATTTAGATTAGATACTAGAAAGAAAGTCTTTACTGTGAGGGTGGTGAGGCACTGGAACAGGTTGCCTAGGGAAGTCATGGATGCCCCATCCCTGGAAGTGTTCAAAACCAGGCTGGATGGGGTTTTGACCGACCTGCTCTAGTGGGAGGTGTCCCTGCCCATGGCAGGGGGGTTGGAACTCGATGATCTTTAAGGTCCCTTCCAACCCAAACCATTCTATGATTCTATCATTCTATGATTCTATGATTCAGCCTTCTTTTCTACTTCCCTTGGGTTTTTTTAGTGTAAAGCCAATTTAATTTCTTATTTCCATCAAAAATCTGTTCAGGTGTGGCTGCTGTGCACTGCAGTCTATAAAAGCTCTATTACCTTTTTCATTTCTGATGGCAAATACTAGAACCAATATTGCAATCTCATTCCCTGCTCTGGCTGCCACCAGCAGTCATCCATCTTCAACACTGCCATGAGTTTTTTCTTGAAACAATGTCCTCTTTTGCTATGGTGACTCTGTCCTCTTCTAAGTCTCTGTTGCTGTGCCCTGTAGACTCCTTCATCCCTTCTTCTCCTCTTTGTGCATGTTCCATGTGGTCCTTTTTTCTTCCTCTTCTAAACATGGGCAATTTTATCCATACCAATTCAATCACAATTCACCAATGCGCTATTCCATAATAAAGCAATCTCTTTCTGTCTAAAGAAAGATTTTTAATTGTTTCTCCAATATTTCTTCATGAATGTCTAGCTACCTCATCTAGCACAACACAGCTAAACATATATTGTGAGGAAGATTGAAAGAGCTTTTGCTCTTCATTCCTAAATCTCCATGCAGGGAGATGTATTTATGTCTGTCAGACAGCACACTTAAATATCCTCTCTAGGTCCTCAGGTCTAAGTTACATTTAAATAATGTCTCTTCCTTTTTATAACATCTTTAAGACACAGTGTTTCCATTCACCCCTACTCCCCATAATATAATCCTCTTGGATGGTATTTGTCTGATTTCAAGCACCTATATGCAGTAGAGACATCTGCATCTGTGTTCTTTTTTTGGATTCCTTCTTAGTCACTGTAGAAAAATAGTTACTTATAGAGTGGAACTTTTACTAAAATAGACATCCAATCAAACAATATTTTTATTTTTATTCCCCCCAAAAGTTTCTATATCTCTTGAAAGACTAGCTCGTATGTAAATATTCAAGCTGCAGATGTCTAAAATTAGTTGAAATCAACCCTGTCCGCTTTTCCCTTTCTCCCTTTAGCATTCTAATTTCTTTCTTTTTGATCCTACCAAAGCAAACTATCTCCAGAATCCATTTCAAAATAGTGATCCAGGTTTTTCCCAGGCTGTAACTTTGACTATATCATTCATAGTTATACATCTATTCACTAGCTATACTTTTCTTCTGAAATCAAGTCTATGGTACTTATCCTGCTGACAGCGTTTCATCTCTCATTGACTGTTCAGACTGACAGCCACATACAGTTGCCCATGGCTGTAACTTCATATTGTTCACTTAAGACATTTTTGAACAAACAGATGTATAGTTCCTCCCAGGTTGTCCTGCATATGCAAGGGAATGTTCCCACAAACTTCTGCAGTGCTGTAGAAATTAGCTTTTTATAACACCCCACCAGATATCTTTTTTTCCTGTGATGCTTACAAGAAGTTTGTCAAGTGCTTGGCTTCTGGCACACTGAGGACATCCTGATCTGGATGTTTGACTACACTTTTCTATCTTTTCTTCCTCAGTTTGTCTCACTCTGCCATAAAAATTAATATTTTTGAGCAAGGACTGTTTTCAATCAGTGTTGGCACAGTATTTAGCATAAAGACATCTTAGACTATGACTAGATTTCCTAAGTGTTAGGAAAATTTAAAGAAATAGTAACAAGAATATGAGATATTTTTGTAACTAAAACACTTAGTGCCCTAATTATCTCTAAAACTCAAATGAAATAAATCTACACTTTCTTTGGTACTTTGAAAATTCACCATGAATATCATTTTTATGGTGCTTCAGTGGGAGAAAAGACTATTATTGATCAGTAATTATATATGTTATACAATTCTTGTAGGGTAAGAAGGACAAGCTTGCACTTTATACTGAATTTTGCACCTGTCTCTACTGGGAATGGCAAGCTATTTACAGCAATTCAGGAGCATTCCTACCAGATAGCTCAGGAGTGACAGGACTGGATTACATGTTATATTTTAGGTCACAAGGAGACAAAAAAACACACAAAAAATACATTTTCCCCAGCCAGCTCTAGTGTTCCTCAGTTGTAGACTTTGACTGTCATATATTTGCTTTGTTTGTTTAAGCTCTTAATTTTCATATTTGTTTCATATTTGCATAGGTTCTGCACTGAATTGATTAAATATAGTTAAAACTGAATTTTTTTGAAAAATCAGATGAGTGGTACTGTGTACTATCAGATTAATTAAGGAAGATATTACACTGTTGTTGATATTTCTAGTGCATTTAATATTTTTAAAGATTTATTTTGTTTTGTTCTTTAATCTGTATCATTAATAATTCCATTCCTGATAGATACTATAAATTAAAAGGTATGCATGTAGTGTTATTGTCTTTATCATCAACAGTCAGGCGGATACCTATCTTAAACTAGTTATTTTCCTTTTCGCTTTATTTATATAATCTCCAGGCATATACATAAGCAAAGAAACTTTCCTGTCAACTAGGATTTATACAACCTAGGATGCAGAAAACTGTCACTTTATTTCATTAAGTTCAGATCCATCTCATAGAGCTGAGACATGAATTTGCAGTGACTGAGTACAGTTAGACAGCAGAAAGAACATCATACACTAGCCTAGAGAGCCAGTGAACATTTTCAATATGTAAGTGCTGAGCATCTGATTTCATTAAAATTATGGCATATTACACTTAGGATCTCTATTTGCATATTTTCTGGAAGCTGAAGTATTAGTTTTTGAAGTGCCATTTTAGGCAATTTTTGCAGAGTGACAGATAGAGATTTTCATTAGGATCACAGCAAGCTGTTGCCTAAGATTTGAACTCTGGAGAACAAGCCCCACTAAAACTACATAAAAAATATGTTAAATTGCTATCAGGATTGTGGAGGCACGAACTCCACAAGAAAAAAAATAATTAATATAGTTATTCAAGCTTATGACCCCCTGAGGTATAGATCTTTGAGAAAACAAATAAAATAAAAAAAAGAATAAAGTCTCCAAAAAGATTCTGAGGTTGAAAAATAACTCCATGGGAAAAAAAGATCAGGAAACATTTTGTCTTGCTTTGACTTGATTGCACATTTATAGAAAGAAAAAATCATCTTAGTAAGATGAAAAAAAAGAAAATCACCTGAAATACTAGTAAGATTATCCTGTGCTCTACTTTCTAAACTTGTAAAATTCCGTTTTTCACTCAATGATATGACTTTTTATTCCTGGGCACATTCATACATTCTCATTAGTCTCATGATCCAGGTTCATAGTTCTGTCTCAAGGGAAACCTCCACTCATGTTTTCTCTGCCCTCTGTTTTCAAATGGGGAAATGAGCATAATTGATAGCTGTGCTTAGTTCCCTTTGAAGCTCTTGAGTACAGAACCTAGTGGAAAAAAAAGACCAAAAAAAAAAAGTGGTTTGTACGTTTATGGGGGAAAGGAGACTGTAGAAGGACAAAGGAGGAAGGAAAGCTGGAAGATGAAGGAAAAATGGAAGAAAATCACGAGGGAACTGTAGCTGAAGATAAAATGCAATATAGTATCAGATTGCAAGAACAGACGGACAGAAGTATGAGTGAATTCCAAAAGTTGCTTCCTCCAGAGATCTTGTGTCACAGATGCTGCTGCTGCTGCAGAATAGGATTTAAACATCCATCAAAAGCCTGCTGTTGTCCTGGTGGGAAAATAAATAGTTCAACATATTGCTCATCTAAACCAAAGTTACCCTGTAAAGGCTTAGAAGGTTGGGAAAATTGGGACCCACGAAGGTTTTTCTTCATTCTTTTGCTCAATCAATTCTCTGCCTCTCTCCTTTTCTTCTCCTTCTCTCTCTCTCTTTATAACTATAAATGCAGAAAATATGTATAATTATAAATATATAGCATGTATATATATTTATGTACGAATAGGTATAGATAGGTAAAAGAATGTGTGGGTGTAAGTGTGTGCATATATATACACACATATGTATCGATGTATGTATGTATAAAATGCATGTGTATTCTTAAGCATGACTGAAGTCAGGAAAACTCTTATTTAGGAGCTGGCTGAATTCTAAAGTGAGATTCCATACAAGAACTTCATACGTGTGTGCACACATAAATACATTGTACATTCACAGTTTTAATGTTCAAATGCAAAGTAGAGATCAATGTTATAATTTATTGAAGATGTCTATCAGAATTGGAAACATTTCCAGAAGGGAAAAAAATAAATCAAGTAACCTTGAAAACTTTGGAATTCAAGTTGGATCCATACCAAGTGTAATTAACCAGTATAGCTATTCAGCACCATTTTTAAAATGGGCTTGGATGTGAAATCATGTTTTTTTCCTCTTTTCTTTTCCTAGTGGGAAACAAAAGGATTAGACAGGCTTTGGACAGAGTTGCTTGAAAACACAACAGATCTAAGGTTCTTTCATCTTCATCCCAGGAAATCTCTAGCCTGGACACAACTGAGAAGTGTAAGATTCTTCCCACTTGTAAAATAGTCCTTGTAAATTAATCTGCTGAGCATGGCATGAAAAATCAAGAGTCAAAGCCCAGTTCTCACTTCAACGTTACTACTGTTGGATTCTGTTGAAATAAATTAAGATCATCAGATTTAAGGCCAAGCCTTTATGTCTGTGTTGACTGGCACTTGGAAGAGCTAATTCTAAACTAGATACAGCTTGTACAGAAAGCACTTTCTTTCTTATATTGTTTAGTTGTGCAATCAAAGTCATGAATTTTCTTAACAGTTTCTGGATTTGTATAGCAGCTAAACCAGTAGATATTCACCTCATTCTTCTTTTCTTCTATTTTTTTATAACACCATAAATTGTTATATGAGTTATTAATGAGGATCCAGACTTTTGACATTTGATATTTGGCGGAGGACAAATTTATCAAAGCGGAGCCATGGTAGAGCCAGTTGAGGTGAAAGAGTCTATATTCAGTGTCATTAAGTAAAGGTAATGAAAAGTACTGCTGTTTGCAACTCTGCTCTTAAAACGTGTTAAAAAATTGTCAGCACTGGCTTGACAAAAGTTGATCATTGGTGGAGCTGCTGTCATTGCTCCAGTCTAGTTCAAAGAAGGTTCTGTAACATAACACAGAAAGGCACAGAGGAGAGAGACTACTTCACTCATTATAATAAATATTCTTTCAATTTTCCCTCAAAACCCACGAGGGGTACTTAGCCTAGACCCATAATTTTCCACAGACCCATAAACTAAGTTCTGTTTTATAAGAGTGCTGACAAGAACCTCATGAAGTTCACCAAGGGGAAGTGCAAAGTCCTGCCACTGGGGAGGAATAACCCAATGCAGCACTACGTGCTGGGAGCCAAATGGCTGCAAAACAACTTTGTAGAGAAAGACCAGGTGGTCAGGAAGTTGAACATGAGTTGTGTCACTGGATCCAAGAAGGTCAACAGCATCCTGGATTCATGAGAAGGAGCAGGTCAAGAGAGGTCATCCTTCCCCACTAACTTGGTGCTGGTGAGACACAGCTGGAGTGGTGGGCCCAATTCTGGGCTCCACAGCACAAGAGACACAGACATATTGAAGCAAGTCCAGCAAAGGACCACAAGGATGGTCTCCGAAGGTCCCCTCCCAAATCAACCATTCTGTGATCCTGTCATACTACGAAATAGGCGATCATCTGTCCAGGAAATCCTGCTGGAAGCCCTCCCTGCACCCCTCCTGTGGCATGACAGTGCTGATACTGCAGGTACCCAGTCCTTCCATCTCTTTTATTTCCCTCCCAGCTGCAGTGAATAGTGTGTTCACCAGTGATTTCCAGAGGCTAATGAAAAGGTTAGCAGCATAGCAAAGGGGGTCAGTATTTTATCACAGACTTTTATTTATGCCTCAGTAGTATCAGAGGCCAGTTGGCTGGAGGGGGGAACCAGCCACGCTCAGAGTACAATCACTCCCACAGAGTTAGGGGTCACACCCCCACCAGGCAGGTGTAGTGACCCACATCAGTCCTGAGACAATGAAACCCTCACACTTTTCTATATTGCTAGGTGATGCATAGACACAGTGGTACAGAGGTACAGATATATTCCTCTACAGGTATGCAAAAGTGAATATTACATTGTACGGTAATTTATATGCTTATATACTTAAACTCTTTTCCATCTTTGATTAAGGCAGAGTAGTTTTAAGAGACTGTCACAACAGTTTGTGATGAGGTGCCTTCTAATACTCCATTAGTATAGTTTTGTGAAGAAACTATATCTAAGACTTTGGAACTGGGATACCTAGAAGTGACTTTTCTCTTGTCCTTATTAGGTAGCTGGAAGGAGATTACAGTGTATAGTGTAAATTTAATGTCACCCTGGCAGGAGGTGGCAGGTTAGGAATCCTGTCAGTCACTGATTTACTGCTTAGCAGTAGGGAAAGGCTTTAGAACAAACCCCGCAGGAGCATTATAAGCACTTTTTTATTGTCAAGATGTCAGAACACAACACAGTGTAGCCACTAAGCTTAAAAGTGATTTATGAAAAAAAGACCACCTGGAGATTATATTATTTTTATCATTTTAAAAGGACATAAAAAGATCATTTTTGTCATATCTTTTTCCTGGTCAGTACACAAATCCACAGAGGAGCAATTTACTCATAAAAAGGCCATTGATGTTATGAAATTGTTCTAATTTCTAATGTTGCAAGTCATTTATTGCTGTTACTTAGAATTACCTATGGTACATTTTGCTAAGTTACTGTCTTTCCTCTCTCACCAAATTTTTAATTTCCACATTCAAAAAGCTGAGTTTTCCCCAAGCTGCAGGAAGTATTCAGAATATGCTAAATATTTTAATGTTGAGGGATGGAGATCTGTAAGGGAAAGTGTTGTTAAAGATTGTGTCATTTTATACTAATTTTCCAGCAGAGGTTATGGTTCCAGAAAACTACAATTTAAGACATTCTAAAATCCTAATAGCAATCCTATGAAATAATAGCATTTGCTATATAGAACCAACAATAAAAGTAACCTTTGTAAAGAATAAAAGCTAGTAGAAGTTATAAATTGAAAACTTCAGTGTGACTGGATTAATAAAAAAAAAATTCCTCAGGATCCCAACGTGCTATGTTTAATGTCAAGGTCAGGACTCAAGCACAAAAGCAACATAAAACAAAGCAGGGTATTATTTTTAGCAATACTAGTACCTTGTCCAGAGTTGCACTTAGAGCTGGTGTAAATACAATGCAGATTGCTTACCTGTTTTCCTTCTTAAGGTTGATTTGGGTGCTTTTGGTGTGTATTATTAACTGAAAAGTGCAGCCTGGTTTTGCAGCTACATTGTGCAGCACTTCTCCTATTAGATGGAGCTTGCCCAGACTAACTGAGAAAACATTCTGCAAATCTGTACCATGGACAATCTAAAATATTCAGGCTGAACCAAATACCATTTAAGTTTGTGATTTCCATGGAAAAATGTCCTTGGAGTGCATATGGTATTAAACAAGACCTGGCTCAAGCTTCTCAGCAATACAGACAAAACAGAGTTTTCCAAAGCCAGGGAGAAGGAGGGAGGGAGCTTACTCAGAGTCTGTTCACAGTTGGGGAACTCAGGATGTGAGTTGGGTCCCCAAATCCTGGGTGGGAAGGACTCTGCAGAACAAGGCTTGCTTCTATTCTGCGCCTGAGAGTCTGGAAGAGACAGGGATCCAGCTGCTGCTTCTCAAATGGGGCAGCATTCCTCCTACTCCCCAAGCGGTATTGATGCTACCTTGGCAGTCACAGAAGCTGAGTTTTCTAGGGCTGAGGCACAGACAAAGAAAGCTATGCTCCTGACAGTCAGCTGTTTGATTTAGAGTAGTGGAGAGAAAGCAATTTTCTGTTAATTGGGGAAATATGCCCACCTTTTATTTAAGAGTTGGGCAGAATGATTACTATCTTGGATTTTGTACTTCCAGAAGAAATGTTGTTTTTTTTTTTTTCTTTTGATGTTAGGTGGAGGGATTAGACCATTCATCTCCAATGCATGTGAATAAAATTCCTTCAAAATACCAGAAATCAGGGCATAGGTTGTTCTCAGAGCATTTTCTTCTCAGAAATGTAGATGCAGAAGACCTGGATATTACAGGACTCTGCACAAATTTTTATATCGATACATGAATTTTGCATGATTTCTCCACAGAATTGAGTGAAGACCAACTATGTTGTTAAATCTGAAAACTAAGGTCTGTTTACAAATGTTGACACATTAAGAAAATAAACTTCAATAGTTACAGTTTTGTGGCATGTTATATCACTTACATTCACCTATTGTATGACTCTATACACAGAATTTCATCTAGCTATCTGATGGTCACTAGTGAGTTCGACAATATGAGCTTGTCTAAACATAATTTTTAATTACAGTATGCAGATTTGATCTCTATAACTTTTGATATCTAGTCTTCTCTCACCATCTGGCTACTTATTCATTATGATGAAATTATCTCCTTATCATTTTTAAATTATTTGTTTGTGAGTAAAAGAGATGGAACTCTTTGAGAGTTTCACAGAAGATCATTTTAGAGTCCTCAGAAAATTTTTATTGGTTTTATACAAAACGTGTGGGTGTTTTACTAAGAATGCTTTGAAGAACAAATGTAAATGTCTTATAGGGGGGTATATGCACTTATGTCATAAAAAATGACTTTTTTCTTAGTGATACCAGTCATTATATACTGTCTGACTAAACCTAACACATGAAAACATACATTTGACTCCCACATCATGGTGACATTTTTATCCTTCTACTGAAGACTGATTTTTTCCCCATTGCTTTTATTTTCTTTCTTATTTCAGCCCAAGAAATAAGAAAGTATTTTTAAGAAACTGTAATTAGGAAAGTATAAAGAGCTTATGTGTAAAGAAGTTGTTGCCCATAAGTTCTCTAAATATATGTTCTTAATATTTTGTAAACTATTCATAAAGCATTGATAACATGTTACTTATTTTGCTGACCATAAATATATCCTCTTCTATGTCATATAATTCTTTTTGTAACATAGTTCTGTTGTAATAGCAATTTACTTGCTCTTAAGATAACTATAAAGCATGATAACAAGTATGAAATTAAAATGGAACATTAAAGACATCAGCCTTCTTATTTTTCTCTGAGAAAAGTCAGAAAGTCACCAGCATAACTAGAAACTAATCTGTTCAACCACTCATATTTATCCTTTGGTTTATTACCCAAATAGACATATTTATGAACATTGCTTTCAAATTTTTAACAAAGGAAATGAGTGAGGCTGAAAAAGCAGGAGAAAAACAGAAAGGAAAATGGGGCATATACCACCTAAACTAGTAAAAGGAGGAAATAGCTCTCTGACACAACTGATACAGAGATTCCAAAGTGGTACTGGAGACTGCAGAGCCCTTGTTCAGACTTACTGTATCCTCAGGACTTATCTTGTCAGATTGCTATATGGAAGCTAAAGCAGCTCTGTTATATATTTATTTCCCTATGCTATTTGAATCAGAATATGTTTCATTCCATAAGATCAAATACAGCATTTCCTTATATTTCTTTCAATCTTGGATCAGACCCAATACATACAAAGGAAGAGGAATCAATGGATATGAGTCAAACTCTATGTAGAAAGAGAATGGAATCAGATACACAGAGAGATCAAGGACTGGAAATACTCAAATTCAAAACTATCCACCTCACGATGCCTCTTTCTGCAGGTTCTCTTAAATCAAGGTGTTCTGTGGTTGTCCTATGTCTACTGGAAGCTGACCCAGTGTAGCTTCAACAACCTTACCATTAAAGCTTTTTTATAGCACTGAGTTTTCTCTTTCAAATCTCTGTCCTTTAACACTGAACAACTTCATGTTAAAATCGGCAATAAGCATGTGCCTGCACTGAACAGGCATAATACATACTTGCTTGTGGAATTTGGCAAATCTATTTCAATTGGTTGAGAAACAATTGTGTGATTTTTGTACCGTAGCTCTATAGTTAACTGGCCGTCCAGAAACCCCCCCCTTTTTTTTTTTTTCATTTTCATTTTTTTTTTTTTCAGAGCCAGAAGCATTTATCCAGGAGAAGCAAGAATAAAGTGTCAGCAATAGTTCAAATGCTGTTTCTGCTCCTTGGAGTGTGCTTCAGTTCTTCTCATCTGCTGTTGATGCTTGCTGAGAGTTTTCATGCTAAGGTGAAAGAGCAAAGAGAAGGGACACAAGGCAGCTCTAGGGAAGGCAGAGAAGGCTTTAGAACGGGGAAGGGGAGAAGGACTGACAGTGAGACCAAGACTGAAGATTTCACTTGACTTACCATGACAAACAACTTGTGATGATTAGCTATGAGAGGAGGCAGTTCCTCACTCTTCCTTCTCTCAGCTACAGAAAATCAGCCTAGCCTGTGCAGACCACTATGTATAGGATCTTAAGAGGGAAATGTTTCTTGTTACAGATAGGTTTCTTATTATTTCAGATTAAGAATATAGCACCCACTAAGCTTCAGGATCACCTTATAGACATTTAGACAAAGAAAAGAAGAAAAAGTAGCTTTCTTGAAGAGACATTTAAGTATATAGCTGACTGCAGCCACTCTCAAGCCTCCAAATGCGCTATTTATTTAAATAAAGGCATAATTATAGAATAGTGTCCTGACCAGTCCAGACATATTTCACTTTGGCAGCTAAATAATTCCAGTTGTGTTGCATATTTGAAATCACAGGTTAGTTAGCAAATGCCAAGAAGCATTTATTTTATCTATGGTGAAGCAGGACATTGAGGGAAAAACGTTCTACCTAAAATACACCATACATCTTTAGCACAGCTAAGCATTAAGCCGTTCACAGACTAGTGCTTTATTAGCACGGGGTCAACTTCTCTATTTTACCTGATCTGAAAAAATTATTTATAAGTTTCTTTATGTATTGCAGTTATGTTACCAAGTTAGGATTGCTAAAACAGATCAAAGCCTATTGTGGCAGATTCTGGTTAAAAATGAAAAGAAAGAAGGTGATGCTTTAGATTTGTGACAACAGACAAGTGCCAGAAGAGAAAGACAGCTGTTTGTATTGGGGACGTGAGGAGCATAAGGTAATTATAGAACATAAAAGTGCTGCGTGGTAATCGGTAATCTTAGCTAACTACTTTTGTAGCTATTCTGGGGCTTGTAATCCTTTAGGCAATTACTGCATTACATATTTCAACATGTACTACTGAATTTTAGGGAAAACAGTTCACAATATTTTGCCTTGCCAATATCTTTTCTTGAAAATGTTTAGCTGGGAGAGAAAGATCATTTAAAAACATGTTGTTCTGGGAACATTAAATCTTCTAAAGCCAGACAGGGAGAAAACAAAACCTCAGAGACTATCAATGCTTTGGGGCCTACTCAACAGCATGTTCCAGAATGAAATGCTAAATAGATATGTTTGTTTAATCTGCCTTGCTTTGTGGGCTTTTTTCTCCCTTTCTTGGTTTTTCTCTATCATGCTAATAAACTGGTTATTTTTAAGGAAAACTAACACAGAGGAACTGACTGTGGAGCTCAACTAAGAGTGCTGAATGACTTGGGAGGTAAATCTTATTTATAGATATGCTTTATCCAAGTGCTTCAAATACAGATTAAAGTAGCACTTTAAATATTTGAGCTGGGGTTTGAGAGGTATGTAGGAAATATGAACACCCACTTGTACAAAAAGGATTGCTGGTGATTACACTCTTAGCATGCAAATCTCTTATGCAGATCTGAAAATACCATTTGACACCCTGCAACAATGTAATAATGTATTTTCACTCTTCTAGTCTTTTTAAAACTGTAAAACAACCTAAATTTTCTGGAAAAAGAGTTGAAACAATATGATGGCTATTACATGCAGCAGTCCAATGGTTCTGCAAAGCACCTGAAGGTCCCTTCTGGGTGTTATCTTTCTGCTTTCACTTTGTTGTTTCTAATGAAGATTATTTGATTATGAACGGGCAGAGTGAATGAAATGTTGGTCAAGGACTATGACAGCCATTAAAGGGGAGTCAAATGAAATGTTTCAGAAAACATGAATGATCTCTGATCTCCTAAAAATGCAGCAATGCTCTTTCAGAATGATACAGTTGACAAACTTTCTGGAAAGCTTTTCTGTTATAGGAAGCTTGTGAGATCCAGATATTTTCCAGATTTGTTGTTCCTCTCTATCACAATTCTTAGACATATTCTCTCATACCTAATTTTTCCTTCATCTGCTTCCCAATTTTGGTGGTACCCGCGGCCATGCATTCCGTACCTCTGTCTTTGCTCCTGAATGTGTCCTACAGGCTGTTGCAGGCTCTCTCACAATGTCTTACCGCTCCTGCCCCTGTTCCCCTACCCTACAGATAGGTGATGTGGTTCTCACTCTGCAGGCTCTCAGCTTTAGTGCGAGGCAGTGGGTAACAGGTCTTGGCGAATTCAAGATTTAGAGAAACAGCTTGTTATTTCAAGATGTAGTTGCTGCCAGTTGCTGTTGAACTCGGCGAGGGGAGGCTATGCCATTCAGCCTCTTGGGATGGAGAACTATAACTTCCCTCAATATCAATTTCTAGCAGCATTGACTGATTTCAGAACTCAGTGGGAGTTGGACGGCAGGAGTGCCTGTCATTCAGTGTGCTGAGGTACTTCTTGGACCGGCCTCTGATAAAGCCTTCTGTGACTGTGGCTCTGCTGTGAACAATCACCCACGGACATTGCTATCAGCCTTGAGCCTCAGAGAATGAAGTAAACGAGTAATAAATATGCAGATCCCCGGTTAGCAAAGTAAATTCAAAGTAGCCACACTACTTTCAGTGTGGTAAATTGAATATTTCAGTGGAGTCACAAAACCACAAAATGTGGCAAATGCTAGGAGATTAAAACCACCTTTGGGAAGTGCAAATGGAACGGAGATGCACAGCACCCTCTAGGTAAGAACACACCTGGAAAGACTCCTTAGTCTAGCTATTAGATTTCTCAATCTCTCTGGGTAATCAAGGTTCAAGAGAAAACACCTGAATGTGAAGAACCTGTTAACAGTATTCAGTTAGTTGAAGGTGACTGGATAAACATTCCTGTTTAATTCTCAAAAGTACATTTTCTACCTATTGTTTCAGGCTCAAGTGAGTCTGAGAATGTTTCTGACTATGCTATTTGAAGTGGTATTGGAAAAGGCACACGTCCGAAACCACCATGCTATTCTTCTGTACAATGACTTTTCGTAGAGTGAGGAATGCTATTTCTTCTCAGGATTTGCAATATCAAATATATTATGTCAGTGTATGTCTCAATTATCCCCTTAAGGGCATTACATACAATTGAAATTGCTACTGTGGCATTTGAATGGCTAAATTTTTTTTCTCAACCATTTTAATTTTCACATGTAGCTTTCATCACCAATTATCTTCCAGAACAGTAACTAGCAATCTGCTTCACTCATACCTACACCTCAAGAGGATAACAATGAGGCTGAACCCAGCATTTCTCTATGCCTCGTAACGCTCAGACTCCCTAAACTTCTAATATTCAAGTATCCCTGTACACCTGCTTGCAGTGGGGCAATTTTTGTTCCTTTGATGAGGCACATCATCTCATAATGGAAAGAGTAACCAAAATATTTGGTTATGCACAGTGAAATGGAAACAGAGGTCAGGGAAAGAAGGAATCTACCTCAAGGAGTGTTTTCACTGCTTATGGACACTCGCTTTGTTGCTGAGCATGCTTCTGGGTGGCAGGAAGACAGACCCTGTGCTGGCATCTGCAGGTTGTGCCTCCTGGTATGCTCGCAACAGCTGAGTGGCACAGAATAATCCTTCAAATTGCCCACCCTCAGTGGCTTCTTGCCACTTGAGTCACCTTGTCTTAGATGGGATTTCACAGAAACATTGGACTAATTTTTTGCCAACTGCAGAAGTATATGCAAAACAAACAATGTAGTTGATGGACATCAGTAAATACTGGACAAATACACAAAAAAATTTCTGAAATTTCCAGGCAGATGTTGGGGTATACTGGAGATAGCAGTATTCTTCCCAGTCTCAGCTGGTGCACACCATCTGCCAGGCCTTGCATGCACTCATACCTGATGCTGTGGCTTCACAAGATTGAGGCTTTGGCAACCGCACCACTGTCCACTGGGAGGAGCGGCTGTGTGCTGCTTAGTTGCCAGCTGGGGTTAAACTACGATAGTCCTTTTTGGCACCCAACAGGGGGCTCAAAGCATTCAAAGTAACGACAGATTTGACTTGAATGTGCTAGATTGAATTTATAGCTGTTATTGCTATACCCTCTGGACCTGCTCCAGCCAGTCCCTACCTTTCCTGAACTGAGCAATCAAGGTCATTTGATAGAACCACCAGCTAAGCAGAGACAAAAGGAAAAATAATTGGCCAGTTTAAATACTTTCTGGTATAGAGGCTGAAGAGCAGTGCCTAACCTTTTGTACTCTTCAGCCCATTCGTTGTAGAAGCTGAGTACCCTCAAGATAACTTCAAGTAAAGATCAGAAATAGCAATGCTTTAGATTGTTGCACATTATTTAGGTGTGTGATGAAGGAAATTTTCTTTCACATACTAATTTCCTTTCCCAATGGTAATTGCTCTAGCTAGCTGCAGCATTTATTTTGTTACCGATGACTAATGACTATTTTCCAAGCTAGAAATTTATATTCTTATGTCTAACCCTTGCTAGTCAAGCCTCTGTTGAATCTGAAGCCTCCTTGTTTCTGTCAGTGTGCTTGTTATTTGCTGGAAGTAGAGCACTGAAAGCTTGGGAGAACCCACCTGACAAATACAATTTGCTAAGCTTCTAGGCTTAAAGATAGCTTAATTGGGCAAAATACTGCATTTGAAAGAAGGGAAAATTAAGGCAGCAAAATGAACAATAATTAAAAAAAAAAGTCTTTGAAAAGACTGCTTTGACAATTTGAAACCAATTCTGTTGATTAAAGAAAGAAAAAGAAATTTCTGAGAAAAAATAAATATAGAGGTTTTTTTCTCTACATTTGAAAAAAAAGATTATTAGACTCATCAAGTGGTTTTTTTTAAACTCTGCCTGATTTGGTTCATAATTAATAAAACTAATAAGCATAATTCTGAAGCAAGCCTTTTAAAAATGTAATTGTGTGATCTAGATCATGAAATAAACTTCATTTGTGTCCAACTAGAGACCATTATCAGATAATGCTGTTACAACATCTGGCTGCTTACTGTGTGTGTATGTGCATACTGTATATAAAACAACTTACCATTGTGAGTAGATGCTCATTAGTGAAATTTGATTTCTCCATTACGGAGTACAGGATTTGAGATCTTTGCACCTTCCCTGGTCCCTTTATAAATCTGTCGTGGTTTGGGCCAGGTTGACCAACGACAACAGATAGTCTTCGCCACGTCTTGCTCTAAGGAGGAAAAGAAGAGACAGTTTAGAAAAAATAAAACTACATTAATAAAATATTGATATTAAAAAGGAAATAATGAAATGGATACTATGTATAAGAATATATTTCATTATTTCCTTTTTAACATTAAACACCAAAGAATAGGAACCAACCACAAAGACCTGAAGAGGATGAACCAACCCAACCCCTTCGCTCCCTCAGGTTTTATGTTGGGTGTGGCAGATGGGACGGAGCACCCTATTGGTCAGTTTGGGTCACCTGACCTGTCCACCCCTCCCCACAGGTTACTCTACAGGGTAAACCACCAGGTCAGCTGAGCCCCGGTTGCCACGGCAACCAGTTTAAGGAGGAGCCTCTCTCACTGAACAGGAAGTGGCCTCTGCTCCGCCCCAAACCAGGACAATAAATAGGCCAGCACTCTCCAAAAGACTGTTTTCTGTGTGAAGAAGAGGTAATCTAAGGAGATTGTAGTAACCATCAGTCTATGGCTGTATTTAGTGGATTTTTTAGTGAAGGGAGAAAGAGGAACACATTAAAGCAACAAGGTAAGGCATTTAAAGATGGATTTATACCCAAATCATTTAGGTTTCTAGGGGCTGCTAATCTGGATATCAGTCTTTTGGAGTAGTCTGGAAAATGGGGGTGCCAAGATGGTGTTCTTGACTCTCCTCCACGGTGGTGTATGTGTTCTCTTAGAATCTTTGATCTGAGTATTTAAGAGAATTATACCTTTTTTTGTCTTAGGTAGCAGCTGTCTTCTAGGTAGTGATAGTCTTGCTCCCTCAGTTTTTGGTTTGGTTTTAATTTGGAGAAGCTGGAAAAGGCAGGCCTGTGTATCTACTGGGGCTGACTAAACTCATGTTTATGGATAGAAGTATCCTATGATTATCATTAAATGTATATGTGTACTATATCTGCCTTTAGTTATGTATGTTGTAATTCTCAAGTGTACATAAATGCATATGTAGTGTAAACATATATACAAATATATATGTGTGTTTAATCTTCAGTGCATAGATCTTAGTCTTATTACATTGACATAGAAAAGAACTTTATGTGGATATTTACCAGGAAATCAAACATACATATTATCTCTTCTAGAGCTTTTCTGCAGAGAGGAAATAGCTTTGTGCTGAATTCTGAAGTTGTAATCCAACCACTAAACCTGTACAGTGACTGTTAAAATAAATGTATTGTATATGTTTGGTACATAGATGTACATATTCAGCTTCTCACATACATGTTCACATGTGAATAAGTATACTTATCTATATATCTATGTATGTAAATACTTCTATATTTCTTTATATAAACCAGAATAGATTAGTGTAAAGGTGATACATCAACTAATACTCTTAAAGTAGTTTTCAGTGATGTAGAAATATAGGTGTATATTTATATATATTTTATA
>VXAK01008508.1:0-67571 GCA_013399435.1 Arenaria interpres
GCCACAATCCTCTTCGCCCACAGCCATTTTCCTTTTAAACTAAAATTATTTAAAGGCAGCATAGTCCAGATGAAAGCAGCAACATCTGTTGATAAAAAGAAATAGTCTGTATATTATAAAAATTTTTTAACTGGATTGCACTTGGAAAAATACGCTGTACATACTGACAGTGAAAAACAGAGTTCAACTCCTTTAATCAGCATTTAAATAGACCTTATTTAGGCATTTCACAGTTATCTTCTAGAGTTTGGGGCAGGGTTGGCATTGCAGGAACTTTTTGTCACTGGGAGACCTATTGGTTTCTTGGATGTATTTCTCAGTAAGGTTGGAGGGGCTTTTTTAATTTCTTTATTTTTGGTAGGGACTCTGGGGCAGAGAATAACAAGCTGTATGGGTAAACCCAACTGAAAAGAAAGAGATCATCAACAGGCAACTTTTAAAATAAATAGGGAGACAACACACTTGACTGAAAGACACATGCAGCACCTTGTTCTGATCTTTCCCCCTTCCCATACAGTAACTACTGGTTATTTTTTCCCTCTTTTTCTTCTTTCCCCACCTCTTTCCTTCTTCATTGCTGTTGGTCCTTTGGTCATGCATTTCTTCCTCCGTGCCATTCCACCCTCTGTTCTCACATCTTACATGCATTTGCAGAATTGTCTGCTTCCTCCAAGCTTGGTGATGTACCAAAAGGAATAGTGAAATATCATCCTTTCTCCATTTTACTAGTTATTGTGATTTCACTGCATAGGGCTCAAACAGCCCTTCCTGTAGTACTGTAATGTCACCACACAACTTACAAAATCACCTATTACATGGGAATGTGTATGTAAGCACAAAAACATCTTTCTGAGATATGCAGAGGTACATTCTGCATAATGACCTCAGACAACAGGATTGAGCAGTATAACTTTAACTTCTGTGAGTGGTACCATAAGGGAAATTTTAAAACTGAAATATTTAAGTGTCTTTAAAAGTCCCTAAACCATGTTCTTACTATCCACGCTGATAAAAATTCAAATAAGGATCTAGCTTTTAGCCATATGTACATATATTTGTTTTTCTTGTTTATGTTAAAGGTTCTGAAATAAAAATCAATGTGTGGAATGGTAATACATGTAACAGCATCGACAACAATAATTCTTACATTCTGCTAAAGGCCAAACCACTGTCAGAGTGGGATTTCATATTATGCCTTCGTCTTCTTTCAGATAAAAAACTATCCATTTCATCTCTGTGGCACATTTATTGTCATTTGTTACAGCTCTGCTGCATGTGCTACTGATGCTGTTTAAGCATTATCTGTTACAAGAGTAACCTCGTCAGCTAGAATGGGATATATGTGCATATGCTGATAAACTGTATTATTGTGATTTAGCTGTAATTTATTTCATCTGGCATAAAAGGAAAAGGTAGAATATAGGACAATCTTACAGATGCATTAAAAGCCTGAAGTAGATTTGCCAAAAGCTGATATATTTCTGAGTGCTTTTCCTTAAAAAAAAAAAAAAAGCTTTATATATAAGCTTTATATATAGCCCTATTTTCCCTAAGGAGGGTAATATTTATTATTAACCATTGATGTTTTTAGCATGAAGTTAAGCACAGATGATGCAATGTTGTACAAATATAGAAAGAAGACATACTGTGGTCCCATGTAACTTAAAATCTGAAAAAGTCGAGAAACAGAGAGGCTGGAGAACAGATAGTTTAGTTAAGCAAAACAGTTGGGATATAATGAATACAACTGGGATGCAATTAATAATTTTCTATTGCATTTATTTCCTTCTTTGCATAATGTATCCATTTCTTCTGTTAATCCTCGCTCAGGACTGATGGGGGAAAACTGGTGATGGTAATAACAGATGGGGATGGCAATAGCAGATACTGTGAAAAGAGGGAGGAGAGGGCAAAGTCTGGCAGCCAGAACTGGTCCGCTGCTGTATTTCAGTCTAGGTGTGTTTTAGTGTGCAGTAAATTTTTCTACTCCTATTACTCTTCAGTGTTGCCAGAAAAACTCGGATTCTTTGAGATTCTGCTTTAGTGATGTGGTTAAATAAAGGCAAAATCTGCTCCCCATCTACCAACTTTTACCTTCCCCACAGTCTCTGTACACAGAGAAATAAAGTTACCTCCCAAAGTGTCTAGATAGCAAGGAAATGTTCCTAATGACTACCTTCTATCATTATAGAAGAAATTTGAGATATTTAAGACTTCATATAAACTACATAGTGTGGTTTTGACGTGCTTTTTGAGGAGAATGCAATTATTTCTTATCTTCACCTACTGTTGACGTTAAGAGAAATGGCCTTTATCCTCTTCCGTGTAATCAATATAAAAATATTGCTACATCTCTCTTTCTGTGACCTGAAGCAGATGCTCCTCACTCTGCAAACTTAATTAAGCTGCTCTCTAGTACCAGAATGCACCAAAAGCCATTCTGCCCAGCTCTTCCTATAGTTTGCCAAGACTTTGCATGAAGGTTTTATTTCAGAAGCGCCAAACACAGTAATAGCGGTCTGTTTAAATCACATTCTTAATCACTATATAAAGCCAGAAAATAGATGTAGTCTGATTAGTCCTTCTGGTTTACATGAATTGTTTAAAACAAGGGGGGAAAAAAACTCAAACTGAGAAGCTACACACAAATGAAAGCCAAAAGGCTGTGGTGTGTATATATGATATATAAGTGTGTATCGTTTTACTTCTTTTAAAATAGTCTCAATTGCACAATGATAAATCTAGCAGCCAATTCTGCGTCACAGAAAACAAGATAGGCCAGGAAATCAAAGACCACATTTCATTACTAAAGCATGGACTATAGAAATTAAGATAGATTAATTAGAATGTCTGCTTTTACAAGGTGACTTTTATGTAGTGGACATCTTGAAAACTTGTTGGAGAGATATTGAGTGAGATAAAGTGATTCAAGGGAGCAAATTAAGTAAGAATGACAGAATGTTTCACAGGAGCGTTAGACTAGCACTCTCCATTAAAGATTTTTCTGAATTATTCCTATGTAGCTTAATAGCATTTCTCAGTCATGCAGAGAAATTCGATAGCTCAGTTGAAAACTGGTCCACAAGCATGGAAACTATGGCAGTCCTGTCATTTTCAACCACAGCATTCTCAGAATATCTATCATGTTCACAAAAATCTCATATCTCCTGACAAGAGGGAGCTTTCCCACGGCACAATGGATGTCCTCCACAAACTCTATAACATCTCACAAGAGCCTCTCTCTACATGAACTATATAATTTGCATATTAACATCCTATATCATATTAAATAAAAGAAAAGAAACAGCATCATTACCTTTCTGAAATACCTACAAAAAAACCAACCTTCAGATTTTCAATCCAAACACATTCAAGCCAATACTCCAAAATTAACTCACAAACATGCCATCAACAAGTAATATTTTCTCTAAACAAGCTGTGAACATGAAGGTGGATTCATAGTGTCACAATATCTTCATGAGTTCCCTGAGAAATTCCATATACTGGAGTACCAAAATTATTCTATAGGTAAGAGACATGCATGACATCTTCATGATCTGAACCTAAAACTTGGAATTTCTCAGTCCAGCAGAAATTCAGTAATTATGATTCCCCTGTGAAACTGTCTCTGGAAGAATCCTAAAATTAATTTTATGCAGGTAAGTGATCTAAAGCTGAGTGTACACTGTTAGATCCTTCCACAGTTAGACGAGATGAGAGTAAGGAGGTGGAAAAATAGCTCTTCCATCATAGTTTTTAGGTATCTCATGCCTTTCTCCAAAACATAGCATATTTCCATGTTTTCAAAGTTAAATGTAAGTGAAGACTCTCTTACAGTACCTTTCATGCAATTCAGTTAGCAGTCTCTGTTGCTAGGCAGGAAAGCCGAGTTTCTCAACCTCCACCTGCTCTAATCCAACAGTAACAGCGGAATATTTTACCTCGCCCTCTTCATTACACATACCCTGATTTTAGTCCACTATTCATCTTACCAGTCTTTCCTTTGTATATAACATACTCGTCCCCATGAATATGTTCAGAAAGATTTCCCGTGCTTACAAAACATAATTTGAGCAAAGTTGTCTCCATCCTTCAGATAATGTCATGAACTCAATTAACCCTCCATGCAAAAAGGAGGAGGAAAAAATCTGAGCATTAAATATGATTTGAATAGGTTTCTGACTGGACACAGTAGTTTTCAACAGGAAGGCTTTGTTTAGTTTTAATTGTGTAGATATCCAGCTCCACTAACACCTACTGTAGGACTGCTAAAAAAATCAGTATTTTAATTTAACACTTTTATCAGTATTCTACTAATTCTCTTTATAAAAGAACGATCCAGCACCTTTCTCTAAAGATGAGGCTTTTTCATTTCAACCTTCCCACTCGTTTTTCTAATTATCAGTCAGATGTCATGTAATATACTGCCAGGTTCTGAAAACAAATAACAATAAAGTGGGACAAATTTTTGTTGGAATCATACTTGGAAATCTTTACTGAAGGTAATGTATTTAATTACCTACTCCCCAAAAGAACAATAGAATAATAATTAAAAAAAAAATAAAAGAAAAGAATAGCACATCAATTATGATTGGAAACAAAGGAACACCAATGGGTCCATAGGCAGCTGTTATTTAAATTATAAATATACTTTCATAATTAAGGAATGGTCATGAGGTCATTTAGGATGGGTATTAAGAAAAATGTCTACCCAGAAATGATTGTCAAGCATTAGAACAGGCTGCCCAGGGCAGGAGTGGAGTCACCATCCCTGGAGGTATTTAAAAGCCGGGCAGACGTGGTGCTGAGGGACGTGGGTTAGTGGTGGGTTTGTGAGTGTTGGGTTGATGGGTGGTCTCAAGTATCTGAATGATCCCTTCCAACCTAGACAATTCTGTGATTCTACGATTCTAATTTATATGTATTTCTGCAGACATTTTCAAGAATGCAGGAAGAATGTTTCATCTACAGGTTTACAAACACCATGTTAAAGTAAAAATAATGGGAAAAGAGAATGATGGACACAAGAAGGAAGTATAGAAAGACTTTTCAGGGAGTGGCAGAGAAATGCATGGAGTGGAAGATAGATTTAGAAATAGACATGAGTCTGGCACGTGTTAGAGAAGACCCCGTGTGACTTTACATCAGTTTGAGGGGTCCTGTTTGTTGAAACATCCCCAGCAGTGAGCAGAGCTAGCATTCACATTTAAGTGGAATTACTTGCCTGAGTGCATAAGAACCTGGTTTTACTTGCATACACAAGTAGAAGGATTTAGAAATCTTTAAAACCCTGGGCTTTTCTGTTTGTAAAATTGTATTTATAATCATCAATGACTCAGACTTTACGAATAATAACCACTTCAGCTCGACAAAACTATTAACTATGCTCTTAAATTTGAAACAGTTTCATGGATTTGAATACTCCTATACTTTACCTCAAGCTTTAAACTTAAATTTTGCCACAAGAGTACAAAATCCCACGGATTAAAGGCAAACAAGCAAACAAATTTTAAAATTATTTTTCCATTTGATACAAATTTCTGATTTTAAGTGCAATACTTCAACTCTGAAAAAAAGTCACTCTCCTTAAAATGAAATTTGCTTTCTAACAGTACTGAAACTGAGAATTGATAACATATCAGAGGAAGATGTATTTGCTGCTTTTTCTCAGTTCACTTTCTTTTGACAGGTTTTTGGTGTAGCTTGTTGGCTTATTTTCACTTACAAAACACTGTGCCAGATAATCAGGGGGTTTTTGGTAGAGAGATCATCAGTAGACTCCCGCTAGACTTGTGCAGGAATGTAGGCCGTTGAGCATATTCATGAATTATCTGGGGAAGGAGGTGAATTGCCAAGTCAGTTTGCTGATGCTGGTGAGTTACTCTGGGTATTGAAAGTGAAACCTGACTGAAATACTGCAGAACATCTCGTGCTGTGGAGTGACCAAGCAGAAAATCCAAATTTGCTAAGTGAGGGGCATACGGAAGAAGCTGAGCCCCCAGTTCTATCTGCACAGAACGATGGAAGGGACTGTGGGAGCTTGTGGTTCAACCTCCTGCTCAGAGCAAGGTCTGCTGCGAGATCAGGGGTCAGCGATGAGATCGGTCACTCAGTCACTACCCACATCACCCCATCGTTTCTCATGCCCATTAGATATTCGAGGCAGGATTCACTGTCCTGGTGCTCCTCTCAGGGTTCCAGGCGTGTGCTCCTTTTGTCAAACAACGTTGCGTTATTCAAAACTATTGTGTACCTTCTGTTTTCAAAAGGCTCTGGCACAACCTTGTAGATTTAAAGCAGGTATGCTAAAACTTTTCGACGTCTTACATATCTTTATATCGTTATATAGGATATGTAGAATTTCATGTTGCAGTTTTCACATTTCCATTTTGATATGAGATTTTTTTGTCTTCCTTTTTTTAAAATTTCATAATGCATTCCATAGCATAAAGCATGTTTTTGCTACTGGTTTAGTTCAATGAAACATTAACTGTTAGTGCAAGCATTTCTTTTGAAAGCATCTTTGAACCTAGTATTCACGGTGCCTAAATTCGCGTCAGGTCTCAAATGTTAAAAGTATTTTTAGGGAATCTAACCAGCTGAAACATCTGTACTTTAAGATTCATAAAAATGGAAAAGCTGACAAGGAGCTTTGATATGACACAAAGCGTAACTTCGCTCATGATGTTTCTTCTTTCTCCAAAATTTATTGTGGTTTCCAGCATCTTCAATGCCATCTCTGCCAATCAATGCCATTGATAATCAGTCATATTAAAAATATAAAAATGAAGGTCACGTCAGCCTGTAGATGAAATTAACTGACTGATGTATGTCAGATGAAACAAATTCTTCCAAATGTGGACCAAATGTTGCTTGGCAACAGAATGCTTTGCTAGTGCTGGGGTGTCTGTGAGACTTATGCAGTTGTTAAAACAGTGCTGCTTAAAAGCAGGAGGGAAAGCACGATAGTATCAGTAATGAATACCTCAATAATCATTATTTAAACATCCCATACTCATCTGTTGCTACAGAAAAACACCAGTACTTATGAAAATAAAGCAGCTTTAAAGCACAGTCTATTTTCATTAAGAGAGCAGCTGCATTTATGGCAGGTATTCAGGTGGGCATTATAAGAATCTTATTTTCTTTTAGATTTTAGATTCATTTGATAATTCAGTTTACAAAAATAACTCAAACATCCCACAAATATTTGCTCCATTCAGGTGCAGTTAGATAACTTATTTCTTATCCAAATGATCTGAAGATAAGAAAACCATGAACAAATCCAACATTTTCTGTCCAGCATTATACATAAGATATATTTTTAGAGTACACACCCACAAATTATGTTTAATTTCCCGGCAGAGACGAAGAAATAAGGTCATTTTTAAGGCCTTGAGCTGTTGGAATATTTACATTAATCTGAGAAGGTGCTGAATCACCTGTAACTGGAATGAACAATGGGAAAAGTTCTGTTACAGGTCCAAATTCAAAAGAAAGCATTTTTAATTGAAAATTTAATTAATTTTAAATTGACTTAGCTCAGAGAGAAGAAAGACTTTAGTGCACATTTCTGTAAGACATTTTATCTACCTTGCCTTCTAGAATTTAAGATGAAATTTTAGCCCTAGGGCACTGGGGTAGCTGCCTGTGTAGAAGTGCTAAAATTGGAATAGTTCTCCTAAAATGTATAATCTAAGTTTATCTCCATAATAGTGAGTTTGTGTATTTCTAGCTGTCTGTCTTGAAATAACTAAATGTGGTCCAATTTAATAAGCTAAGAACATTCTGAACAATTTCCTTCTTAAGAGCATTTTAATTTGGGTTAAAAAAATCAAAGCTGCGTTTGAAATGAAATTGTGTGTGACTTTAGAGTGATGCTTTTCTGTGAGGTTGTAAAATATATCAAAAAACAATGTGTTCTTATAAATAGTTAAAATATGCTTTGTATACCATGACATAAATTTCGGGGGGTTATATCTTTTCTCTGTGATGGAGTAGCGATTGGTATCAGAAGTTACCTCTTTGAGTTTATTTGTTTTGCACTTCTTAATATCCCTTCCATTTTTCTTCATCCTTGTTTTGGATATGTCTCAATTAGGCAGAAAAAAAGCATTTAAATGCATTTAAAGAACTTAGGAATTCCGGGCTAAAATGGAAACTCCATTCTTATCTACCACTACATCATAAACTCTTCTAGAGCCACCCTTACCTTAGGTAAAGTATTGCAATATCTAGACACAGCAAGATCACTAAAAACTGAAATTTTGATTTCAGCTCCGAACTTCCTTCCTGTTATAGGTTTATATTAGCCAGCGTTCAGTATTACTTTGATGTATTGTGGGTATTTTTGATGCTCTGGTTGTTAAGTGACCATATGTAAGTACATGTATATACAGCAGGACTATCCAGTCACAAATTACGCACATCAGTCACTCCAATAGCTTCACTTCCAACATCAGTAGGGAAATGAAATCGTTGCAGGGAAAAGCAATAATCTGTGGCTACAGTAAATGTTTCGCTCTAAATACAGAAGTTTCTCGCCATGTACACTAATCTCTTCTTTCATACGAGGAGGAACATTCTGCTAAGGTGTGTTACCCTTCCTCCTAGGGTCATTTTTCAGGCATTTCTAGCCCTGCACAAAGAGCATCTGCCAGCAAGATATATATAGCTTAAAATATAATGCAGTTATTTATTGGCTGATGCACACAGAGATATCTGGGATTTAACAAGCCACTAGACGAAGTAGTTATATGCACTCTGGCATGATAAGCCCCCCTGGAGTCTCTGCTGGCCGAGCAGGCACCAGCCTGGAGGGGAAGGGCCAGATTCCCCTGCCCCTGACACAGATCCTTTTTCACTGACACCATTTTTCCTACCTTCAGGCTTTTATACCATTTCATGCTGATGTTCTTCCTCTTGAAACCTTGAGCTACTAATGATCCAGTCCCAACAATCCTACTCCGTCTGCGGTTTTGCCTTTCTTATCTCACATGCCTCTACTCCGCAGACTTCCTCTCAGCTTAGCACTTTCCTTGGAGGTCTGAGCCAAGGTTATGAAGCCGAGCCACATCCAATCTAGGTCTTCCCAGGCAGCTGCACCCCGCGGAGAGCGAGGAGGTGGTTACAGGAGGGATCACAGAGAGAGATGGGTACAGGTGCTGCTCAGTTCATGACCAAAGGCAGCAGCAAGAGCGGGCCTGACCTCAAAAAGCTGTTAAAACTGCATGGCTTTCCAAAGCCTGCTGACTCCACTTTTATAACCTCCAAATCCTCCAAACAATCAAGGCTAACGGCACTCTCCGCCTCAGTGTCGTCTGCCTCTGTGCACACACCGAATCTCTTTGAAATGCGAGGGAACACCTTGCCCACAGCCCTAGACCCCAGGTTTCGGCACAGCTGATCCCTTATTGCATCCTCTAATTTCTGTTTCAAATTCTGCCACGTGCACCACGGTACCAGAGATTAAAGCCTGCGTGGGAAAACATGGTTTCATTTCTTTCCCTTCAGAGAAGAGAAAGAGAAAATGTTTTTGTTCTTTACCCTCCATATGGCAAAGAAAGGCAGTTTGAAAGTAACGAGATCTTTTATCCTTTCACCTCTTTCACCTCTAATAGGAGGCAGGGATAGGAACAAATGGAAATTCTTTTTCTTTTGGCAGAGGTGTCAGTCGTCTCTGAGACGGCTACAAATCTGGAGTTGCTGCAAGCAGCATAAACACATCATTGTATTTCCGATTAAAAGTCTTCTAGCGAGGGAAGGTCTGGCAGTTTGTTATCTGCTAGTTAGTCCTACTAAGGTTAGCCCTTGAAAACTTATGGAGGCTTGACCATGAGGGGTGCAGCAGAGAGGAGGTAAGTGCCTCACGTTCTCCCAAATACAGAGTTTAAAACAATCACATTAATCCCATAGGGCAATTTTTATGCCGATTCGCTGTAGCCAACAGGTGAAAAATTACCATTATGTCCCAGATCCACGTGCCTGTCTGAGCCTGAGTCAGAATGCGGTCCAGAGGCTGAGGCAACTTTGTGCAGCTATCGTGTAGTTAAATTATCTTCATTAGACAGGAAGCAATTTTGCTTGTTTGCAGGGGTATGTAAGATCACAAATGAACTACAACAACAGACCAATTATCCTCCCATACCTTATCCCTTCCCAGTTTTAGCAAATGCCAGACACTTGAGACAAAGACAATTGTACAGACAGTGCTTTCCCAGAGGAAGACAGCAACTCCAGTTCACGTGTTTAGCTCTTCTTATAGGCAATCAAATAATTATTGTATTACGCTTTATTTTACGTCCATCCAATTAGGGTTAGTTTGGACATGAATAAGTGTTTATTGACTAAATCAATAGTCTTAGCCATGTTACAGTGCACATAAAATAGTTACAAGAATAAAATCAGTTGTTACATTAACCACTTGCAAAGAATGGTCAGACTAAGCTTTGAACTAACATTGCCTCATTAGGTTATATTCAGATTAAGAAGTAGACAGGAACAAAAGGAAGCAATTTTTTTTAAAATTAGTCTTCCATTTCCTTTCCACACTTTAGATTAATTAGAATTTACCACTAAAAGCCAGACAGTACAATTAAGTTTTACAGCAACCATATTAAAGTTTTTAAAAATTGAACTTCGACTTCCCCATAAATCCCAGGGGTACTTACAATTAAATTAGGCTTTGTCATCTGAAATAAGAGAATGAGATACATAATACGCCACACACTCCCTGGTACAGGAACCCAGCTAATCAGGAGAGTGACCCAGCATATTGCTGCTTGGAAAATACAGCAGCGCTACGGCACGGCTCATATATGTGGTAGCACCTCTCTACAGAGAAGGTAGAGAGGTATAAAAGTTATTTCATGTCCCTTCTGCCTGACATCAGCACTGGGCTAGAGCAGAATGAACAATGTATGACAAATAAGTTGCAGACTGGATTTTGCCTCTTGTCCCCTTCCAGCTGTGACATGTCCACGAAATGGCCACGTTCCTTCCACAGGTATTAGGCACTAAATAGAATGCAAATAATTTCTCTGTTTTTTTATTCTGAACTCATTGTCAAAAGCCTGTATTGTATTTTTAATTGGCAGCTCTTCTCTTCGTGAACACAAATGTTAGAATATCCTTGTATTTCACAGACAATATCCAAATTAATAACTTGTTCACAGAATTATTTTAGAAACTTGGTAAGTGATTTGGCTCAGCTGTTTTTCTGAGAGAGTCTTTCGGTTAAATGTTGTGTCTTGACCATGCCAGATGAAAATAAATTCATAATGATTCTGGAGTATATCCTGACCTCAACATCAGAAAATTAGTTACAGGAAAGGATCAAGCCAAAACACAGAGCCCAAGGCAGCCAACAGGAAGCACTCACAATTCATATAAAATCCTACTCCCCTCTGGGAATTCGGTGACTTCACCCACTGGTAGAAATCTTTGTGTTTTCTTTCATTAAAAAAAAAACAAAACCAATCATCAGATATTTCTTTCAAAATACACCCAGAAAAAGATTGGGGGTCTAGTGCAGCCCCAAACAGCATTTATCATTTCCAAAGGTGAAAGCTAGAGCTGCTGCTTTTTCTGATGAGATATTTCACACCTCATGGGAGAGTAATCTACCTTTCAGGCTAAATTATTCAGAAGTAGAGAGGTTTGAGATGAATACGCTCCTGTTATTCAATTAATTTTCTATTGATTAAGCTATTCAGTTAATATTAACTTAGGCACGGAGAGATGTGAATGAGAGTCAGGCATGATACACCTGTGCTGACCTGCTCATCACAATCAAGTCTGAGGTACATCTCAGTAAGCCCAGAAATAAAAATTTAAGCTTCTGGACAAATGTAGAGACACAGTGACTTTGGCGGTGAATTCTACAAAGCAGAAACAGAGCAGCAATTCTGGGTTTGAATAAAGTAAAGAGGACTTAGGAGAGATAATGTGCGCCTTGAACAATCTCCAAGAAAATAGTCAGGTATTTTTGGTGTAATTTAGGTAGTATTCAAACATTTACATTCTCATCTGGTTGGTTAGTTGAAGGCTGGGTTTTTTGGGGGGGAGGGGAAAGTATTGTTTGTTTGTTTGTTGTTTTTTTTCTAGATCACTAACATGTATTCTTGAGACATTAGTCATGGAATGTTTCTAGCAAATCCCTTCCAAACTTTAGTACTCTGTAGTTGTACATGTCCAGTGCTGATATCCACAACCCCTGCCCAGCTGCCTGTCTAGGCACTTTTCTTCATCTCCAGAGTCATCAAAAAATAAGCACTCAAATCCTGCATTCCTTTGACATCCATTAGCTATGTGTGATTCGGAAACAATGACTTCTTGAAGGTGCTTTTGTTGCTAATGCAAAATAAATAATACCAGGGCACAGCAAAGGTAAGCTAGTTGCCTAAGAGCAACGGTAATACAAATTTCCCAGAAAGTCCTTAGGAAAGAAAAATTGCTTGCAATTTGGGTGCTATATATTTTAAAGACAGACTCTTGCAAAAAAGGTTTTCCAGAGCTCACAGTGGATGAGTGAAATGACAGCCAACCCCAGCAGAGATTCAGTGTGTTTGGCTTCTCACAAGGACATTATAGTCCAGAAAGATGCAGATACCTGATTGTCATATCTGGAAAATTAGAGAGAGATTTTGCTGCTGTGTTACATTTTTGTCCACGTCTATAATTTTGAGCACAAACAGTATGATCTAAGTAACTCTCATTCTAGGAAAGCATCAGGAGAACGCACTCGTGATCGGTATTAAAATTTAAAGAAAACATGTATTGTAATTCCTGGTTTGACAAGAAAAATAGAGAATATATGCATCTTTGTTTTCATTAATTTTAATATGAATACTTGACACTTCATAGATTATGGACTTTTTTAAACAATTATCTATCACCACTGAAATTATATTTACCTTCTGACATCTCACACATCTCATGCTTTGCAGTAGCTGTTTTCATTTCTGTAGTCTCTACGATGGATGGCAATATACGATCACTGATAGAGCACCTTCAAAAGAACCATAAACAAGCACTTAGGAACTCAATGAAAGATTATACCATTTTCTAGTGGACAGAGTGCTTAACTCCATTAGTGTTAGAGGTTGATTAAATCATCCTCCATCACATTTCGAATGTGCTGCAACCAATTAAGTCAGCCCCTGGTAGCTCGATACATCTTTACATTTCTAGGGTCATAAAGATGTTGGGAAAAATTTTCTGCTATGTCCTGTAAGTGAAATGACTTATTGTGCTATGGTTATGCCTAACACAGTTTTGTGGAAATAAAAGTGATTAAAATATCTTCAGTCAGGTGGGTTTTGTACAGAAAATAACTCTGAAATAAGTCTTAATTGTACATTTCAGAGGGTTTTTCTGGACTACAGCAGGAAAGTGAAGGACTATGTGAACCAACCAACTGGAACAGAGAAAGAAATAAGCTACATTCATTTTCAGTCAGGTCCCTATTGTGGCAACATCTCCTTGTAACTTTAATATTTCACCCAAATGATAATACCAACCAGAAGACACTGAAAAGGATGAATTTGATCCCCAGTGTAACATCCATCTAGATCCATCTAGCCAGCACATTTCAAAAACATTTCTGATTATTCGGTTGCTCGGTTTATTTCCACATTTCTAACACCGCACAGATGCTGCACTAGTATCGGAGAAATTACTGACTGCTTCCAGCAGTATCTCCAGGATTCATCACATGCTCACACTGAATGCTATTTATCAAGGGTTCCCGACTGAAATAAAAAAGCAGGTCACAAGTGTACACAGCGGCCAGCAAAGATAGGAAGTTCAGCACTAAGAAATGTGAAGTTTTCTGACAAAAAACAATTCTTACATTAAGTAGTTGAATTTTTATATGGGCTAGAAATTTTTAGTCTTTGCTGTCTCTCATCTGTTGCCATTTTGCCAGTGTCAGTGAAGGACCAGCTTCTAAGATATATCAGGACACTGCACCCATCCTGCTCAAAACAGAAGGAGAATAAATCCTTGCTCATTCCCAGAAAGACTTGCATTTTATTATCAGGCTTCCACCATTATTTCACTAGTTTTTGAGATCTTCCCAGTAAGATCACTGGAATATACTGTGTGCAGGCTTTTCATTCACAAAGTTCTTTCGTCTTATTTTGATGGAAACTGGATGTCGTGTTGGTTAAAATGCCATTATTGGCTCACATAAATTTATTTGTTCAACCTTTGATTTTTATAATTAGAAGTTTGTTACATGCCACGTGTACTGGGTCTAGCTGGGATGGAGTTAATTTGCTTCATAGGTCAGTCTTTCCTTCCAAGTCACAGGTGATGGGACAAGAGGAATGTCCTCAAATTGTGCCAGGAGAGGTTTAGATTGGGTATTAGGAAAAGTGTTTACACTGAAGGGGTTATTAAGCCTTGGAATGGGCTGCCCAGGGAGGTGGTTGAGGCACCATCCCTGGAGGTATTTAAAAGGGGTTGACACAGTGCTTAGTGACAGGGTTTCGTGATGGTTTTTGTTTTTTTTTTAATCAGAGAGTTAGGTTGATGGTTGGACTAGATGGCCCTAAAGGTCCCTTCCAACCTAGACAATTCTATGATTCTGTGATAGTGTGCTTCTTATTTTAAATTTGTGACTGTAACAGCATTGATAGCATACCCGTGTCTTAGCTATAGCTGAGCAGTGCTCACACAACATCTAGGCCTTTTCTCTCCCCATAACAAGGAGGCTGGTGGTGGGGAAGAGGTTGGATGGGGACACAGCTGGGAGAGCCAAGCTGAACTGACCAAAAAAGATGATAGAATCATCATAGAATGGTTTGGGTTGGAAGGGATCTTAAGGATCATCTATTTCCAACCCGCTGGCATGAGCAGAGATACCTCCCACTAGACCAGGTTGCTCAAAGTCCCATCCAACCTGGCCTTGAACACCTCCAGGGAAGACTATATGAGGTCTCACCCAGCAATAAAATGCAAAACCACCACAAAAGGCCTTAATCTTTGAACCATAGTTCTGTGTTTCAGCAGAGATACAGAGATACCCGATACAGTCCAAGTGAAATCCTACCGTCCTTAAACTTAATGGCCACATTCAAACAGAGATGAATGAAGCCAGGATTTCAGCTATGAAATTTCCCACCATTCCTGTAATCCTATTCAAATATTATTAGAAGCAGACAACTAAGGAGGAAACGTCACGTGTCCTGGCACTAATCCCTGTGTCCTGGAAGAGCGAGGTCAAGCAATTGTCTCAGTTTCCAGGATGCGCAGTAGCCTTGGCAATATCGGGAGTTAGTAATGTGATATTGCCTGGTGGATGAGAGGACCCAGAGAAGCATCTGATCAAAATATCAGTGGTCAAAGCAGAACTACCAACAAAAAAGAGCATTTTCATGTTGTATTTAGGTAGTATTGTGTAAATAGTACATAACTAGGTCTTGACGGCAGCTGAGAATGCTGGAAAGTGTTTTTCTTTAGTTCTGGAGGTAGGGCTTCATTCAGCCTGCCCATTTCCCCGGTAATTTTTTTGGTTTTCCAACTGAAGGTGCACAAATTAATGTGCTGCCAAGGTAGTGATGGTTTCAGGGCAAGACTTCTTTAGTTTATTATTTATAGTTTGCACTGTGGGCCAGGAGAGAGGAGGAAAGAGAGAACTTGCATACCAAAATCAATACAAATAATAATAGCCTCTTACAAGAGAAGCCTCAGGGGCTGAATATCTCTGGGTTCCTTTTTTTACATAAATGATCTCGGTGGATTATTGTTTCAATGTTTTGTGCTGTCAGTCACAGTCAGCTACCAGCTCTCTTTTTGTCCCGTGGAAATCTTCTCACTTCTCTGTGCCAAAATAAAACAAAATTACCCAGCAGGAGGTAGCCCATGATGGCTCTCCTGCATGTTTTCAGCAGAACAGTATTACAAGAGAAGCAGAAATGTGTGCTCTTCACAGGCTCTTTCTCACCACACTTCCCATCAGTCAGTGCTGAAGTGGCCAAATGGGTCCCTACATTATATCTGAACTTTCTCGTTCCAGAGCAACTTGGGGCTGGGGCTCAATTATATATCTTGTTTCATTTTCACTTATTTTTAGCAAGCAAAACACACCGAGAAACAAACAAACAAAAAAATATTCATGTGGGCAACAAGAACATTCATATTTGATAACATTCCTGTCAGTTTAGTAGGAATGTGCATTAGGATTCTGCAGGGTTCTGAATACCCTGATATTAGGTAAACCAAAGACATTCAGATATCTCTCTATTTTTAATGTCTGCATATAATAACAATACTTAGTGCCTATATTTTTCCACAGACTTTTTTTTTTGCCTGACTAACCCACTTACTTCTGTTATTCTACTTCCTATTGTGCTATGTACAGGAGGAGAAATGACAATTTTTTATAATTCTTTTGGCATCACCATAATAGGGTTTTTTTCCTATTAGTCATCTTATTAATCTACATAAATATTCAGTGAAAATACATTCAAATTATTTCTAAACCGTTATAATTTTTATAATTGTATAATTATATTCAGAGGGTACAAAATCTTGCATGAAATAAATTATATCTCTTTTTAAAAAATAGATTACCATAATCCTGTTTACTGAATTATTCAGTGCTTATAGAGAACATATTACAGTCTCTGCATTTTTGCATTTTTATATTACTGTTTTACTAAAACAATAACACTGTTTTGCAACCACAGGCATATTTTCATTAAATACCTCTTGATTTTTTTGGTCTCTTTCGTACTCAGATAATTTAGGAACATAGGAGGGAAATTAATTAAGATGTCTGCATTTTCTGGATCTTAGGCAGAAGTTGAGCGGTTGACGTTTTGACTCATTTTTGACAAGTAAAAAGTTGTTTTCTCTCCAGGGATCTTTTCACGGTAACTATTCAGCTTATTGAAGAAGTTGTGGGTCATCTGCAACAGTGGCAGTTTTTCAAACTTACCTTAAAAGACAATGGACAGAAAAGTAGAGGTTTTACCCAAAACCAGAAACTTATTTGAAAGACAATGGAAAAAAACCAGTCTTACTGTATCACCCACCTGTGCGTACTCACACAACGTTATTGCAGTAAGATCACATGAGCTGGAGAAACGGAGGAGTTCTCTGCCAAAAGTGACACGGCGAAACTAAAAAGCAGGGAATAGGCCAGAATATCAAAGATATTTTGGTACTTTTGCCTAGATCCTCAAAGCTATATTAATGTCTAACTTCCCTCACAAGCAGTACCTTAAAAACTAAACCAAAAGTCTTAAAGCCACAGAGATCCTGAATGTGTTTCAAGCACAAAGGGGAGGAAAACAAAAGTTCTAGTTCTTAATGTTGCAGTGTTTAAAGATCAGGATTTTCCTTTCTTCCTTAAAGGGTCCTCACTTAGTTCTAGGAAAAGAAAAGAAAAAAAAAAAAGAACCTCCTCATCACTGTTTTGTGACAGACTCTGAGCTGGCTGATATTTACATTCAGTGTCTACTTTGGCAGAAGTGCACATGACTATTGAAACACATGATGCTTATTCTGTCCGCATTATTAGCATATGCAAACGCAAAACCTAATTATGCAAAATCTATTTTTCCTTTTTATTTAATGCCTTTTCCATTTACTGAAATCTTTATCTTGTGCAGCCTATTCCATGCTACATTTAGGAGTCACGTCAGCCTTGCTATATCCTTTATACTAATCACAATTACTCGTGTTGTCATAAACTCTGCAGCACACTTTGTACTTTACGCTTATACACTATGTCAAATTATTGATATTTATGCATTTCTTTGCATTTAAGAGAAATCCAATTTGTCATGCTCTGTACAATATTATGGAAGTTTTATGTATAAACCAGTAAAAGGCAAATGCTGTTTTTCTCTCTCTTAATGGTAATTTTAAAAGCAGGAAAAATAGCACTAATTCTCACAGAGATGTTTTCAGCCAAGCTAAAACTAATGACAGTTACTGTAACTTAATTGAAGTACAAGCTAATTGCCTTTCTTTTCACTTAAAGCCCCTGGTTACATCTTTACCACAATAAATACAGAATTTTCTCCAGCACTTTTTATTAATCTTTAAACAAAAAGTGATAGTAATTTACTTTATTCCAAGAGCAGAATACAGAATGCCAAAACCTTTTTGTATTATAGTAACATCGCTATTAAAATTTTTGTACTCCTACCGGTAAGTTAGAATAACTATGTCTTCTCATATTGTCATCTCATTTTCTAACTGTGTAACACTTTGGACTTCTCAGATAGGAACTGAGGGGTGAGATAGCCACAAGAACAGAACCACACCGCTCATGGAGAAGCCCTTTCTAAGCAGGATAGTATAGCTGAAGGGTGGTTTCTAATTAATCGTGTGCACACACACATGATCTGTACAGAAACACACTTGCACCAGTCAAGGCCTCCATTCTACATCCAACACCATGGACTTGAAGGACCTCTACAGATGCATCTTGGCCCATCCAGAGCTATTTTTCTCATTACTTATTGTTTCCAATTTAGACAATTGACAGGAGATTCCAATGGCCTTGCTGGTCATATCACCCCAGGACAGTCCCTTTGATGCGTCCCGTGTTTAAATCCAATTACCTGTTGTTGCTTAGGTTAATGTCACCTGTTGGCCTCCTGGCTCTAATCACTATTGGGGTGTAGTTGTCAAAAGTTAATCTGTCCTCCTTAGTTTTCCCGTGTGTATAACCAAGACAATAGAAATGAGTATAAAGGGACTGACCTGCTGGAAGGCAGCTCTGTGGAAAGAAACCTGGGAGTCCTGGTGGACAAGTTGCCCACGAGCCAGCAATGTGCCCTTGTGGCCAAGAAGGCCGATGATCTCCTCGGGGGCATTAAAAGGAGCGTGGCCAGCAGGTTGAGGGAGGTCATCCTCCCCCTCTGCTCTGCTCTGGTGAGGCAACACCTGGAGTACTGGGTCCAGTTCTGGGCTCCCCATTAAAGGACAGGGAACTACTGGAGAGGGTAAGCAAAGGGCTACAAAGATGATCAAGGGGATGGAGCATCTCTCTGCTGAGGAAAGGCTGAGAGACCTTTCCGCCTGCAGAAGAGAAGACTGAGAGGGGGGTCTCATCAATGCTTATAAATATCTGAAGGGTGGTAGTTAAGAAGATGGGGCCAGGCTCTTCTCAGTGGTACCTGGTGACAGGACAAGGGGCAACAGGCACAAACTGGAGCACGGGAAACTCCATCAGCCTGCACACACCCCGCTGTGGGCAGCCTGGGGTTCTGGGCCCGAGGTCCACGGAGGCAACACACAGAATCAGGGCTGCTGCCTAACACATGATGATGAAGTATGTGCACACCAATATTGGTGGAGGGAACAGACGGGAACTCTATAATTGAAATGTAATATATTTTCTGCATCAACAACCTTTCCTTTTCCATTTACGGCACTCAGTGAATGTAAAATACTTGTTGCTTAGGACCTTTTATACTCTCTTGGTGACAACACAAAAGATAATTGTGTGCCAATTTACATTCTACCAGAAGAAAGAGGGACAAATTTGCTCCCATAACTTCAGAGAGAGTGTATTTTAATGCAAAGTAGGGTGCAAAACAATTTTTCTGTCTCTTGAAGACCTTGAAATTTATGTATTTCCATTTTTGGCAGAGGCAGATAAACAGAACAACTGGAACACTTTAAATGAGGCCTCTTAGTAACCTCATGCAGCTACTTCTCTCCTAAAGGTTTTAACTTCTGTGCAGTTTACACATGAATGGATCTGAAGATGGTAGCTGTCTCCTCAGCCCCTACTCTTTACTCTTTCTAAGAGATACTGAGCTCCTTACCACTAATGAAGTGAGCAGCATTCTTAGTTAGTCCATACTGTCTATTTAGAAAAGTGAACAAATATTAGACAAACCGCCCCCAATAAATTGTGCCTCTGAACGAGACTGTCTGCACATTTTCCTCTTGCCTCACTATTTCTGTGCTATTTCTACTCAGTGGGCTATTTCAGATAAGATTATAAACTCTTAGAGAAAATATCTTTATTTCCACAAAATACCTAATAGAATGAATTTCTAATCCTAACTACGGTGGTTGTTTATAAATAACACAATAGTTTTAAGCTGATAGATTCAGATCAAGCAAGGACAGCTTAGCGCTCTCTCTGTATCTCTTTATATTCACTCATTCTTCTTAATCCTTAAAACAGTCCTTATAGCATATGGCAGCAAAGGTAAACGAGGAGAAAGTAAGAAGCTTCACCTGAGCTATCCTAAACTGACACTTATTATAATCATTACCTGAGATTACAGACAGCTGTCCCTTCCAGGTCTATAATTTCTGTTATGGATGTAAAATTCTAACCTATTGGTATTTGGATTCTGAGCACTGTGGTAAATACTCTGTACCTCAGAGGTGACAGTGTCTGGCCTTAAATATGGGTCAGTTTCACACTTCCATGTTGTGGCATACAAGAATTTTGTACCCATCACCTTTTTTTTTTTCCTCTTAAAGAAAGTAAAACAAAGCACCAACACCATTCCCCCAGACATGTATTCTTCAAGACTTCTTCAAGACTTCACATAAGTTCTCTATTCTCATAATTTTCACTTTCATATAAAGTTTTCTCTCCCAACTTTATAAATGCTACTTCAAAAGTGCATAAACGAGGAAAACCTTTGTCTAATCATCATCTGATACGGATGATTTAATATAAAAAATGGGTGAGAAATAGAAAAAAAAAATTCAATTGAAAGTGAATAAGTAATATAATATTCTCTTCTGAGCAGAGTAAAAAGAAAACAGAATCCTTAGAAATATGGGTGTAAGGTGGAATGACTGGATGTCTCTCCATAAGAACATTCCAATAAACTTGCCATTTTTTGAGTTGCAGACAATTAACATAATATAAAAAGCTTAGTTTTCTTGCTGCACCACCTTATCTCGCAGCGTCAATAGTATCCATATCTAATTTGAGCCAGTCTGTAAAGTTACACACATAGAATTCTTTCTAAATTATAAAATCTCACTTATCATGACATTGGGAGGCTGCTGACAAAGAAACTGTATAACAGTGCTTTCTTCTGCAGAATTCTTAGCTTTCAGATGTTATTGTGTACCAGTATCACACATGTCAGTTGTCTTCCTTACTTTCTCTGCAGTGTTGTGTTTCTGTCCTGTTGTCCCCAGACCTAATCTTCCTTCATATTTTACTCTTGATATTTTTTTCAAATACTTATTTTGTATAATTCATTAAAAAATTAAATTCGTCTGCTCTCTGTAGTAAAAATATTTACAGTTTATCACTTTATTAAAAGATCCCTTTTTCATTCACAAATTAATGATGCACCATACATCAAAAACTGATCCATTATGCCAGCCTTTATTTTATTATTTTTAAACTTGTATTTAATTGTAAAGGTACATTATTCAGGCAAAACTTAGGTAGGAGCAGGAAAGCTTGGATGCAGGCAGGGAAGAACTTTGGGAGACTGGTTGGTTGAAATGATCTCATAGAAGAGAAGAAATTAAACCTGTCTGAGATTTTTTCAGATTACAACAGTGTTCAGCCTCTTGCACTCCGTGCTCTGAGCTAATGAGTGCGGTACTTCCAGACCCATATATACATGGTGATTGGTTGAGAAAACAGGTTTTCGTACATTTCTGCAACTTCCTTCCATGGTTCATCTGCTCCTTTTCAGGGAGTGTCTCAACTGAGTGCTTGCATGCAACTGAAATGCAAAATATATCAAGCAAGTAAATTTTTACTAATGAATCCAAAAGAGCGTTAGTGTCGAGATATTGAGAATTGATACTCATTATCACGTGAAAAATCTCAGGCTTATGAAAGTTTAGAAGATATCCTAAAAGCCAGGGATCATAACAGGCCAATAGTTCGATTTCTGTAAGTTATAATCACCTAATTTTTTAACAGATGTTTATATGTAAATAATTTTATCCAATTGTATCCATCAGCAAAAAAACCCGATCTCTAAAGCAGAAGACAGCAGCTACCTGTACAAGATAGCAGTGTATGAGATTTCAGAAGGGAAAAAGATAAAAAAAAAAGTAGCCAAATGAAAGTAAACAATCAAATTTACTTATAAACCACACTAATGAGCATAATATAAAAATTATATTAGACAAATTAAATATAGACTAAAAATATGTTATTTTTCCAATTTAACATTAATCAGCATTTTATGGCAAGAACTTCCAATTTTTAATAAATATTTCAAGTACTCTTACAGCAAGAGGTCATCTTGATTTCACCTGGATAATCAAGCAGAAATCATCTTTAAGATTTCTCTTGTCCTAATGGCATGCAAGCATAGTAATGTTATTTTCTCATTGAAATTTATACCTTTTTTAAAAGCCTGTTCTTCTTTTACTTGTTTTCCTTTTGTTTTCTTACATTCTGTAAGAATCAGTATGTATTTCCCATTATCAGTTTCTAGAACAAAAGCCATTGCTGATACTAGACTTTTCTATCCATTGTGCCATTTCTGCCTATTACTTAGATGAGCAAAATGAAGATGAATTGTTCTCAGGCCAGGATGGCTTGAGGTATAAGATATTAGCTTTTTATTTGGAACTCAGCTTCTGATCATTTATAATTGGTACTCTACAACTACATGAAAGGAGGGTGTAGAGAGGCAGGGGTCGGTCTCTTCTCCCAAGTCATAGCCAATAGGACAAGAGGAAATAGCCTCAAGTTGCACCAGAGGAGGTTTATATTGGATATTGGGAAGAATTTTTACACTGAAAGGGTTAAGCATTGGAATGGGCTGCCCAGGGAAGTGGTTGAGTCATCATCCCTGGGGGTATTAAAAAGATGGGTAGATGTGGTGCTGAGGGACATGGTTTAGTGAAGTTTTTTGTCAGTGTTGGGTTGATGGTTGGACTCGATGATCTGAAAGGTCCCTTCCCACCTAGGCAATTCTATGAATCTGTGTTTCTATGATTATTAATAGAATTCTGTAAACATTCTAAAAATTATACGTGTTCAATAAACCTTTACAGGTATTTTAGATGAGGTCTACTTTCCTTTATCAGTGTAAACCTTAAGAAGATTCCTTGTAGCTTATATTGGCAAAGGCAGTGTAGGAGCCAGGGAGGACAAAGTGGTCTGGCTTGGAGTGCTGATAAAGGATGATTTTCAACAGTATTTTTACTAAAAAGTTAGTGCATTAAAAGTTTATGGCAAGCAAGATTGCTAAGCGTATCGGGATACTCTATATCTTTAATACATTCATGGAGGCTACTTGAAGGGCACTTTCAGTGCATGGACCTGTATACATAATACGACTTTTTATTGTTGACAGAGTCTAGAGCCCTCTGAGTATTTTTACAGTACATTATTTTTTAGAACCAATAAATTACTCATCTGAACTATCCAAGTATAAACATGATGACTTTTTGTCAGGCTTGACTATGATACTATTACAATGAATTATGGATTTTAGCGGTTATCTGCTTTTGATGTGGTGCAATAAATCATGATCATTTATGGTTGGTTCTGAACTCCATATCGGTTTTTCATATAGTCTGTCCTGCATTTGTAAGGTTCCTCAGAGTTATACTTTTAAAGATGTCAGACAATTTTAAGATAGCATTAGAGTGATTTAAAATTATTTGAAAAGCATAGACAAGATAAATAAAAAGAAATTTAAACATATTTTAAGACCTCCTTTCTGTTCCATACACAGTTATAAAAACCCCACAAATAAACAGTGAACTCAAAAATTCCTACATTTTTGTTTAAAAACAGGAGATAGTGAGATTAAATTATTTTTTTTTTAAATTGGACCATATGCTCCAGTTACAAAGAGTAAATTGGAAGCTATTGGCAGAGGATTCGTCTAACAGCAGCCTCCAGATTTCAAAAAGTCAAAAAGACAAGACATCTTTAGACCATACGCGAGTGTAGCTCTACTCCATATCACAAACATACCCCAGAGGAAAGGAAATCTTCTCTTAATCTCACCGTCTTTACATCCAGTCTGTCATCTTTTCCTATATCCTCTGTATGATCCAGAAATGGCATCACTGGATTAGGTGCTGATCCAGTTCCCCACTGGAACTAAGATTTTACCATAATTCTCTTTTATCCTGATTAATTATTCTTCTGTTCTATTACCTACCTCTGAATTTCTACTTCTTTTTCTCCTGACCTTTTATGTTACCTCTGTTTGGCAGGATGTATCTTTCTTTGCTTGAATTACTTCTTCCTCATTTGTCTACCTTTTCCTATATTATACTGTGTTTTGTTATTTATGGGGCTGCTACTGGGACTAGGTCTTACCTTCTTCGTACGACTGAAGTTAAATTTAAGGGATTCATCTGATCCCTACATTTGAGGAAAGGATTTTTTTAAAAATATTATTCTAACAGTTAGGTATTTATAAGAAAAACTGTTAAGTAACTTATTTTTTTTTAAGAACTGAAATAGAGGATTCCCCCCCCCCACCTCACCCCGGATTGAGCAAATTCTTGTATGTAGTTGAAGTTATATAGGACACACAGGACAAAGAAGGAGTGACTTCTTTCCCTTAGGGAAGCATTTGTGCAGACACAAAAGAAAAAGCTGTCTCCTTGCCTGTCATCTCAAAATTTGCAAGAAAACTCACCTTTTCTCATCACCAGATGAGAATTTCAGGTATTTTGATGCCCTTCTTTTCAGAGAGTTCTGGGTGACTCAGTCACCATGGCAGTCTTGGTGGTCAACATTGTTAGACACACTGAATTCAAATGAATTAGATTAGAAGTTTCTCAGACACAGTTTGTCCCTGCTTTGCTTTTACTATACCTTAGCACAAGCTATCCATGGAAATATGCTACCTACAAGTTCTACAAAGCTGGGCTTTTTCTCAGTTTCCTTTGTACCGAACTCAGTGAATAAGCCTCTTTCCTGTTTCCTTAATATCATTGCCCTAATAATCAGAGACAAGTTTTACACTCCAAAGAATGTGTAGATTGTGGATATGCCTGGATTCTACATCAAAGGGAGAGAAGGGAAAAAAATTCTCCTAAACCTTTCTAATACCCATACAGAGTTTTTTGGTTAGAAAATTGTATGCTGGTATCCTTTGAATTTTAACCATGCTGTGATTTAAAGTAGCATTTCATGCCTTTTGTTTCACCATAACAGAATTACAGAACCACAGTTTTCACCTCTCTTTAGTCCTCCTATCCTTCAGTCATTCACTAACCCTTATGAGAGAAGGGTTTCATTTTGGGAAAAATCCTCTTTAAACAAGGCATTACATTGACGTTCACCCCAAGGATCCAACTAGGTTGGAAATAGACATTAAACAGCAAATGCCTATTCTTCTTAGTTATACGTTAACCCTTGTTTGTTAATATTCCCTTATTATAGGAGTGCTCCTCTGTGTTGTCTCTTCCCTTAACTTCCCTCATCTTTGTAAGGTAGTGACACTGCTCAGCCACTGTGCCCCCTGAAGCCAAGCAAAGGATTATTCTTAGAAGCAAGGAGAGGAGCGGCATCAGTACCATTTTGTGCCATTCTTAGCCACATCTCAGAGGCAGTGCAAGGAGAATAATATGCCCTTGTGGCCAAGAAGGCCAATGGCAGCCTGGGGTGCATCAAGAAGAATGGGCCAGCAGATCGAGGGTGGCCATCCTCCCCCTCTCTTCTGCTCTGGTGAGGCCACATCTGGAGAAATGTGTCCAGTTATGGGCTCCCAAGTTCAAGAAGGACAGGGAACTGCTGGGCATGGTACAGCAAAGGGCTACGGAGATGATGAGGGGCCTGGAACATCTCTCTTAAGAGGAAAGGCTGAGGGACTTGGGTCTTTTTAGTCTGGAGAAGAGAAGACTGAGGGGTGATCTGATCAACGCCTATAAATACTTAAGGCATGGGTGTCAGGAGGATGGGGCTGGTCCTTTTTCAGTGGTGCCCAGTGACAGGACAAGAGGAAATGGGCACAAACTTGAACATAGAAAGTTCCACCTAAACACAAGGAGGAACTTCTTTCCTGTGAGGGTGGCAGAGCCCTGGAAGAGGCTGCCCAGAGAGGTGGTGGAGTCTCCATCTCTGGAGACATTGAAAACCCACCTGGACATGTTCCTGTGCAACCTGCTCTGGGTGACCCTGCTCTGGCAGGGGGGTTGGACTAGATGATCTCCAGAGGTCCCTTCCAACCCCTGCCAGTCTGTGATTCTGTGATTTGCAAAGCACACGCACATTTCAGCTGCAATACAGCAACATAAAACACTATTTTCGACCCGGAGCCTATTTCCTGGCACGATCAAGCATAGGAAAAGAAGAGGAAGCAGAGTTTAGCACATTGTCCATTCTAACTCTAACACTGCTGAACACTTAGCACAAAACCACCAAGAAAACAAAACATACTGAAAGGAAAACTCATCCAAGCAGAGCCCAGTCTCCACAGAAAACCAGTCAATACGACCGCTGCCTACAACCTGCAACCACTGCTTCACTGCACTCTTTGTTGAGCTAAACCCTCCAGCGGCGGGGAGTAATCTCTGCCAAGAGATAGCTAGGGCCGTGAGCTTCTGCATCCTGGTGAGCCCGCTGTTTGCTCCTTCCCAGCTGGAGCGTGAGCCTCGCCAGAGCCCAGCTGCTGCGTGTCAGGCACAGGCCAAGGAGCCAAATCAAACACTTCATGGGAGTGGATGAGGCTACTGCAATTATCGGCAAACCAGTCCACCTCTCACCTGGGTCAGCTTGCAGTCTGTTAGTGGTTCAACACCCCCAAGTTCAAGCCTGAGGAATAGAATGTTTTGTTCAAAGCTGTAAGAGCCTGAACAGTTATTGAGCAGCTTGGTTGTGCTTTGGATTATTTTACTATATTTTCTGATACGGAGTCTGTAAAAATCTTATTTTACTGGCTTGAATCATAGAATAGAACCAAACAGGACCATTCTTTAATTGATAGCCCTTCACTTCACAGTGTTTCCTTAAAATAACTTAACTCACTCTCTCTACTTATTTTAACAGTCTCCAGAACTTAACTCTGCATTGTCAGGCAGAAACATCAAGTAGATGATTAGAAAATGTATGTGATATTTATAAAGCACAATAAGCACTTTCTTATTCTCTTCATGATGCCATCAGACTTACAGAAATTTCTTGTAGTGAACTGACAGGTTTGCAATGAATTAACTTCACAGACATCTGAAGCTAGGAAGGTACCTGGACTCCAGGTTTAATTTTAAAAATTCTGTAAAATAGTTTACAGTACCCCCGTTTCTTCATCCATATACAATAAACACTGCAACAATTTCCCCAAAGTAATGCTCAAACATGTGACTTGCTTTGGCTCATGATTTTATTAGATTAAATATTTAAAGCTGACAATAAGCTACTGTCAATAATTCCTTAGAAAGCGGAGATTTTATATTATGGTTTGTATTACCAGGACCTCTGATTCCCAACCTGAGCCTTCCTGATGCGTATTGCCAAATACACAGCATCTGTACCTCTAACGGCCTCCAACAAACATTACCATCAAAAATCGCTTGCAGCTTACATCTGAGATCCAGTGTGGGTTAAGAAAAGAGCTGAAAAGAGATTTTTTAGCATTCTGTTGGCACTTGCAAAATATAACGTGTCTAAATCATTATATTCCCCTTGGAAGAAAACATGTAGATTATTTCGCAGTTTTCAGCGGCTATTGCAATGCCTCAAATTAGAGTTTAGAACTGGAAGAGCTCATGGCCATGGGCATCCTCACTTCACACAGTGCTAAAAGATGTTTACTAGCTCCTAAATAAATACAGATAATGAGATTTGTATAATATGTAACTTCTGTACGCTGCTCTGAATTTTGTTCTTGTTTGCTAGCAAAGTAGCCTAAGGAATGTGAGTTGCCAAATCTGCTCCATCTCCAGCTGCTGGATGCTTTTACCAGCTTTTCTTTTCTTCTCTTTCTATCTGACTGGAAATTAAAAGAAAAATCAAAATGAACATCTTAATCCCATATGAGGGCACTGAACGCATCATGATGATTACATACTTATGGTACACATGGAAACAAATGAAATAACCCATGACTAAATGAATTACTGGGTCAACATATCTTAAGGCCAGTAGGGGCCGTCTATGGCACCACAGACTCACATTAAGAGCCTGGGCCAAGATTTTGTCTCCTTTATGCGCCTGCAAAACTCATGAATGTGGGAAAGGTTGCTTTTCCTCCCCTTAAAAAAAAAGACCCGCTCTTGCTTTTGGGAAAATATCAAAACCTGAAAGCACACCTAGGCAGGGAAACGTAGATGTGAGCCAAAACAGCAGCAGCTTTGCCTTCTAAGGATCTATTAGATGTCAGTTTAAGTCTGTAATGTATGGCCAGTTCTTCAATGGGCCCTGCTGATTTCAGAGATGTGTGTTCATTCCCAACAGTGCCTGATGTGGAAGCTTAATTTTTTGCAAACTGCTGCCTGAAGATAAGCTCATTTTGTGTGTGGTAAAAAGATTATATCAAACACATCCTAAAAATCACAAGGTGAAAAGTATGCGATGTGATATAGATAATAAATTCTACTACTTTGTATTGCTTTTATATACAAAACAGGCAAGAGTGATAGTATTTATGTAGGTGTTATATATGCATATGAGTGAAAGCTTAATAACTAAATGAGTTCCAATATTCCAGAACTGTAGATATAATAAACAAACTTTATTAAAACTCTATGAGGAGTTCAAAAGAAGTTTGAAAATCCAAAGTCATCCAGAATGCATTAATCTCATTTGTCAAAGTAATCATAGCCATGAGTTTCCTGGCAAAGTCTTTCCAACTCACTGGTCAACACCTGCCACTACACAGACAAACAGCTTCATGACGCTAAATTCAGCAGTGCTGAAGCTTAGAATAGATGAGCTATGGCCTTTTCAAACCACCAGAGCTCAGAGGTTCTTCCTCAGAGTGTACTCATCACCTCTCCTAGTGGCTTCCATGGGAATTAGTTCGAGTCAGTAAAGACCTGGCAACAATTGCAGGATATCAGAAATTCGGAATATCTCTCAGTACTGAATGGCAATGATACGTTATGAACAAGAGGACAGAATCCTTGTCCATGAGTCCTTCAGAGACTCATGAAATAAAAAATTATTTCAAATGAGCAGAGAACAACCATGGGTGCAAGCAGAGGTAAAGTTACAGTAATTCTGCTTATTTTCTGCTACCAATGCCAAGTTCTGTCAGAACAGGATTCCACCTCCAAGCTACTCTTCCTAAACAGAAAACATTTCAAGACTTTTAGAGTTATCGTTATACCAGAAATCCTAGAGATATGGGGGACACTGAATTCTCAGAGGTCAAGTTATGTGTCGATCTAGGAATTTAGTACCTTCAGCATTTTGCATCCAAGTTCATACAGGCAAAAAACCAGTAATGGCTTCCACATTCATGGCCATTTTCCTTCAGGAAATACATTATTTTCAAAAACTGATGGAATAAGTAAGTAAATAAGATGCTACATTAACCGTTAGTCATTCACCGGATTTTTTTTTTTCAACTTGTCTTTTACTCCCACACCAGGAACCCACTGTTTGCTACTAACCATGCATTTTAGCTGACAGCTGTTATATTTAGTAAAACTTGCTTGTGATTCATTATTCATGTTCTCAAACACCCTCAGAGATAAATTCCAATGATGCTCAAAGATCCATCTGAATGGCTGTTGAAATGACATACACAGGAGTGTGTTGAATACGTGTAGATAGATCTGATGCTATGTTATTACAAAACGTGGAAGATATTCTATTACTAGTAAGATGCATGTTATTCAAGGCTGTCATCAAACATAATTATCTTCAGAGGAAAAGGTAAAGGCCAAAGTATGACAGAGTAAACAGATTTGCCAGAAAATCTGACTGAAAACCTGTTGCCCATGGAGGACTGGCAAGATGTTCTAGAGTCCAAAGCCATAAGAAGCTGCCTTATCAATCAAAATTAGTAAGTGATGGGGAAGGAAGCAACTCATATGAAACAAAACAAGCTGTTTATAGTCAATGTTTACAGTGTGAAGTGGTGTGAAAAAGTTAATGTAATTTGTTTGCTCGCTTTGTCTTTTTCAAGGCTTTTCTGTCTTTCTGTGAAATGTTTGTCTCCAGCCCGTAACTTCCATGGGTAGGATCTGTAAGAGCATCATGCATGTACGAAGTTGTAGCTCATGTTTCTGTCAATGGAAGCCTGTAGAAGAGCGTAAATCTGTTCATGTTTATCATGCTTAAAAGATTAGGAATATAAAATCTCTTTAAAGGACTGCAGAAACATTTTAACATTCATAGGCCTCAGGTTTACAATACATTCAATAATTTCTTCGTTGCTCAGGATAATCTCTGTGTGTACTCTTCCAAACATGCATGTCCGACCTCACTTACACATATAAAGGCTTTATTTCCTGTCACCATAAATATGGATAAGCATATGACTCAGTTCAGTCTTCGAACAAATGTTCTCATTATGGCTTCCTGCATCTGGGGATGAATCACGGCCCTCGCTCTTCCTTTGCGTTGGGCAACAGAGGCTGGAATAGCTCTTCGTGAGGTTAATGGCCTAAGAATATGGAAAGATAGAACTTCTGCAGAATCGTGGGTTTGAAATTTGCTGAATCGTCACCCTGAACACGGCAAGGAAACATGAGCAGTAAACATGACGGCAGCCCGGGGGCTGCAGCAGAAGAAATCACAGTATGCATTTTATGCAGATCCATTTCTGTACTTACGTAGATTTAATATTATCGCAATATACTTACATGTCAACAAAATAATAATAAAAAATTATGTAATATTTGTCTTTTAAGTGTTATTGGCATGACAGGACTGTAAGATTCTAGAAGGCAGATTCTTCTTTAACTATATATTTCAGTAACGTGATGTTTGAAATTCCTTATATTTTAGAAATTATTTTCAAAATACTCCAATTTGAAACTTTTATGAGCAGATTAGGTTTGGGGTACATTTCAGTGGATTCAGTCTTTTGACCTGCTATAACAGAGCTGGTTTTAGCACTTTATAAACCCAACCTTTATCAAGCAGTTACCCAACTGGTAACTGCATGCGGAGTGTTTGTATATATAATTGTACAAGCCTATCTACAATTGTATTTCTGTTTTGAGCACAAGTCAGTAGAACAATTAAAAAAAAAAGTTCCTAAATACTTCATGGAGAATTGTGTTCTTTTCCTATTGGAAATCTATTCTGTGTAATTTCTTTAGTGCTATTCACTTCCTACTTCCTCTTCAATATTTCCATGCCCTCCGCCTGCGGCACAAGAAAGTTATTTTAGCTTAGTTTTAAATGCATCTCTTGGCCGATAATCTCCATTCCCAGAAATATGGCTTAAAGAAGCACCATTAGGTGAATACTTGTATCAAGTCAAGACCAGTTCTACGCTGTTCCAGATCCCACCTTTCAGAGCGCAAAAAGAAAAATAAAAAAAAATGTATGGTTCACCTGAATTCATAAATAAACCACCTTTGAATTACTTTGGAAATCATTCTGTTTAAAATCAATTGAAAGTTTAGTGTCTGGACTGCTACACCCGGCTTTCCAAGATCAATGTATCACCATTAATCAGCACTAGATCGTACGCTCCGGAGGATGGAACATGCGTCAAGTGGCGCAAGGTCCACTGAGTAGCGATTGTGGGCGGATAATAGTAACAAGGCGTCTCGGGACCGTCCCTCCCATTTATATTGATGAAAGGGGAAAGGTGCCATAATGCCATTCATCTGCACTGACTCTGAGGTCTCTCAGTACCTGTTCCACTACCAGAAAGGTGTTTTTTTTTCACCAATCATCTCTAAAGCTACTCACAATAGTTCATTGTGTATCTCCAGACAAATTCTGAACATACCTTAATTGCACTAGTCATAATAAAATAAATCAATAATCATAGACTAGTCATAATTACTTCTAAAGAAGTTTCATTTTAATTGAAAATTCATTAAGCTGACATAGATGGGCACTCTGTGTAAAGCACTTTTGCTTAATAATGAAAACAATTCCTTTGACTTTGAGCAACAGTTCTTTTAGCAACAGTTTATTTCAGAAATTGCTGGTTTTCTTGTACTGAACATGTTTCTATTCAACAAGAAGTTGTCAGTAACAGTGGTAGACACTTAGAACCTCGGGTAGACATTTACAGAAAAAACACTTGTGATTTTGCCAGGAAAAAAAAAACAAAACAAACATGTATTTGAGACAGGAGAATGGGAAACAGAACGATTCTAAATTCTTCTTGGTCACACTCTGTGTTTAAACAGTACCCCTAACCTAAAGACAATCATTAAAGGCACATAATTAAAACATTTTTGATAGTACATTGTATTATGTTACATTACAATCTGTTATGTTATGTCACATGCTTACCGTGCTCTGTAGAGTAGGTTTTATTTTTTTTAGGCTTAAGCCAAAAGCATAATGTTTTAGCTAAGGAAACCATCAACAAATATCTGGTTTTGCTGGCATAGGTGTATTCCTTGATGGAAGTGTCTGCTCATGTACCGAGCTGTAGCGGTGAAAAACCTATTGCAAAGAGAGCTACTAGCCAAACAAATAATTTAGCAATCAAAATATTTAAGGAAGTTGAAGTGTAACTCTGACACACTGAGCATATATAATAATCTCTGGGACTAGATAGGCAAATGTAGAGGTTACGTCTGCTTAGAAATTAAACTGCCTGAAAAATTTTTGGAAGCTCCCTAATGAGCGGTAGAGTGTTGCATTCTTTTTTTGATTAATTCGAGCAAGTAGAAGTAGCTCACTGTGAGTATTTATGGAGAATATTATTACTATTTGCTCTGCAGCCAGACTGAAAGTACAAGAATCAATTCTGTATTGACGTATTCAGATGATCTCTAGTAACTACCCTTTCTTCAATGGCAATATAATTATCCGCTTCTGTTGAGAACAGTATTTCTTTTAATCTTATCATGAAACTCAGTCTAAGCATGAGATTATAGACCTGGTTGCATCTGATTGCATTGTGTAGGTGAAGCTTAGAAAACTAAAATGTCTTACATAAATGCACAGATGGAAAAGTCTAAGCTTAGGCAGAAGCCTTCAGAGGTGGTAGATTTTGGGCAGAGAAATGCCTTTTCCTCTTCCTGAGAAGTTCTGGAGGTAAAAAAGTCTCCTAAAAGTCACGCTGAAAAGACAAAGAAATGCTTCATTAAGAACAGTAAAATTAAAAGACAGTTTCAAAAAGGGATTGAAACTGATCCTGTCCCATAAAACACAGTTTTAATTTGAATCTCAATGTAAAAATAGTTACCACAAAATAGACAATAGACTGCAAAACTTAAAACATTAAGTTGTTTCTAGGTTCTTTCTTTAGAAAATGTATTGGATTTACTTTGAACTTAATTAACTAATAAGAGAAGTAAAATTTAATGGTAACTGGAAAATGGGAATGGACTGAAGATTGAAATGTTGTAGTCAAATAATAGTTGAATTAGTGATCTATCATTTCTCCCCCCGATTCTATCATTTTCAGCCTATCGTTCATTTTAACTATTGCTCCATAGGAAGAAACTCCTTACAGATTTTCTCAGAATAGTTTGGGTTGGAAGGGGCATTAAAGCCCATCCAGTTCCAGCCCCCTTCCCTGGGCGGGGACACCTCCCACCAGACCAGGTTACTCAAAGCCCCATCCATCCTGGTCTTGAACACCTCCAGGGATGGGGTATCCACAGCTTCTCTGGGCAACCTGGGCTCCAACAGGTCCTTCTGATGTTGGTGCCCCAGAGCTGGAGGCAGCACTGCAGGGGGGTCTTCCCAGAACGGAGCAGAGGGGCAGGATCCAGAGCTGGAGGCCACGCTGCAGGGGATGCAGCCCAGGATGCGGGGTGGGGGGGGCGCTTTCTGGGCTGTGAGCGCACATTGCTGGGCTGTGTTGAGCTTGAAGAGTTGTCTCATCCCCAATGGCTTATAAAAGATATTCTTGTTCGCTCCTACCCTTTACTTTGAGAATCTAGTTGCATTCTGTTAGACCCTTCATATAAATTTTCTATGCCTCTAATCATCCTAGCAGCAATTTGAACTCGTCTTTCTTGAACATCAGTGATCACAACTTGTACTTGATATTGTAATAATCAGAAATAGGCCCAAAACTAGAATGTTTGGATAAGAAAGTCTGAATAAAGCTTTTAACATAGATATGAGAATAGATGAATTATTCTGAAAAAAATCTGAAGCACCAGCTTTACAGATGGTAAATTACGTCACTAGTTGTTCTCTCTTCGGCTGTAGACAGCGTATGGAAAACCTGTGACTAGGACTGAAGTAATTAGTGAGAGACAAGTTGGATGGCAGAACGGTATCAAAGAAAAATCATGGCTGTAATAAAATCACCTTCTATAGGTTTAATAGTGCATAAATGTGTCACATGATCATAGGAATGGTGAGGACATTGGCACAGGATGGCACAAAATCTGTCAATAGCTCTAATGAGCTCAGCACAGGTGCTGTTAAGTTGCATATTGTTAAAGTAAAAAAAGGATAGTTAAAACTATTTAACTTTTTGACATTCAAGCTGCTAAAGATGATTAAATGTAATGTAACAGTAGCTATAGGGCATGTAAAGATCATAAAAAGATGAAGGAGACATGGCGTGATAACCCAACAGTGCATCAGCAGTAATGGCAGAACAGTAATAGTCTACATATTCTTCATACAGCTCCCTTGCTGCTCAAAATCCTCTCTGTCATGGACTAGATTAATGAAACTGAGAAGAACTTTATAAAGGTAGCACTTTGCTGCTAAAAACTGTTAACTATCTAATCTTTCCGTGACACTAATGCTGCCTTTTTACACTGTAAATTCTTTCCTAGCAGAATTCTTCATTCTCAGCGTACCTCGGGACCTTGATTGTTACAAATTACTTGTGCTGTGTACCTGGTAATTTTGTTTAATCCTAGCTACTTATTCATCTGTCAGTCGACACGGAAAAAAACCAACCCCACACAAACCACCACAACACAAACCCAAAAGAAAACCAGGCAAAGGAAAAGGCAGGCAGGGCTGGATTCTGGCAGCTTGTTCCCTTCCAGCGAGAAAGATGCAGCCTCTTTCTGTGAACTGGTTTGAATTTTCTGCATAACTATTTCTTCCTTAGAATTTATATTTAAATGAAAACAATATGTTCCCTTTGGATTGCTTGAAAATATTTTTTCAAAAGCTTTAATGTTAGGAAATAATTTGTTCACAAAAGTTTAGTGGATGGCCTACATGATTTTTAAAGATTTCTCCAAAATTATCCAAATCTTCTTTAAACGTTATTAATTCTAATATGCCGTTGTGGCAAACAAGAAATATTTCATAGACCAGTTAAAAGTCCTATAATACTTCCTCAAAATATATAGGTTCATGGACTCTGACATGAGCAGTTCTTTTGACAACAGTGGAATTACTAGTACAAAGGCATCCAAGAATCCAAGTTTTGCAGTACCAGCCATAAATTCTTGTAATACTAAATCTCACTAAATACAGAAGGCATTTAAGGGATTGACCTTACGAATAAAAATAGAGAACCAGAATTGTCTTCCACGAAGAACTGAATGTCAGCATTTTGTTTTCACTTAATTCTCTCCTGGAGTCAGCATCTTTTCTGCCATTATTTTTCTATGGAGATCATATCTGTTAGAAGCTTCTTCATTTCATGTGCTCTGTCCATCCCCCTCTACCCCAGCATTTGACTTTCCTAGGAAAACCCTGTTTACATACACATTTTCTTAGGGAAGCAAGTCTGTTAGTTCCTTGTTGGGACTCGGCTGTATTGTAAATCACTGCCAACTTCAGCAAGAGGAACAGGAAGTATTGTGATTCAGAGAGGTGCTAAATTAGTTCCACCAATTTGTCTGTGACTCCTTTCATCTACATCTTCTTTCCTCCATAATATCATTTTTTCAGCACCTAATGGTACTAGCTGTGAAAGTGCTTTATTTTGTCAAGAAAGTATAAGCACTGCATTACATCAGTGCTACTGAAGCAACAGAGACTGTCTTCTACTTTCTAAGTTATCACTCCTTCCAGATTAGCATGATAAATAGAGTCATAGAATCATAGAATTGTTATGGTAGGAAGAGACCTTTAAGATCATCAAGTCCAACCATCAACCCAACACTGACAAACCCACCATCAACCCATGTCCCTCAGCACCACGTCTGCCTGGCTTTTAAATACCTCCAGGGATGGGGACTCCACCAGTGCCCTGGGAGCCTCTTCCAATGTTTGACAACAATCTCAGTGAAGAAATTTTTCCTGATATCCAATCTAAACCTCCCCTGGCGCAACTTGAGGCTGTTTTCTCTTGTTCCTTGGGAGAAATAACTGACCCCCTCCCCGGGCTACACCCTCCTTTCAGGATGGGTGAAGTGAGAGAGCGAGAAGGTCTCCCCTCAGCCTCCTTTTCTCCAGGCTGAACACCCCCAGCTCTCTCAGCTGCTTCTCACAAGACTTGTGCTCCAGACTCCTCACCAGCTCCGTTACCCTTCTCTGGACACAGCCCAGCACCTCAGTGTCTTTCTTGGAGTGAGGGGGCCAAAACTGGACGCAGCACTTGAGGTGGGGCCTCACCAGTGCTGAATACAGGGGGACCATCACTGCCCTGGTCCTGCTGGCCACAGTGTTCCTGATAAAGGCCAGGATGCTGTTGGCCTTCTTGGCCACCTGGGCACACTGCTGGCTCATATTCATCTGGCTGTTGACCAACACCCCCATGTCCTTTTCCATTGGGCAGCTTCAGCCACTCTTCTGCAAGCCAGTAGCATTCATGGGGTTGTTGTGACCCAAAGGCATGACCCGGCACTTGACCTTGTTGAACCTCATCCCATTGGCCTCAGCCCATCGATCCATCCTGTCCAGATCCCTTTGTAGAGCCTTCCTGCCCTCAAGCAGATCAACATAAATTACTGAATGTTTCATTCAGGTTTTAAATGCAATGAATATTTCAGGTTCACAAATACTTAGTAAATACATTCTCAAAAGATGTTCTCAGAATTTCTTCCCAAACGCAGGGGCCACTAAGATGAATTCTCCAAGGATAACTGACTCTCTGCCTGCATTGACGAGTTTTGAGACTGATAGAAACATCTACACAGAGAGGAAGAAAACAGTGTCAGAGGAATATAGCAACAAGGACATGAAAATAGTGGTACAATGATATGCTGCATAGGGATAAATAGATGTGCAAAATTTAAGGGTATTCTTTCGGATTAAAATACCAAGTTATTTATTCAGCCAATCATATGGGAAAAAGTAATTATAGGAAAATTGCTATTTCCGTCATTTATTTTGTTTCACAAATCTATCACTAAATATCAATTCTTTCCTTTAGCTAAAACAATAGGGGAGAGATTTGAGAAATGGAAATGTATGAAAGCATTAAAGGAAGATGGCCAAAGCGCCTGGTCAGATAGGCCCTCTGATTGAGTCATGTCAGCCAATAGTGACGTAAAGGATAAGTTATCTGAAAATCAAAGAATTGACTCTAAAGCCAGTGTGTATAAATAGCAAATGCATTTTAGATTCCAGACCTAACTGTGTACATAACCATACAACTGTAAACATAAAAATGTACTTTCAAACTCAGAGTGGTTATTGATGTTTGCTTTTTCCGAGAAATTAAATTTTCCGCAAATGTTTAAATGTGTGTTGTACATGTTTGATTAGGTGAGGTTTATAGCTCCGGGGTGAAATTTCTGGATAAGAAAGAATAGCACAACAGCATCATGTTTTAGCACCTGAAATGCAGGATACCCAAGTCTAGGTCTTTGTTTCAATCCCTGCAAACTGGAGACTCTTTCACATTTGAGAAAAGAAGTCTTATCCAATAGGCTACTGCAGAATGGATTATGGTTTTTTGGGGAGAGTAAAGGGTAAAAATATTTTGGAAAGACTTGGGTTTCATTTTGCATTAGAATAAAAACAAAAAAAAAATAATCTTAGGGGAAATTTCCCATAAAAAATAGATTTTGGGAGGCTTTTTTCTGAAAAACATTTTTCCCCAACCAGTGTTATTTCTAATTAAGAATACATGAGTTTTGAAACACAAGTGAGGGCAAGGTGCACATGCACGGTTCTAAGAGTATATTAATCATTATTCATGCAAGTGAAGTTGTCATAATTACTTTCAGGCTTGATTACTACTCCTAGAAATCCATCTTTTGATATGGAAAAGGGTGGGAGGTTCATTAGTTTTCAGTCCATTCCTGATTCTAAATTGCAGGAGTGCTTTGGGGATGGCATAGAATCCTTTCAATGCACTATGATTAAAATATTACAGAAGCACGAAATATGGGTAATATTTAAGGTTGAGTTGTGTTTTATGCTCAAGAAGGTATACAAGATCTTTCTTAAATAAGTTATGAATGAAGCATATCCTTCCAAATACTGCTGCTTTTATACTAAGTACACAACATTTTTTTTCTGAGAAGTTACAAACTAAACCAATTAATTAGCCTGAGTTAACATAATTTAAAGATATTTAGTACTATTTTGAATCAGTTGTTGGTCCCCACTGATCTTTATAATAGAATAACCTGATCTTTCAAAATGACTGCTCACTGAAAATCTGTGCTATGGCAACATCTCTCTCTCCTCCTCGCTCCCCCCCCTTCCCACCTCTCTGCATTTATATTACAGTTACTGCTAATCCAGGCTTTATTCTGAAAGAATGAAAGTTTTTTTAAAGAATAGAGGGCAAACTGTAACAAAAAAATATATAGTTTTGCATCATTTTTCCAGTACTGATCAATAAAAACAGAAGGTTGGGGATTCACAGAGATCGTTTCTTCCTTCCAGAGGTAACTATTTACAATCAGTTGGAAATGCAGTGAAGCTTTTTAGCTGAGACTGAAGCCTCAACTTCTGGATTTATTAGTATTTTATGTCTGTTTATTTTTCCCCTCCATTTGTTTTTTTCATGTAATAAATTTCTTTTGAGAAGTAAATTGCAAAATGAACTTTTAGTTTAGTAAAAAATCGTATCTGATATTGCCAAGGTAAAGGCTATCAGCTGCAGAACATGGAGACTGGCCAGGGTTAAACAATAACTATCATTTTCATAACTTTTTCATGTTTCACAGATCCTTATGTCAACCTTTTTGTGCTTAAGCTCTGAAGTTACCACTTTAGTTACACTTTACTTTTTAGATTTACATTCTTATTAACTTTTAACATGAAAATCTGAAGTTCATGGTCCATTCTATTACCAATTGAAGCAGTGGGTTGACAAACTAAGGAGATAACAAAAGCCTATTTGGACTGTGCCATGGACGTGGCAATCCTAAGCACGAATCCAGGCTGGGTGGAGAATGGATTGAGAGAAGCCCTGAGTCCTTCTGGACTTGGGGGTGTTGGAGGATGAGAAGTTCGACAAGAGCTGGCAATGTGTGCTCGCAACCTCAAACCCCCCCAGCATCCTGGGCTGCATCCCCAGCAGCGTGGCCAGCAGGTGAGGGGGGGTTCTCCTCTGCTCCGCTCCTCTGCTCCTCTGCTCTCCCTCCTCTGCTCCACTCTGGGAAGATTCCCCTGCAGTGCTGCCTTCAGTTCTGGGGCCATCAACATCAGAAGGACATGAACCTGTTGGAGCAGGGCCAGAGGAAGCCACGGAGATGCTGGAGCCCCTCTGCAGGCTGAGACAGTTGAGGGTGTTCAGCCTGGAGAAGAGAAGGCTCCAGGGAGATCTTAGAGCCCCCTCCAATACCTAAAGGGGGCCTAACAAGAAAGTTGGAGATGGACTTTTTACAAGGGCATGTAGTGATAGGGTGAGGTGGAATGTCTTCAAACTGGAAGAGGGGAGATGTAGATGAGATCTCAGAAAGAAATTCTTGACTGTGAGGGTGGTGAGAGCCTGGCCCAGGTTGCCCAGAGAAGCTGTGGCTGCCCCATCCCTGGAAGCATTCAAGGCCAGGTTGGACGGGGCTTTGAGTAACCTGGTCTGGTGGGAGGTGTCCCTGCCCAGGGCAGGGGGTTGGAACTGGGTGATCCTTAAGGTCCCTTCCAACCTGAACCATTCTGTGACTCTGTGACTGTGAAACTTTCACTGTTGCTGTTGTGCTGAATTAGCTTAGTTGCATTTTGATGTCAGAAGGCTGTTAATGGACAACCATGAGATACTGTCCTGCATTTCAGATACATTTGCTGAGTGGTCTGAATCCTGATTACATTTAGAAAGCCAACCTCTAAGACTAGACCTACTTTTAGGCTTTATGTTTGAGACCAAATTTGCGTATCGTATGAAAAATTCAGAACAGACCGTTACTATTTCATCAGCTGCCACAATAGTGAAGTATTGCAGATATTTGACACAGGAGGAGATGCTGCTGCTGTCTGCCCACTGTGGACTACACTGAATTCTCCCTTTGTTGTGGCTAGAGAAAAGACACCATTTTTGGTGTCACAGTAGCTGTGTGTGCGCCCACCCAAGGTGTTTGCAAGAGGAAAACTACATTATTATTACACATTTAGGGGGGCCACTGTGGGGGGAGAAGAATTAAAATGCCATGAAATGTAAAGAGCTTGAAGAATATGTGTTGCAGCTTCGTTTGACAGGGGAGATTTGTCAAGCTCAATTTTACTGATTAACCAAATGGCCACACGGTATCACTTTTTACCTTTCCTTTCGTAGAATTTTTTTTAAGGAGCATTTTAAACCAATAGTCACTGTTAAAAATTTTGCACTGAAGAAAATGAAAAAAGCCAACCCAACCCCCAGATATTATTCAAGTTCTGCTTCCATGTATTTCTTGATGTTATTTTTCTTCAGAATTAAGAATGGTGTCAGTTTGCACTTAAACTGCAGCAAGTGCACTTTCAGGTCGGCATCTTGCACAATTTAAATATGAGATATAGGACGGTATAAAAAGGTGGTGTTTCCAAAATGGGAAACAGATAACACAGAGTTTATGTATATTAGGTAATCACACTTCTTATTACTTCTTCCTTTTGGTGCCAGATTGGCTGTTACTGCATGGAGAATATAGGTAAGCACTGTATCTTCAGAATTGCCAGTTTGTTACCAGGCTTAATGTCATGATATACAGAATCTGAGCAAGGAGCGTTATAATTCAACTGCTCAATAAATGAAATATTTTATTCCCATTAGACCTCAATACATTTATGCAAAAAATAGCCCTTTATTCCATTACTGTGGCTGCTGTCAGTTACCCGGGTGTTTAAGACTGCTGGAAAATTACAATTGCAATGAGCCAGAGGCTCCCCAGAAGCTAATGCCTGCACTAACTGCTCGTTCCACGGACCCAGCCAAGTACCCTTTTGCAGAATTTCTAATTCCTATTTTTAGAGACATGCCAGTGACAGGCAATATAGCCCAATCCAAGTCTGAAGTCATCTTGCTAGTGTTTTAAAATTTGGTGACCTCAAAGCCGGTGGCTGTTTCTGAACTAAAGTCAGTATTTCTTTCCCTTCTGGCCGAGCTTTTGTGCTGATACACGTTTCCCGCTGGCTGGGAAATCTGCCCTGATACAAATTTTGTAAATCTCTGTAGCGGGACATCACAGTCGTTACAGCTATAAATGTGTGGCCACTCCTTGGTAACCTGTGAACTCCTCTGGCAATAACCACAAAGGATTTACTTTTCTAAAGTCCCCAAAAAGTTTTGACTTCTGGTATCATTAAATGACTTAAAAACAGGAAGAGGTCTGTAAAAGAGAAGCTCCAGGTCAGTGGCATCCAACTCATGTACAGGCATCTAAGGAGTGTTCATTTCAAATGGAGTTTGTTGCCTAAAGTATTTTAAAAGCATCTGGGAATATTTTAGTTTCTTATTGTTGAGAGCTACCCAATCTATATGAGGTTATAAAAATACTCTCCTGAGAGGCCCATAAGGTCTGTGGATCAGAGAAATGAGAATTAGCACAATTCTCGTCAGCTCTAGTTTATCCCATCTCAAACTTATTCAAAGTTTTAAGAACGTATTCTCATCCAGCACTCTACGGAAGAAAAAAATCATGAAATTACTTAAAAGGTTATAGCTTTAAGGGGTCTCTCAGCCTCAAGGCCCCTTTGTGTGAGAGGCAACAGAATGCCTTCTAGTAAATATTTTAATAGCATGCTACGTGCAGTTATATCTTTTGTCACAAACAAAGCACAACCTTACTTTCTCAAAAGGAATCATAATTCTCTTGTTTACATTTCTGTCACTCAAAGAAAAAAAGTTTTATCTTCCTGTTCTATTTTGTATTAAGAACAAATTATAATAACAAATACAATTCCCCCCTGATTTTTTTCCCCCTCACTTTTTCCTCCATTCTTTCTTGCTTAAAATGCCTGTCAGTACTTTTAACAGTTCCTTGTATCATCTCCAACAAGACTGGCCTTAGGCTGTAGCTTGACAAAGACACCCAAGATACCTCCATCACTTCACAGGTGGCAGCTGTCACCTTCCCAACAGTCCTTTTGTTAGGAAACGCGTGTTGCTACTTGGTCTTCCTCTAGTTGCTGTAAAGTCCTATAACCAGGATGTTTCAAGTTTTTAGCAAGCAATCTGAAAAAAAAAACAACAAGCCACAACCAAAAAGTCAAAATTTATGGAAAAGACAATAATCCTTTGAAAAACAGTTCTCTAGACCAGAATGAGGGAAGTAATTTGGAAAAAAAAAGATATAGCCTTACTTGCGCTTTTTTTCCACTACTTGTTGGACAGCCAAAGCTAGAGAGAGATGGAGATAGAATGTTGACTTTACAACAGTCGTGCATAAGAAATCTCTACTTTCTTACTTTTCTTACTTTTCAAACTTAAAAGCGTGACAGAGGTAACAATCCTTAGACTCCGTCCAGAGGTGTTTCGTGGGAAAAGGATCCTGTTATTTATACTTTCAATACCAGAAGTAAACTTGCAACTACTTACGTTTATTACAGAAGTTCGTATTTGTCAACACGAACCCTAAATGCAACTCAGTTACTGACAGATGGCTTAAGCTCTTTGAGACGCCTTCCATCTCCTGAGGGTCTACAGACGAACCAGATGACTGTTTTGCCCATGCTATCCTAAAATATCAAAAACCTTACCGTTTCAGTTTAAATTCTAATCTCTTCCTCCCCAAATCTTATTTTAATTGAAGACTAAGGCTGAAGCCCAGTCCTTTGAGTCCTTCTGAGTCTGACTACAAAGGCTCCTGCCTCCACTCCAGGTCCACTCTATCCAGGCTCAAGATAAAGCGACTCTTACCACTGTTTCTTTGTTTGGTAACACTGAGATATTATTCAAGCCTGAGTGCAAGGACAGTTTTATTAAACACTTCACATAAAAACTGGTGGAAGGAGGTTGCGTTTAAGAAACCCAGAGTTTAGAGGAGACACAGAGTAAGGTTCCACACACAGTCAGAGAGAATAGCTTGAAAATATAAGCTTGCACTGAGGATTTGGCGTTCAGCGCCCTATAAAGCACTTTATAAACCCTGCACTATGCTTCTGTCTGTCACTGATCAGCTACTGCTTGTCTTCAGTTCAGTCCTTACATGAATTTTGTAAATTATATAAAAGCAATTAACCTCTACATCAGAATAATGTGCATCTAGCAATCAGCAATGAATACTGAGTAAGAATTATATATGCATTCAGATTATACATACCAGGTACTGGCATAACACAAGGTCAAAACCTCTAAGTCTTCAGGGTGATCTCAAAAAAACCCCCAACGTTTGCAAAGGCGGCCTACACTTAATTTTCCTGAGTTCATCATCTCAGACCCAACTTAAGGAAGAAGCATAAAAATGTCCCAGCTGCAGAACCAGAACCCTGCTGTTCCTGAGTACTTGATCACAGCCACCTCTCTTCGCCCAAAAGTCCTTTATAATGCCTCTCATAGCCAAATGCGATGTTAAATTTTCATTCTTTGGCTTAGAGCAGTTTGTGCCTAGCTAGGCAGGTCCCTATCACATTCTGGAAAACAGAGGACAGAGGACCCACAACAGAGTCAGAGGATTGTCTCTCTTCAAAAAAAAAAAAAAAAAATCAATAGAGTCAATAAAATCCACAAGGAGAAATCCGTATTTGTCCATCTGTGTGTTTGGTAAGCTGAATGACACACTTGTTGATTTGATGCCATGGGGCATGAGTAAAATCAAAGACATGCCAGTGCAGTCTTTGTACACAGCAGATTACACTAATTATCTTGTAGGGCCAAATTTAAATTTACTCTTGTTCATCCCAGGTGGGAAAGATAAAACCTTTTTATAAAGAAAGCAGCAAGAATAAGTAGGTTCCACAAAGGAGGAGCACTGGATTTGTAGCAGTCATTATGTGCTTACAGCTCTGCATCCTCAAGGGGCTATATGTCCCCATATAACTGAGATAGTTGCTCAGAGACATCATTTCTGTAGGTGATGGTTTTCAATAGACACACTGTTCTTCTGTGGATGTCATTACGGTGTGACGCCATCAATATTCTGAATTACTGCAAAACTGAACCCTTGGTTGCAAGAAAAGCCTTAAAAAACCACCCCATTATACATCTTTGTCATTTTGGGGTCATTTTTTTCTCCCCTTTCCAAACCCTAACGAGTAATATGCTACATATAGGCTAAAAAATTTAATTCCCCTTATTCCAAACATGGGACACTATTACCTGAGCCAGCACGTATTCTCCTCAATTCCGTCATGGTACTGGGACTTTAAAGACACAAATGACCAGACAGTATAGCAGGCACGGTCTCTGGACCAGGTCCTTGGCCTTCAGCTACATGGGAAAGTTATTAAACTTGCGCCAGTTTAGACCAGCTCAGGCTTTGGCTCATTGCCATTTTCAGAGTCAGGAGACAAGAAGTAATGCCCTGTGGCTTCTGTCTTCTTTCTCCAGATCCCGTGTTTGCCAAAGATTTGGATCATCCTAATTTTCTATCTTGTTTCTGCTGGCTTCTTCCTTTAAGCATTTAATTGGCTTTGGTCTTGAAACCTTACAGAGCTCCTTAAAAACCTCTTTTTAGGTGTTTGGGAAAAAAAAAAAGAAAAAGAGGCTTAGTTTGGTAGGCTCGTGAAGTGAGACTGAAAGTGGCTTTCTTTGTGGTGATACACGTAGAACAGGAAAAAGAAAGAGGAGAACAAGGAGGGCAGGAAAAAGGAATATTCCCAAGCAAAGCAATCAAGAGAAAAGACAAAGACAAAGGTGATAGCTGCAAAGACGAGGAATTTTAGATTGGGTAGAAAAAGAGGACATATCTTCGTGGACTTGCAATATTATGCATCTATATACGCTTAATTTACAAAACTACTCCTTTCAGCTGGCCCTGCTGACCTGCCCTATGGCTTTCATTTCTCATGCCATCTGTATACTTCAATACCTTTAATTAGATACACTGAGGCCAAGGGCTTAGTCTTTTAAAGGATTCGACATTTATGTAGATGATTATAACAACCGTAGTTGCATTAAGTAAGATTAAACGCTTTTTCTGAAGAGACACAAGCTTCATATTTTATGGAACAAGAGAAGTTCAACTGACAGAAAGAAGAAAACTTCCCAAAAGACAAATTATTTCATAATTGTTCACTAAGGGGATTCTTTTGCCTTCTTTAAAGTATGATGCTAGGCTACATCACAGATAAAATACCAGACTCCATGGATCCATCTAAGTGTTTGATCTTATATTCCAAACATGAACAAGGACTATTTTAACTAACACTAACTTATTTCAGTACTTGATCTCTCAAAACTTTATGACTTTCCTTTTTTTCTGCACTACAACTAATTAAGGCTGTAAGATCCATTGCCTGAAGCCTATTACTTTTTCATTGCCTAACAGTGTTACACTGGTAATAATAATTAAAAAGTATAATCATGACATTAAAGCCCATACATGGTAATTCTGCCCATAAACACAGGTGTATAATTTGAGTTTTTAAATATATTTACCATTATAAAAGGTACTAGCAGTAATTGTAGTGCACTTAAAGTGGGATTAATGTACATGTTAATTATGTTAGTCATGGTAATTTTTGAAAAAAATGGTAAAGGTCACCTCATTTTTCTCCCTGCACCTCCCCTGAAAACTTTCTTTTGCCAGCATGTCGTCAGCTGGTAAGCAGTTGCTTACTGCACTGCTCAGGCTGCAAAGTGCTTACCCTTCTGGCTTTCTCACCCAATATATTTGAACTGGATTGATATTATAAAGCACAGGAGAAAAGATCACTTTATGGATCTGTAATCTGTACTGATCAGGGTCTCAGTACAGATATTTTTTTCCCAGATTTAGGTAGGTGGCCAAGAAAATAACAACGGGGCAGTGTGTAACTAAGATCTACCTCTGAATTGAGAAGTCAGATTGCACGCAAGAGAGAAAATTATACACCTTTTAGCTTCAACAAAAGGAAATACATAAATGTCAGTAAGTAAGCAAGCATTGGTTATTTGGACTACCCAATTTCTCTATATTTTGAAAAGTTTTGAACTCAGGAAAGGAAAATAACTTGATAGAAATGGTTGCTGCTTTCCAAGGAGAGAGATGTAGGAGGCTACATCATCCTTCAAAGACCCACTTTCCAAAATTAGTGCAGAAATGTGCTCACTGGTAACCCCTTCGATGGCGTTCATCATACTTTCTTTTGTCCCATATTAAATCCAGAAGTAGGGCTGGTGCCCGGAGAGGTCCGGGGTTGGAACAAGTGTCTGTAATAAGTTTTGTTCAAGGAGTGCAGCTGAATTTATTGAAGATGGGAGGCCAGTCTTCACTTACACAGGACTAAAAAGGGAGCGGGAGCATAACCCAGTGGCAACACTTACAAGCATATCTGAGCTTTCGCAAGATTAAGCCTTTGAAAATAAGAGATATAAATTACGGTCTATACAAACATAGTTGTTACCAGCTTAATTAAGGCAGAATATAAATGTGTTATCTTCATTATGTATATTAATTATTCCAGCTCCAAGCCACATTGTTCTTGTGGTCAAAAATGCATAATTCAGGTTTAACAAAGTCTTCAAGGTCAGGGATACCAGAACAAATACTGCACTCAATCTATTTGGCTTGAAGAAACACACCTTCCAAACAAAGCCAAGAGTTCATTGTTAATCTTATTAAAATCTTAACAATCTAACATTCATAATCCAAGTTATCCAATTATTACAGCTTATTACCAATAGTAATACAGCTAAAACAGATCTACTTCAACTTTCTAGTATTTCTTTCCCTTTCTTCTGGTATTAATGCTCACCCATCTTATGCTGTCTGGATATTGAAATGGGGAGGAGAAGAGGACATGACAAGTCATAGAATCATAGAATGGTTCGGATTGGAAGGGACCTTAAAGACCATCAAGTTCCAACCCCCTGCCCTGGGCAGGGACACCTCCCACCAGACCAGGTTGCTCCAAGCCCCGTCCAACCTGTCCTTGAACACCTCCAGGGATGGGGCAGTCACAGCCTCTCTGGGACACCTGGGCCAGGCTCTCACCACCCTCACAGGAAATAATTTCTTCCTAATTACTAATCTAAGTCTCCCCTCTTTCAGTTTAAAACCATTACCCATTGTCCTATGGCTCCCCTCCCTGGTCCCTCTCCATGCCTCCTGTTGACCTCCTCTAGGTACTGAAAGGCCACAAAAGGTCTTGTTGGAGCCTTCTTTTCTCCAGGCCGAACATCCCCAACTCTCTCAGCCTGTCCTCACAGCAGAGGGGCTCCAGCCCTCACAGCATCTTCATGGCCTCCTCTGGCCCTGCTCCAACAGGTCCACGTCCTCCTGCTGTTGGTGGCCCCAGAGCTGGAGGCAGCACTCCAGGGGTCTCCCCAGAGCGGAGCAGAGGGGCAGAATCCCCCCACCTTGCTCTGATGGCCACACTGCTTTATCATCAGTGCATTCCTGGATTGCTTATGCTCCTCTGTGTGCTGGGTGCAAAATATCCCTGTGACTGACCAGTCTGGGGTGGTTGGGGGCACCTGCTTAATGGGGAAGCTGTAGATTCCTCTCCCAGCCCAACCTAACGCTTAACCTAAGATCCGCAAGCCTTATCAGAAGAAGGGATAAAACTTGGGTTCCCTTGCCATACAACTGCACTTACCACAGGCTAACAAGCAAAGTTCACCCTTTTCCCTGTTCTCCTCTGTATCCCAGTAAATCTTTAATTATTCTCTGTAAAGTAGAATGGTTTCAGAGAGCAAGGTTAGGAGAGTCCTATAACCTTGTTATTATAGGATTTAGAATTGGCATACAAGATAGGACCAGCAAATTCAGATCACTTCAGGCAAGTATAAGAAACTACAAGTGAATTATCTAACTACCTTTAGCTGAAACGGGAAGGCATTTATTCTGTATCTTGGGATTAGTCTATTAATGTTCTTTAAAAATACCTACTGGGTTTGAGTTTGCAGGTAGAAGCTCTACTCCTTTCATTCCTAGTAAGATGTATTTTAATGAAGTCTGACAATGTTTCAGGCTTACGTAGTCATAGGCACACACAGGAGCAGAATTTCACGGCAATTTTAGGCAATTTTGTCAGTAAAAAAATACACAGAAATGGGCTTATGGAATTTCCAGGGTTAGGTAGTAACTGAAGAGGGCTTGTGGATATTACATGTGTGGATTAACAGATTTCTAGAGGAAGATAGAGATTAATTAATACACTTCTATTTCTTATACATTTCACAACATTGCACAGGATGTCTGCTGAGATGTAAAAAACCTGCTGAAAGTAACTGAATTTTCTTTCCAACACCAACCATTAAAAAATACCAAGTCATGTCCCCTAAATCACAAGAGTAAATTACAATCATCAAATGTATACTATAACATTAACTATTATGATGATATTTCCTTTATTTCTTTTCTACCGTCTTCAACTTTTCTGTGGATTTGTGTTATTCTTAGAGAGATAGAAACTTACTTCGGAAAATGAAAGCTGAGGTTTTCACATAACCAGTTGGCAAAATTAACAATGCAAGACTTCCGATAAAAATAACCCAAGAGTTGGAGGTAAAAAAACTGTATTAATCAAAATTAACTGCACGTTTCTAAAAAAGGATGTAAAAGTTGTTGGGGTTTTTTTTTTGGTGACTAAGATGAAAGGTAGCACTAATGACAGAAATTGCGAGGTGGTATTTTAGATAGTTAGAATTTCATTACTGAAGCTGAGGTTTTTGTCTATTAAGCATACTTAGTGCCAGTACAACTCTTAGTTACATTAAGCAGCGGAGCTTCTTATCCAATTATGTTGCACTGTACAACCCCACTTGCTCCTGCCAGAAGATTTCTGGTCCTGCAGGGCGTCCGCTTCAAACAGCACAAACTGCTTCTCTTCACAGTGGGGAAAAAGAGGTTTTAACCAACTAAAGTTTTCTTCACAAGAGAAAAAAATAGAAGGATCTTTCTCTCTATGCCCTTCCCATCTCATGGGAACTCTACAATCCTTGGATAGGTTCAGATGAGTTTTATCTTCACATAGTAGTGTATTGTCATGCTCCTTTTCCTTTCTTTGTAGTCTTTGATCTTTCATACTCAGGCCAGCAACATGTATGGGTTTTTCTGTAACTACTAATGCCGGGTTTCTGATAGGAAGAGGAACGGCACCAAGAAGGAAGGTGCTTGGGTGCATGGAGTTTTGCTGAATGAACGTTGGCTTGCTTCTGCGTAAAAGGCTAGGCTCGAGGTAGGAAGAGATTACACACAATCAATCTCAAATTAAGGCCGCAAAGGTTCCAGGCAGTGAACTGGAAGAAAGATTGGCAGGGCTGAATGAAAGAGGGAATTAAATCAGCTTCTCAGCAAAAGTGAATGGCTACTTTGTGTAGAATAGTTAAGTAATAGGAAGTGTGAAAGGTGGCGAGAAAAAGGTGAGCCCGGAGTTCAAGGATCATCCAGAGCTAGGGTCCCTCTTTCTCTTAGCTGATAGAAATACGTTGTCTCTGGTAAGTAGAGACTTCAGGCGCCTGCCAGTCATGAATGCAGGCAAAATTGGGAAACAAAAGCTGACTTTTCTCACAGGGGAAAGATCAAAGCTTTGTCAGAGACAGGTTCCAAAGAACTGACTTCCTCACAAGATTAAATAAAGGGAGACTAGAAATTGGAAAGAACACATCAGATTCCTATTTTCATTGCTTCCCGCTCCATAACACTCAATAGTCTAGGGTTTCCCTGTGAAAAAAAAGAGCTGCTCGTTCTTTACACTTCTCCCAGCAAAATCTTTTTATGCTCAGTAGAATATCTTTCTGATTATACTTCTGCCTTTCATAGTGATCACCACACAGTAAACAGAGAAGAATAGGTTTCTGTTAGCAGCTTCACACACATAGACACATCTTTTGTGGCAGGATCCAGCCTGTTCTTCAAACAGACCGCTAAAGCCAAACCAACCCAAATTTCAGGGGAGTCTGATGTCTGTGTCAGGAATTCTGTTCTGGGTTTCATACGAATGCACAGTTTTTAGCGACTCTTTGCATGTTATTCCATCAAGGGACCTGCTTTACAGCACTTTCAAGAATGACTTGCATCTATCAAAGTCAGTACTATTTTATTCAGCTGCAGGAATTGCCTCGGAGATCCCCTCTCCAACCAGCAATGGGTGTCTGAAATGGGAAAATAGTCTGTATCAGCCAACAGTTCTACTCTCTTAATGAACAGCTGAACAATTTTAGCTAATCAATCTTTTGCAGTCCTGTCTTTCTGCAGCCAGATGTGGCCGCGATCAGCAATGCTCTAGTGATGGGCTACAAGTCATGCTCCATTTTATTTATGGAATAAATTTATTTATTTACTGAAGAAAAGTGAGTTGTACAAAAGTGAATAAGAAGAGTTTACAGACAGACATGGATTCTTGGGTGACTTCTTTAAAAAGAATAATACAGTGGTCTTGTGTTTTTAAATCTAGTTTTATCTAATCTAAACCAAGCAACATTCTCCACATGCTCTTTCTGAAGAACTGTCTTCCACGAGTGGGTTAAATGCACTGAGCTACACTGATGCTAAACTCAGAGCAGTATAATTAGCTGTTTAATAATTGCCACTGTGTGAGTGCTTGGTTGTGATGTATTTCTTTGTAAATATACCCAGATACGAAAATAATAATTATAAAATAAAAATTAGGTAGAATTTTTTTTTCATTCATATGCTGGATAAAAGTAGACTGTGTGACCAACTAAGAAAAAAAATAGAAGCTAACTCTACTTTAGTAATTATTAAAACAGCTGTCACTTTTAATTTCCCTCTTCGACATTACAAAATCAACATCCTTCTGTCTAGGAAAAAGAGAACAAACTGATTTGCGCTTTTTACCTGAGCTAGCCAAAATACATACCAAACCCAGATCACTGCTGTTCAAAGGAGATTAGGATAATGAATTTCAAACTTAAAATCAGGAGTTTTGCTGATAAAATTCTGGATTTTTTTCTCTTCGAGCCATCTGTCTGTCTCTGAATCAGTGTCCACTGGCAAGTTGTTAGGCTGGTCCAGTGAGTCATCCTACTCTTCGGGGAAATCTTTCTGGAATGAACATAGAGGGTCCAGTTACCTTTAATCAAAGATAAATATGTCTTTACATCCAGAAAAGAACAACAGACATAAAAATATAGAAACTCTGTAAATTCAAATCGTAATAGTTATGCAGTGCCAAGAACACAGCTTTTGATTGAACCCGTGTTTGTTTCCATTCCACGTATGCCCTGCGATAGGGTTTTATGTTCCCACCCTGCCACAAAGATTGTGGGACCTGGATCCCAGCCAAGAACACAGCATCATGACATCACCTACATGTAACCATCTCTGTGGTGTGGTTTTTTCCCCGAGATGATAACTGTTTTGGTCATTGCAAAGAGCAGACATTTTTTTTCTACCCAACCTTTTCCCTTGCTAATAATTTCCTATTTCTTTCTTTCCATTAAAAGAGGTCACTTATAATCTCCCCTTAATGTTCTGTTCCGAGTGTTGCTTTCACCCTCTCTTCCTCTCTTGCCCATCTGATTTTTCCCCAGTTTTTTTTTCTCTTTTATCCACCCATACCCTTAGCTTTCACTCCTCACTGCCCTCCTGCCTTGCAGGAAAAGCCTTATAAATGCGACTGAAAACATCCACCTCATTTGGGCCCCAACATTAGTGCCAAAATGGTCTCCCAGTAGCAAGAAGAGAGTTGTTGTTTCCCTCTTTCCCTTTTTGTTGCAAATTCTTTGCATGTATTTGGTACAGAGGCAACCCTAATTGCATTTAGCGTGTCAGAGTCCTGTGACTCTCCTTTGATGTGCTGAGATTCAGGCAAGGACGTGTTTTCACAAGGGTGATGAAAGCCACCATACGCGAGTCAAAATTTGTAGATAATGGATATGGTAAAGTTTGGTGGCAAAACAATTCTCAGGTTTCATTACTCTCTGATGTCTAGTTGAACCGATATTTCCCTGTTGTCCCTGGAAGCAAAAGATGAGTGAATTTGGCAAATGAGCATGGTCTTTATGAATAATTTTCCACCTAATTTCACCTTCATAGATTTTCACCTTCACCTTCTGAATGTCTCAGACCAAACGTGTGAGGTATTGCAGGAAAATAACCAACTGAAAACATATTCTTATAAGGGTGTGTTAAGAAGCAACCTTGAAAGTAATCAATAAATGCTTCCTCAGTCAGCTTTGGAATCCCATATGTGCAGAGAATTTCCATGCAGAAGACAGCTTGGACCATCTGTCCTGATCTCCTTCTCTAATCCGTCATCACTTTGCCACTTATGTAAAGTTTACAATATTAATATCATGCCAATAAAATCTGTAGACCACATCATAAAGCTTTATTCTCTATATTGATAGAGAGACTGATAGCAATTGGCAGGCTTAAGCTTTTTCACTATAACAATCCTTATTTCAGTCATAAACCTTTAAAGCATTTTTTGATCCACTTGTCCCTGTGTAAACTAATAATCTTGAACAATTGTCTCTACATGATACTATTTGTGAGCATAAAAGAATCTGAAACAGTGCATCCCTTCACTTCCAGTGAAAATGAATTTTCAACATGCAGAAGCCCAGCAAACAGGACTCCATCTTGAAAGAAAACTATTGTTCTGCTTAGTTACAAACAACTACTTGCATTAACTGAATAGCTGAAATAGAACTAATGTTGAATTTTCACCAGACAGCTACTGACCTTCTGCAATATTTGATTTTCAGAATAAAAAACTTCATTTCTGATTACCTATACCTTCAACAGTAGAAAAATTCACCAGTGTAAAAGCATATATTGAAAAATGCTTGCCTGAACAATATTCTCAAGTTCTTACTGATGGAATAAAAAGTTAACTTAATTACTGTATTACTCACTTTTAGCACATGCTTCCACTTTTTGTTGTAGTAATTGCCACTTTCACAGACACTAGAACAACGCAAGAAGAAAGAAAAACAAAATGAAATTATGATTTTTTGTATTGATTAGAAGTCTTTTTCTGGTTTTTTTCTGTCCTTTCAACTCTCTCAGTATTTGTCCAATAGCAAATCAATTAAATATTGCGTAGTAGGGATTGAGATATATATTTATTTATTTATCAGTACCTTGCGCATTAATTGTTGAAGTGAGGTTTGACTGATTGTGTTGGAAACAGTCCTCAGAAGCACCAGCACAACTTGGGTCGATTTGGATGGGAGCGGGGAAGGGATCCTGATCCCGTGCCCGGCGACTCGCATCAGAAAATGATGGAGATGATTGTACCACAACACTGCTACCTTGTGGCGTGACATAGAGCAAGATCATCGCTGCTTTTGTGACAGGCTGAGGGGGATGCCATATGTCACAAAATGCTAACGCCCCGTCCCGCACTCAAGCCTGCGAGTCCCTCCTGTGAGTCTTTACATGATAATTAGGGGAAAGCTATGTCCATTTTACTCATGTTAAGATTACACGAGTTTTAAAAGAGGATGCCAAATTACTGTTCAATTAGAGTTCCAGTTCATAATGTATTCGTTCTTAAAGATGCTAATTATCTTGCAAAATTTCATAATGCTGATGTTAGGAAAATGGATATCGTTTTCCATTAATGACCTGAACAATTTTGGAACCAGTTTGTATATCACAGATAAAAATACCCTTCTCTACTCCACTATATTTATGTCTCATTAGTTTATGGACCCAAAGCCCTCCAGGGATTGTCACTCACAAATCTACCTAATGTTTATGAGCTCTAGATTTTGCATTTGGATCTCTAATTTAGCCAACAGATATGGAAAAATCATATAGATAGAAAACTCCCTGGTGACTACAAAGCTCTAGGTTTTAATAGAGAGGGCAGAAATAGTATAAGCATAATGTTTAATATAAGCATAATGCTTAGCACATTAGTGGTGAGCTAAGTGTATCACCTAGGAGGAAAGACAGTCCCTGTACTTCAGATAAGCGTAATACTATTCCTTCCAGGAATGTTGGCTTCTAATGACACGGAGTTTAATACAGTTGTGTGTTAATGCAGCCACTTCCTGTTGAAGAAGGTTTTTTAATGAAACATTTTCAACACAAGCCAGTGAGGATCAGCTATTTTCTAAACTGGTAGTTCTAAACTTTGGGGACCAATGGGCCACTGTCATCTCTCCAAATTCTCACAGGCCACCACACGTTCTTTATCAATACTCTTTTTATTTGTAAATCCTATACAAACAACCCTGTTATAAATGTACAGTAATGGCAGGAGTTAAGCACATAACGGCAAAATTCAAAGCCACATAAGAGAGTAAAAATGCAGCAGAGCTATTCCCATCCTATTCTCCAAAACTTCTATTAAACATACGTACATTTAACTGTTCTTTCAGTTTTCCACAGTATAACACATGGTGCATTTGATGTATTTTAACACACGTAGAAAACTATCCTCTTTCCTACTGGTAATATTGGATACATAGCCTCAAAACAGCTGTTGAGATACGTATGAAGTGAAATACAAAACTGATGTTTTCATCCAAAAAGAGAGCTGTGTCCTAGAAGAATGACCATGGCTACAATCTAAAGTTTGAGAAACTCAACTGGAAACATGGATTTTCCTAAGAGAAAAGATTTAGGAATGGATAAGAAGATACGGGATAGATATCTTGCAAGACTTTTTTAAAAGGTGTTTTTTCAGCAGCAGTGTCTTAAGAGTGAATGCAAAATAAAAATTCCCAATAGACACTACAATTCTGAAATTTGGCTAAATTAATAATGCGGTTTTATACTTTAATCAACCTGGCGAGAGGAATTTAGTGAGACAGCGCTGTCTCTACCTCATGAGTATTTTGGCATTAGCTGTATATCAGATTTTTTTTCATATCAAATAAAAAATACAAGCTAAATGGGAGGTCCTCATAGAAACTATTTATTTTAACTGAGTGATTTTTGCTACAGTGGTGAATGCGTTACGTATGTATTCAGTAGTATTTAAAGATATTTTCCCAACTAAGGCCTCTTCTTCTTTATGTTTAAGATCATAATGTTATATTACACTCCGTTTACCCCCAAAGACATAACTTAATAGATATTTCCTGGATGATTAAAGTTCATTTTTTTAGCTGGGATTGAATTTTCACAGGGATTATTTTATTCACCAGAAATTTTGAGGTGAAAATGATATGCCTGGTAAACTGCAATGTATCACTTGTGCTCTCAGCTCTGCCCTGGGAACCCGAAGATAGATACTTACATTATTGTTCTGCCTGCTCTGTGTTAAGATGAATTCAAATATAATATTACTTCCCTGATAAATATATTCTGAGTTGCATAACGTGCATAATATACACATCTATACCATAATTCTTTGAACTAATACCGAAGCTAGTGGATTAGGTATTTTATAAAAGTAATATTTGTAATAAAACTTGCTGGCACTAGCAACCTAACAGCAGATGGGGTTTTATAGGGAGCACATAATGATGATTCATTGCAGTAAGTCCACATGGATCCCTCAGATCTTCTTTCAGTTTAGTTCTTCCTTTGGTTTATACAGTGATTACCTGGCTACATAATTATTTAAAAAAGCAAGCAAAAGTGATGTCAGCCATCTGCGAAATTATTAGTAGATATAAGCAAGCTTTATCTTTCGGAAGCAGATTCTTTCCTGTAATGGCACTTACTGATGTGAAATTAAATACCTGTAGTTAAAGTGTTTCACCTGATCTGCTCGCTCTTGTTAAGTCGGCAAGTGATCCTTAACTGATAAAATACATTTCAGGAATGTATCAGCAGGGAAGAGAGGAAGGAGATTTAGTGATTTAAATACCAAATTGAGTTTGAAAATCTGGGACTGGTATCCATAAACTCCCTACATCTCCTTAAGCATCTCTCTCTCTGTCTCAGTTGCCCTGACACGGCGACAAGGTCCGATCCGATCGATGTCACGGAAAGACTGGAAGAAAAAAAAACCACAAAAATCATTAATAGATACTTTAACCTTCAATAAATTATACTTTACTGTGTTGATCCCACTCTATCTCCTGTACGCGTTACCGCACGTAAGAGTTCACATGCGCCCTGCATCCAGATTTACTTTTAACCTCTGAAGCAACGGAAAGTTTCCCATTGAGCTCCATCAGTTCCATCAGTTCTTCTGTGGATGTTCTTCCAGCCTGCTCCTCATCCCCAGCTGGACTGCGGGAAGGAAAATTGAAAAATAAAGGCAAACAGAAAGAAGGAGAGCCCAGGGGATGTACGATACAGAGAGTGCAGACCTGATTTTTGACTGTCTGAGTGTTGATCCGTTTTCAGCTCAATCGCGCTGGCAGTTTCCCAAAGCAGTTTTACATCCCCAAATTATCTAAAGAAGTCACCTGTACAAGACAAACTATAACTGAGAGGAACATCTGAAGCATACAATGTTTTTCTGAAAGTGGAAGACTCAAAATGTGAGGGTTTTGTGGACACTTGTTTCATTCAACATATTTAAGGAGTACCTCTTGTGGGGTAGCATTCATGGCGTCTGTTTCTAGAGTGACAGTGTTCGTAAACTTTTTTTTTTTTCCAGATTAAAAACCACTGAATTCTTTCCCCACTTCATTTTTACAAGCAATTTTACAACAGGTTTGAATTTATTAAACAGATCTTCAAGACTGAGCTTGTTTTATGTGTGAAAATAAACAATGATGACAAGTAGGAAAACCACTAGCCATTTTTCAGATTTTATATACAAGGCATTAATCAAGTTAAATGAAAAGGATTAAACTCACTGCTAGCTTAATAACACTGATTTCACTGGATTTAGAGGAAAAAGGAGTTTGCTCTCAAATTACTACAGGGGTATCCTTTTCTGTTTCTGATTGATTCCCTGTATCTCACTCTGTTTATCTCGATGTAGGATCATATCACTGAATTAAAATGTAAAAGTCAATCACAGAGGAGACATTTCAGCTGAAGTCACAAGGAATGTGCATGACTTTACTGCAAGAGCAATGTGTATGAAGGAACACAACTATCCGGAGTCAAATGCAAGAGGTTTACATAAATTTGCACAAAATCAGGACAGATATCATCCATACAAGATTATTCAAATTACAAACTTGCACCTGTCTAGGAAAAGATTTTTAAGAAGTATTTTTTATCATATGTTTAAGAAGTATTATATTTTTAAGAAATAATGTTTTATTAATAACTAGCATCCTGCTCAGGTCAGCAGGACCACCCATCTGAGGCACATGAAGCAACAGGCAGGAGAACTGGAGTCAAAGTTGGATCAGGTTTGAGGATTTAACAGACTAGTTATATCATTTAATTGTTTTAAATCTGCAGAAACTCAGACATAAAAATGATTACATTAAATATCTTCTACTGCTATCATATCTAAAAAAGCTTTTGGATTTCAGCTGAAACCCCCGGAAGGAAGATTTTCACCAAGAAACAAATATGAGAAAAGAAGCATATTAAAATTCTATCTATACCAACAGTTACTTTCCAAATATTCTAGCTACAGCTGGTAGCATTTCTTATTTTGAAGCTTTTTTTTTCTTCCTGGCTGATAAACAAACATATTGTGATCACAGGCTTCTGCTATCAAAAATTTTGCCACAAAAATTATCCTGATATCCCTACTTCATTTAATCCTTGACCTCGTAATATATCCTCTTTTATTATAGTGTAATGAGCTGACTTGAGCTGGAAGTATTGCCAGCTTTCCAAGGTGCAATAATAAAAGATCTGCACATAATATCCACACCCCTAAATTACTTGCAATTTAATATATAGGATGCTTATAAATGATGCACTGCAAATATCAACTAAGAGACTGTTCCTGTTGCACATGAAAACTTCACAATCAAACCCACATATACAGAGATAACACAAAAACAGCTCACAAAGTGACTCCAGCACGATGGCTGAATCATCATGTTAATGCCATATTTAAATATTTATATGTTTATTTTTGCATGCGTCCATTTCTGGAGGAACAGGAAAAGGAGAAGTTAAGCTGAGGAGGGAGGAGAATAAACGATGAAGGGGGAGGATGAAAGTGAAGTAAATTATCTCTGTTGAGGGGAACTGAAGGCGATGGATCTGAGACAGCAACATCAGCTGGCACGGGGCACAGAACATCTAGTTAAAGCTGTTGAGAACTCTGGAATGAATCCTTCACCGGGTCCTCAGGGCCATTGCCTCCAGCTGACAGTTCAGTTCCTGCTCAGAAGACTAAGTACCGACTGGCTCTAAAGCTCTCGAAACCTCTCCTGTATATCTCTTGATCCATAAACAGTGTAGTCAAGAGAAGAAAACACAGCCCTGGAACACAAAGATCAGCACTAAGTTATTGGTCGCTGGCTGCATAAAGACTTGGACACTGTTCTTCATAATCATCTCTCACCCACCTGTAAGGAGAAAATCTGGTACTACGACTTGACTCACACAGGAAAAAGAAATACAGTTAAATGTTATTGCTATATGAAGACACAAAAGAGCGCCAAAATTAAAAGGGTGAGACTAATGCAAAAATGCTTTTTAGTATTCCACGTTAGAAAAAAAATTGTTGACCGAGGCTGATTAATTTGCACAGGGATCTTCCAGCTTCAGAACTCCTCCGCCTGATGGACTGAATGTTAGGCCACATGAGACTGACAGATATACAGCTGTGCCACCAGAACACCAAGCATTCAAGTCACTGAAATTCTGAGACAGACATAAAAAATTATTGGAATTAAAAAAAAAAAAAAAAGGTAAACTAGATATTTATGTGGAGTGGGGTTTATCCTACTTATTTCTTAAGCAAATATTTCATCTCCCTACAGAAACTTCACTGACTTCATTTCTTGATTGACTTCTTAAGTCACCTGGCAGCCACAAGGTCAGACAGAACCAGTGCTAGGATGGGATTTCTAGTCTTTTGGAATAAAAACTGCCCCCAACATAGGGTTGTGACTAGGTTTCTATAAAAACAGTGTTCCCCTTTTGTCATTAAAATGTACATAAATTAATTCTTCTTCCACGGTAAGGACATTTTATGGAATAGCAGTCTCATGGAGACAATCTACATCCTGGAAACTTTTTTTGCATCAGTTCCCCATAAATGAAAGATCTTCCATGACTGTGTGCAGAATTTCCTGCAAAAGAGCATTAGCAGAGTGGAATTGTGACTTGTTTCTGTCCTCATAAGAAAAACCAAGGACGGTATTGTCAGAAGAGTAGACCACCACACAACAGTCCATGCACTCCAGTGCACAAATCTCAGCCGCCCCCACACAATAACGGTTAATGATTCAAGGTCTGCATCACACAAAGTGACTGTAAATTTAAAGTTATATCTTGTAAAGTTCTGCTTTGGTTTTTTTGGTGTGGACTTTACAGTGTATTTTCCTGTAAGGTGTTGCTATGAGGTAAGTCTATGATAGTCCAGCTCTACACTGCTATTTGTAGGAACATTCCATTCAACCTTTTACCTTAGAAAAAGATAAGCATACAGTATATACAATTTGACAATTAAATAGTAAAACCATAGATTTCTTAAATATTAAAAATGTGCATAATTGCTTTTTATCAGTTGGTATTTTGTTTCCAGAAGGAGACTATCAAATGTAGTGTATGCAGAATTCACTTTTTGTTCATATAATAAAATCTACAGAAACTGTTTACAGATCCTGCTTTCAGAGAAATACCTCTTTTGTAGTAACAGACTTTAAAACCTCTTTGTTCAGGCTGCTTTGACTATTTTTAGTAATAGGCCTTTGTATTTACTAATAAGAAAATTTCCATACAAAAGTACCAGTAGAGCTGATCACAGCTAAACACAGACTAAAAGCTTTACATTGAGGCATTTCAGGGTGCAATAACACCTTCTTTGAAACTGCCTTTATTTGGAAGCAATAAAAATGTTCCCGTTTCTTTTTCTCCTGCACTTGACAGTAAGAAGCTGATGATGGATTCTTATGCGCTGCTCTGGACGATTCACGTGTGCTGAGCTCAATCCATCCTTGCAGAGGAATCCGGGACTTTTTACACCGCTTTCAGACACTGAGCTTTGTGTTCTTCTGAGCGGCAATCACAGCACTCTCACTCAATTCACCTAATAGAGATGTGTTCTTTGCTGTACGAAAGAAACTGAAATACGAAATTTCAGTTTATGAGGAGATATGTTATAATTTCTGGCAGAAAAGTCAGCAGTAGCGAAAAGCTACCACCCTCTCTCACAAAAATGATGTGTGTAGTACATAAAAGTCCATTAGAATGTTTGAGTCTTCCTTTTCTCCTTTTGACAGATGCAATTTTCATGGAGAAAATGATCCCCCGAAGAAAAGAGATGGAGATGAATCCAGTGATTCAAGAATGTTTAGGAAATGTCTTGTGCGATGGGAGTAATTCATATAGATAGGTCCTTAAGGAGAAATCCTTAAAAACATCCATATGTTTAGAAAGACATTATAAACACCTGTTATAAGCAAAGATGGATACTTAGGATTTTTTTTTTTAAAGTTACAGCTTATATTCTTGTAAAGAGAATTCCAGATCGTTTCAGGTCATTCCTGTCCTCTCTTGTTTAGTGTCCCCTCTCAGCCAGGCTGTATGAGTAGGGAAATTAGTTAAAGGAGAAAGCCTGGTCTACATGGGAGGGACCATCAGTGCCCTTGAGTTTGGTGCTTTCTTCATTTGTAACCTCAGTCCCAGCTCAGTTCAGCTGCAGGATATTCTAGATCAATCCCCTTGGGAATATAGGGATATTGCCCTATAGAGAATATAGGAAAGATGCAGAATCTTTCATGTTTCAAAGCCTTCCATAGCTAGCTAAGATATAGAAGTGAGAAATACAGTATAACGTTGCATGGAACCTATTGTTCAGGAGGCGTCCAACGCCCAGAGAAACCAATAAAAGTGAAGAATTTTAGAACATCCTTTGCGTCAGGTCGTAAGAGAATCCAATCATGAATTCAGCGAAATCTTAGGGCATTTTGCCAAAAATCTACTCCGAGTGAAAGACAATCACTAAATTATCCGCTAAAGACAACCACCTCTGTCTCAACTGCAGCAGCTTCTCTTCCTGAAATCATGTTATATCAGGACTTTTTTTTAAAGCAGAAGATTAAATCAGAAATAAGTTATGCGGCTGAAAAATGAGCGGACATTTTATTCTTGTTTTATTCTTAATCTTTCAAGGAGGTACTAGAGTACATTGCCTGTAAAGCAAGAAAAAATTTCAAACACTGTAGTTTTAAAAAAAACCAACAGGTAAGACAGACATCTGTCAGGAACGGATCAGATATCACTGACCTTGATTTGAAGATGGATGAGAGATACATGGATTGCATAGCCACTTTATGTCTCTACTTGTTGTATTTTCCTATGATTTCTTTGAAAAAAAAAAAACCCAACCTAAAAGTGAAGCAAACTTTAAGCAACTGCTTGTAGTCATAATAATCCTTCTCCACATCCTCTGAAAAGCAGCTGTTCCAGTATTTGAATTACCATCATAAGGCACATATTTTCAAGAAAATGTAATAAAAAAGTCATCAAAAGTCACCTGTAACACAAAGGTTTTCTCTGGGAAAACCTGTTCCCATTATTTAAGATATATTACTCTTCAGTGTGTGTATATTAAGGTGTTTATATTCACTGAATGTGAAATCTTTTCTAATTCTGTGCCCAAAATACATTAAGAGAATGCTAAGCTTGCAAATACAACATCAACCCTGCTTTCTTGAGTATTTGCACACAAATATAGGACAAACTTTGAATTCCTTATGAAGGGACATTCTTCTCATTTCCACAGAAAGAGAGTAAACCACACCAGCAGAGACTGTAGGCAACAGTTGCTGCATCCCTTATATGTGTCCTGTAGGGAAGAATTAAATAATAGATAAATATCTGTTATCTCTTGAAATATTTGTAATGATTACTAATAACAGCTTACTTGCTGGAATGTTCTATTTTATTTAAATAAGATGTTAATAATGTGATTGGTCTCGTTATACAATGAGTTTTCTTAACCAAAACCAGAATTGAACGGTCAGTGGTGGTCGTATTGGACTAGAAGGTCTTGTTTGCAAAGTATTGCAAATATTGGAGTGTCAGATTCCGAGATCCTGATCTGGTAGTGAGAGATATTCAGGTGTTGAAGTTAATATCAACTTTTCCAGGCACTCCTTTGCTGGGGCTACCTAGTCTAGAAGTTGACCAGTAAATGGTTAGAAGCTTTAAATCTCTGTCCCCATGGAATTGAGGATCTGAGGAGCAAATAGTCTGTGCTCAGAGCACCGATTTCTGTCTCTGGGTGACTCACAGGAAATAGGGGAGAAAGATCTCACCAGCTCTGCCACATGGACCAACAGCTTTCCACACAGCTTAAACTTTAGGTAAATCAGTTCTCCGTCTGATTTCAAGCTTTTTATTTCTTCCAGAATCAGCAGAAGCCTAAGGGGACCTCACAAAAAGAACATTAGGAGGCAGGGTCTTGTTGAGCACAGAGGACGGGAAGGGGGAAGGGGGAAGAGGGAAGGAGGAAGGAAGAAAAGGGAAAAGGGAAGGGAGAAAGAAAACTGTTACCAACTAGCTCTGTGAATTGTATATTGCATGATCAATGCGTAGTATACAAATGCTTTGGGGAAATGCATTTATCAACATATTTTTAAGGCATATTAGCTTTATTTTTTTTCATACACATTAATTTCATGGACTGGGTTTGTTTGTCTTATATAGTTTATAAGAAAAAATACCGTACCTAATATAAGCTGAGACAGAATACTTGATCATAAAGTTGAAAATCGTCTGATTTGTGGAGAAAAAAGTAATATACACCTTAACTTCCCAGTTCCCCAGTTTACACTCATCTTTCTACCAATATAGTTCTTAAATAGAAAGTCGTATTTTGCTTAAACTATTTGCGTAAACCAAGTAGTACATCAGAGAAAAAAACCTCTATTTTTCTTTTATTACTAAAATACACAAACACAATCATGTATAACTATGAAATAAATGCTTACCAAAATACCTAAAAGGTGTAATTTAAAGGCGCAGGCTATAAGGAAAAAAGCAAAGGAAGACTAAAAATGTCTTCAGCATCTTTTGTGTTCCAGGATTTTCCAGAGCATATTGGAAATGGAGGCAATAGCTCTTTTATAGTTTTTATAGCTGTTCTGCATTTTAATAGATAGACTCAGAAATGTGGAGAGTTAATAGAAAATGAAAAAAGATCACATATTAGTTCATTACATGGAACATTATATCTATATTGTATATGGCATGAAATACTTCTCTTCGCATCTTTTTAGTCATCTTCCTTATATTTCACTGTCTTCCCGCCGTCCAACATGCATTTGTCCTGCTAATATTCGTTTTACCCTGCAGAAAACTTTCTACCATGCAACAGACTAAGAAACATTTAAAACATCATCATTGATACACAGGTCTAAATAAAGTGTTTCGGTTTGTCAGTAGAGAAGAGCTCTGCTGTTTCAGATGTGGTAAGCAGTTTATGGTACAAAGATCATAAAAGCGACAAGAGGTTCCCCTGGTTTGAATTTTCTCCATAAATATTTGATCTTTCATAATGCACTAGAGTGAATGGCTGTCCTAGTAATACAAAATAAATTAAAAATAAAAAAGGAAAATTATGAATATGGAATTCATTTGTCAAACTAATTGAAAACAGATCAATGAACAATAAAAAAAATTGCCCTGGATTTTTCCCATGGGATTTTCCTACATTATCTTGCAAACTTTTGGGAAACTTGGTAAGATATAAAACAACAGGGTACCTCATGATGCCTCTTCCATGGGACTTTGAAACTCCAAATCTTCTTTTCATCCCAGGGACTCTGAAACACTTGACGTGCCTCTAAACAGGCACAAATGCAAACTTTGTAGATCACTAGACAAGATTTTGTTACCATTACCCTTTAAGATCATATAAAATAGCAAGACAGGTGTCTGTTAGCAGGCATTTCCATCGCTCTATGAACACCATTATTAATTTCCATTATTGCTTAAGTTGAAAGCACATTTACAAAATAATTGCCTGGTTTTAGTAGACAGAGTATAGCTTTTGGTACCTTACAAAAAACCAGGACTGCTCAGTGAGGTTTACCGTCTGACAAATACCAGCTTTCTACTCCATGTTCTTTTAGTGGTGAACTATAAAAAAAAAAAAGGAAAAAAAGCTACAGAAACTACATTACACTGTGAAAAGTCTTTTCCTTTGCTTATATTCAACTGGAAATGTTCTGTACTGTTATGTGCAATGGCACCAAGGACAACAACCATCTTCATTTCGGAGTAAATGAGAAACATAACCAAAATCTTCCCAAAGGTTAAATAATGTGACTGAAAACATGAACTTAAAAGTACGTTATTTGGCGAGGATGTGTTTTCAGATGTAAATTACAATGTATATCTTTTGAGTATATTAAAATTCTTACTGAATTAAATGAGACACTGCAGAGTCCTGCATTATACCCAAAGTGATATACTTCATTTTTTATATGTTGAAGGAATGGAGCTGTGTTTTTGAAGGAAGAACGAGCTCCATTCAGTTATGCAGTATTTCAGGCTAATCTTCAGAAGCCCTGATTAAGTAATTGCACTGTAAAAGAACCCCTGTTCTGCTTCTGACTCCAAATGAAATTTTCTTCCCAGACTGAGGGAAATTTTTTCCAGGAGCCTGAAACCTCTCCTAATGATTTTTTTCCTTAGAGGTCACTCGAAAAATTTTTGTCCTTGAAAAGGTAACAAAGCCAATATTTCTCTTATTTAAAAAAAAAAAAAAAAAAAAAAGGATTGATTGTGCTCTCCAGCAGTTTAGCTATCAGTGGGGTTTTTGTGTCATGTAAAAAGGCTCTCGTGGAAATTCTAATCCATCCAGTACAATATCACACACAAATCGTGTACAATCTATTATTTTCTGCCAAGGGGCATTTTGATTCTGCTGAATGATGACGGTAGTCTTTTAAACATTTAGCATCTTTCTGGGTATATTTGGCAACAATGTGTAGACGGCGATTACAGATAAGCTTAAAACCAGCACATAAAGGAAATGGCCAAAAAATAATACAAAAAAATAAATAGAAAAGACCCATTAAATTCAGTTGTGTGATTTTGAGGATAATGGGGAAAGCTAAAAGCCACAGCTATGTTTATGGTTTTCGTACAGCAACAGGAAATGGCAGAAAGTCACACAGCCTCACTGGAGATTCAGGATAAAAGTGTCAAAATGGGGAAAAAGGAGCAGGGGAAATAATGTTGAAAGGCACAACACCGGATAACAATCATAGAAAAGTCAGACGACTGTGAACCCCCGTTTCAGGTGTTAAAATAGCTGAAAGCAACTATTGTTGTGCCTGTAATAAAGGCACTTCCATATATAGACTCTTGATGCTTAATGGCGATTATAAGGATGGTAGACAGAGGAAGAGAAAGAGCAAAAAGTTCTCAGTCCTTCAGCTACCTGCCCTTTAACAAGCCACCAGTTCCTCGGTGTGTTGATAATCAGAATGGCATCGCAGGGACATATTCCAACACGACAGGGTAGTCTCCACCAGAAGAAAAATAATCACCAGCTGATTTGACTCAATAGACTCAAATCCTTTCCTGACGTTACTTCAAACCGCTGGTCTTTTCAAACGACCTGATACACTAGAAAGGTATGTTCCCTCTGTGGAGTGAACATGGTCTACCTGCCGAAAGAATGTTCAAAGGCTTAGCTCAAAAATAACGAAGAACAAACCTTACACCAAAAGAGCACAGGTTGGGTGTGGTTTTTTGGTTTGTTGTTGTGGTTTTTTTTATCAGAACAGAATCTAAGATATTATTTTGTTTTTACCCTCTTCCGGCATGAAAAGAAATAAACCAATTTCAATCTTGTCTAAGATGAGGGCTGGGGAGGGAGGCGAAACAGCTGCTTGGCTTACAAAGGTGTAATGAAGGTGACGTGACTTCTCTAGACTCAGACCAGATTCCTATTAAACTACACCAGGCACTAACTAGGAATTAACTGCTCGTGCACTCTAACTTGTTCTCTATCTCTCACAATTTTTACCTGCTAAATTGAATGTAAAGGTGTGACCCGTACGTAACTGAAAATAAGGGAAAAGTGCAAATACCTGAGCAAGAGTAACTTTTCAGATACTAAACATTAAGTTACAGTGCTTTGACTTGGGAGGGACAGAACACATGCTTCTGTGTGAGCACATACCTTAGTGTCAGCTGAAATAGAGACATTATGAAGTGCCATATGTTTACTGGAAGTTCACCCGAGTGCTATAATTCTGTGTGAGAAACAATCAATCCATGTACTGCCGGATACTGCTAACGTTTTGCAATATATCAAAACTCTTCAGCTTTATTTACAAAACCCAAAAGATGAGAACAAAAGCCAGTGCAATCACGAAGCAGCACACTAATTAGAGGATATTGAATGTATAGAACAAACTATGAAGGCAGTTCTAGATATTCCAAATGACAAGGAAGGAAAGGATTCTTCTAGATACACAGATAAAATACTTACATTCTTTAGTATTATCTCCTACTTTGTTAATATGGAAAATATATATGTGTCCTTTATTCATTTGGATATATATTTAAAGCATGTCTCTACTATGTCTTTACAAGCATACATATATATGTAAATATATATAGCTTTGTATGTGCAAATATATAAATGCATATGTATATAAGTATATCAATTTTATGATATATTCATATACATCTTCATTTTGAATCCTCTGGGTTGTAACAGGCTTTTGCTTATTATTTCTTCTTATCCTTAAGTTGCTGACGTTCTTCCCTGATTTTAAAACTCATTTAAACACTTGTGAATGGCAGTGGTTGGAGAATTTGAGAACAGAATAATTTTTCCCTAATGAGTGATCCCCTCACAATGAATACAGAAAGCGGTCAAAATCATTACATTAGATAAAATATATATGCAAACGGTGTATTTTTTAATGATGAATCAAAGCTTACTTCAAATCATTGACCTATATCAGGATATTGTTCTGCATAGAAATGATTTAATACAACATTCAGCTGCAACTGAAAAATACTAGTGGGTTCATAATCACCATCATACAGGAAATCACTCATAAAACAAACTGTGACCATAAATAATATGAACATATAAAAAAATCTTGCCATTCTCTGTATTTATACCCATGAAAGATTCTAATAGATTTATTATAAAAATTACTCTACACCCAATGTACACATCGTGTGGGGAAATACGTTCAAACTATTTACAGAAAGCAGAGATTGATTTAGGCCATTGTGATTTTTCAAGGAAAATGTCTTCA